>LPNX010284453.1:28939-183939 GCA_001517045.1 Pseudotsuga menziesii | reverse complement strand
GGTTTGTAAAATAACTTGTGTAAAAGAACTATTCTTTTCATAATTAAATGAATTCAAAATCTATCTACTCTATTCTATACAACCATAAGCATCAATTAGATGTCTGCATGGAGTTACATACTTTATCTATGAGTAATTATAAAAATTAAAAACCTAACAGTATATTTTCAATCTCAGAGATTACAAAAAAGAATTAGGTTATACAACTAATATATTTAATTTATTTCATTTACTACAGAAATCATTACTAATTTAATAACTAAGTTACTATCTAAAAACCCCAATTGTCAGAAACCCTCATAATTTAATTTACTTTAAAGAAAAACAAAATAACCAAGAATTTACTTAATCCCAAAACCTTCAAAAGGTTAAATTACAACAAGAATAGTTAAGTAACCAAAATATATATAAATATATTATCAACACAGAGTTAGAGTCAACCAACTTCAAGCTGTAAGTAATATTTTTAAGACTAAAAACTGACTTAAATAG
Organism: Pseudotsuga menziesii; assembly: GCA_001517045.1. NCBI lineage: Eukaryota > Viridiplantae > Streptophyta > Pinopsida > Pinales > Pinaceae > Pseudotsuga > Pseudotsuga menziesii. The sequence continues at coordinate 183,447 of LPNX010284453.1, read as the reverse complement.
TTATGGCCTTATGGCCTTTTTACATTACAAGTCAAGGCTTAAAATCCTGTTACAAAAAGTATCATCACTACGCACATAATTCACAATAGACAAAGAAATTGTCTCGAGTATGAAAGCCCTATCCAAACTTTGCTAAAACAAACACTAGGGCTTCATAATTTTCTTGAACAATCATCATGTAATGGCCACTAGCCTATCCAAGATTTCACGATACAGGACATCACGAACGAATTAAAGAACCAATAAACCTACGAACTCCATGAACAATTTTTCAACACTATAAACCACTTTAGGAGAACCTCAATGAAACCGAGGCTTACGAGGAGATCGTTTTGGTGGAGTCCTTTCTCTTTACGATTTTCAAACCCCGGGTAACCCTTTAGACTGTAGCCTACAAAGGTTTGAACATGAAAACAAGATTTATGAGTATCACTAATATTAATGAAAGAAACTAATTTGAATAGTGCAATAATGCTAAGATAGAAAAGAATTTTATACCTGGGATTTTATCCTTTATCTTTGCCATTAAAAGATGAGTATATAAACCCTATCCACCTCTTCGGAGACAATGAGCTTCAGGAGGGCACTGTCAGGAAGATTACAAGCACACAGTGCTTACTCTCAAACTCTTATCTATCTTTCAAAGAACGACGGACAAAGAAAAATACCACACCGAAAGATAAACAGTAAAAAAATAGTTGAACCCTAGCCACCTTTGGAGAATGACAAGCTTCAAAGAATCATTGTAGAAGAAACATGCAACTCACAGAGTACAATCCGAGTTCCAATCCCCATGATGGATCAAAGGAAAATGCCACTTTACAAAATGGACCATGAAGACTTCTAACCTTTGCCTCCAATATTAAAAATGACAGTAAACAACTCATGCCACACCACGACAACAAAGAATTCATGCTCACCTTCTCAGGTCATGAATACACTAGTTTGCAAGGAACAATTCTTACTGAGGTGAACAACTACAGTTCTAGATGTTCTGTGGCTCAACACAACTGTAAAAAAACTAAACCTTCATTGCAGAGAAACTTAGAGGGCATAGGGAGCCTGCAGAAAATGAAGGTGTAAGTTTTGATAGTGAACCTTGTATCCATAAGCCTGTCGCTTTCACAAACACACAGTAGTATAATAAGACTAAGAAGAATGCAGTTTTTTAGGGTTTAGTACGTTTTATATTGTCTTCGGTCAAACCCAAAACCTAACCTTCGTATTTCCAACACGTGGCTTGAAAAATATTTTCATTTGTGGGTCTTTTGTTATAGTTCAAAACCCTTTCTTAACCTGCACATAATAGTGGGAAAAAAATAAATTAATACTATGTTAAAATACACGTTATGGGTTTATATTTTGTTTTATGTGCACTTATCAAATGGTCAATAACATCAAAGGTAAATACTAAGAATACTAGGGTTTACTATGGTTTTAAAATATAGTAGAGATATATAGAAATTCAAGTATGGACTTCTCTAATCTCGACATTAGTATAGGAAAATTAATGCAAAAGAACTACATCATGGATGTTGCTTAACTAATAATTATAGCAATGTAAATTAGCTATGAAATTCCATTAATAATTGTTACAACAAATATGCCTAACTAGCATATTAAAATAGATAATAAAATTGATATCATAATTTAAGTCCTTAGTCAAATATGCTTAATATTCTTACTGAGATCCTTAGCTTCTTCCTATATTTACTCAAATATTAGTAAGAGTAAGAATCTTGGAAATGTTATGACATCAAGTTGTTTCAATAAGGTCAACTGCTAATTGAGATGCCTCTCCCTATAGTTGCATACAGATTTCTAAATTAAAATAGAATGATACAAAAATAAACAAACAAGAGCTAGTTAGAAGAATAATTTAGTCAAGATCAACTATGAAGATCATAAATAACAAGATCAAAAATACCTCTTTTACTGCTTAAGCTGTAAACAAATAATTTAACTAGAATTTTATTATAGGTTAGTTGAATGTTATTCTCGATTTGGAAATACTGGTAACAAAACTACTTACCTGTTTAGAACCTGAAGAAGAAGGAACACTTTAGTGTGTTAGCTATAAGCTAAGTAAGCCTCGATATCAACTGAAGTTCTTTCCTACTTGTCATAAGACAATAAAAACATAATTAGTAGTAGGATTAGACATAGTTATCTTTTCCTGTTATTCTAAAACATAAACTGCTAAATTGAAATCCTTAACATGGAGCTAGGAAGATAAACAAATAACTAAACAAAACTAGAGATTTACAAATGTTAAGTTCTAGTTACTACTGTTAAAATAACCATTGGCAATTATTGGTCCCTAGGTTGTGACGACTATGCACATTTTATGTTACATGAAAAATTTTAAATTTTTACGAATTTTTGGGTTACTACATGTGGTATCAGAGCACAAGGTTCAGACACTAGGCCTGAATGTGGCTCAACTTGCATAAATAAGCAGTAGATTTAAAACATGCATACTGGCTATTACTTTTCTTTTGAAATATGTTTCCAAAGAATTTTTCTGAGTTAAACTGCAAGTATGAAAAGATTGGAAGAATATGCGGATGAGGATTCCTCGTTTACTGAACGAAGTAATTCTAAAAGAGAAACCATACAAGAAGAAATAACTAGCAACTCTTCTGATTATTACAAATAGTTAAAGAAATAAGAACAGAGATTGAAACAGTTAAAAAAGAAAATGAGAGAATTCTGAGAGCTCAGGAGGAGCTGAATCAGATTTTAATAGAAAAATTTCAGAATGAAGAAAACAATAAATGAACAGAATCTAAAGGTATACCTTATCAACATAAAAATGTATAAACATTCCAAATTCAGAAGTAGCTCATCCTCTGAGATTTATGGAAATCCACATAAAAAGAATTATCAATATACTAGTGATAGTAGCGAAGATAATCATCATACAAGAAAGAAAAAATTTAAACCTTACGAAGAAATCTCAAGAGAATTTAAGAAAATAAAACCACGAAACTTTAATGGTGAAACTGAGAATAGAGAAGAGGTTGAATCATGGCTTTCTGGGATGAAGATATATTTTCAAATTTATAATTATAGTAATCAACTAAAAGCCAGAATGGCCATTCACAACCTCACTAGGAAGGTAGATATTTGGTGGCGGGACCTAAAAAGAGTAAAAGGAATTAGGGAGAAGAACATTAGTTGGAGTACGTTTAAGAATTATGTTAAGAAGAAATTCTTGTCAGAACAGTAATACAAAGAGCGGGCTAAGGAATTTTATGAACTAAAATTGGGAACAATGAACATGAAAGAACTAAACAGTAAATTTTTGAGTTTGCTTCGATATGTGCCTTACATTGTGGACGAGAAGCCTAAGGTACAACGGTTTCTAAGTTTCTTACCCTTCCATATAAAAGATAGAATTGAATATGACAATCCAAAAACTTTAGAAGAAGTGATGAGAAATGAAAATTTATGTTATGAACATAATCTCAAAAGGGAAAGTATGACAAACTGGAAGGCTAAAAGATCTAATAATTTTGAACAGAGAAAGAAAGGTTTCGAACCTAACCATCATTTTAGGAATAATAACACACAAAATTTTCCTAATAAAAAATTCCAAGGGAATAAAGGTAATTCACAGTTAAACTAAAATGGTCAAATAAATAATGAACCTATTAATAATCACAATAACTACACCAAGAATATTGAATAAAAGGAACCAGTAAAATGCTGAGAATGTAATGGTCCTCATTATGTATCAATTTGACCCAACCTGAAGAAGACTGTTGGAAACATACATACAGTGCATGAGGAGATGACTATTGGTGATCTAGCAAGGACAATGCCCAGGATCAACACCACACTATAAAACAGGCAAGCGAACTATCAAACTTCCATGTTGGAAGTGGAAGGTAAGTTGAATCAAACACCTATATCTATTTTAATTGATCTAGGGGCTAGCTTAAGTTATATTTCTCCTAATTTAGTATAAAAATGCAAGTTATCAGTAAAAAAGTTTGCAAAGTCATGGTTAGTCCAACTAGCTGTTGGTACAAAAAGAAAAGTGGTTAGTTTTGTTAAGGATTGTACTGTAAGAATGGATCAGTTTGAAACCTCTATTAAGCTTAATGTACTACCTTTAGGTTCTTATGATATGTTAATTGGTATGGACTAGTTAGAACAACATAGGGTAGTCTTGAACTGTTAAGATAAAACTTCTACTTGCGTAAATAACGATGGAGAAATAGTAAATGTAAAAGGAATCTCGAGAAAAACAACTATAAGAAAGATCTATGCTTTGCAGTTAAAGAGAGTTTTTAGAAAGGGTTGTTGATCCTTTGTTGTAACAATAATTAACGAAGAAAATGCTAATAAGGAAGATAAATTAAAACTTGAAGACATTCCGATCCTGAGGGAGTATTCGGATGTATTTTTGAAAGAAATTTCGGGACTGCCTCTGAAGAGGGAGTTAGACTTCACTATTGAGCTGGTACCTGGTGCAATGCCCAGCTCAAAATCCCCTTATCAAATGAATATATTGGAATTGAATGAATTAAAGTCACAGTTAAAATAACTTATTGATGAGAATTATATCAGACCCAGTGTGTCTCCTTGGGGAGCACCTGTTATTTTTGTTAAAAAGAAGGATGGAACTCTACGATTATGTATAGATTACCGTCAACTTAATAAAATGACTATTAAAACAATATATCCATTACCCCGCATAGATGATCTGTTTGATCAGCTACGTGGAGCGAATTTATTCTTGAAGATTGATTTACGATATGGTTATCACCATGTACGAATCAAAGATGAAGACTTATTTAAAACAACTTTTAGGACCAGGTATGGTCACAATGAGTTTGTTGTTATGCCATTTCGACTTACTAATTCCTTGGTTCTCTTCATGTGTCTGATGAATAATGTGATGGATAAGTACCTTGATAAATTTGTGGTCATATTTATTGATGAAATTTTAATTTATTCAAAGTCTGAAGAAGAAAATGCAGAACATTTAAAAATTGTTTACAAGAATTACGAGAACATCAGCTCTATGCAAAATTCAGTAAATATGATTTCTTTAGGGATAAAATACAGTACCTCGGTCATATAGTGACTAAATAAGGGATCTTTGTTGATCTAGAAAAGATAAAGGTAATCAAAGAATGGCCAGTACCAAAAGACGTAACTGACGTACGATTATTCATGGGGATTACTGGCTATTATTGAAGATTTATCGAATTGTTTTCAAGAATTACAATCCCATAAATTCTTTACAGAAGAAAGGGAAGAAATTGGAGTGGAGTCAAAAGTGTGAGGATAGTTTTAAAATGTTAAAAACATTATTAACCACCGCACCAACCTTAAGAATTATTTATCCTAATAAGGAATTTATAGTATGTACTGACGCATGCAATGACGGTTTAGGTGGAGTTTTAACTCAGGAAGGACATGTCATTGCATATGATTCTAGGAAGCTGAAGATTCATGAGAAAAACTATGTGACCTATGACTTAGAATTGGTTGTTGTTATACATGCCTTAAAGATATGGCATCATCATTTAATGGGAAGAAAGTTTATATTAACGACAGATAACAAAGGGATAAAATATTTCTTGGATCAACCTAACTTAAACGCTAGGAAAGCTAAGTGGTTATATTTCCTTAGTGAGTAAGATTTTGAAATCCAACATATTAAGGGAAAATAAAATAAGGTTCCTGATGCTTTAAGCAGAAATTCAAAACTAAATTTTGTAGCAGCAATCAGCACCTGTAAAACATATTTAGAAGAACAGCTAGAAGAAGGTGTTGCGGCTGCAACTTTTCTCCCCAAATTTCTGAATTTTGGGCCCCTCCTCATAATTTAAAATTGTTTTCATCGATGGATGCTTGAATCGTTGGTCGTGTTTTATTTTGAATGATTTTGAAGATTGGTTTCCATCCTGCTTGAAAGATTGCATGTGTATCATTTTTACGGTTGGTCGCAGATGCGAGTTTGGTATGTCTAGCGAGGGGTAAATTGCTTTTTTTCTTTGAAGGCCCGTTGTTTCGGAAGCAAACAGGGTTTGACCATTGTTGGTTTTATAGTTTCAAGAACTTAAATTTTTCTGTTAGACGGGCATAATCCTGTGTTAATTCGGCAGCTGATGTTTGGTTTCTTTTCCGTCGTTGTAGCTCCCAATCTGATTAACCATCCGAAGCTTAAAGAGCTCCGACTGCCGAAGTATGTTAACCTTTCCGTCGCATGTCCGAAGCCTATTCTCTTCCATCGTTGCAGCCAGGGAAACCTTTTCCCTTCTGATGTCAAAGTCTTCCGATCCCTGATTAAGTTGGTTCCACCCGCATCGCTTGTCTCTAACCTTTTCGCTTTCGCCATTGCGGCTCCCAAAGCGATTAGGCCTCCGAAGTGTAAAGTGATCCGATCTTCGATGTGATTTATGGGGTTGTATCCTTTTCTTCTTCCACCGTTGTGTCTAAGAAATCCATTTGGCTTCCGATGTCCAAACCTTGCTGGTTTCCGATTGAGGAGGTTCCCGCCCTTCGGTTACTTGTCCGTAGCCTCGTTCCTTTCCGCCGTTGCGGCCGTAGTGGGACTTTTAGCTTCCGATTCTATTGTTTTGAGTATCCGATGAGTCCACGCTTCTTTTCAAGGTAGTGGTGTCGGTGTTTTCCTTGTGGTAGTAACGCAGTGCATGACCTTCTAAATGCTTAGCCGTTTTGTTGATATCATTTGAATGCGTTTCCAATAAATGATGCTAGTCATTTAAATGCAGGTGGGTTACAGAAATCAGTCAAACTGCTACAGCACGAAGGAAGACGGGCCTAAATAGAGATAAACGAAGGAAAAGACAAATGAAGAGCGATGGGGATGGAAACCTGAAAGGTCCGTCAGTTACCCCTCCAATCATGAGCATGTGCAGAAAGGATAAAAGAGAAGGTTCTGAAACGTTGGAGAAACTGGAAAGTCACATGTTTGGGGGAATCCCAAACAACCTACTGTTGTAGTTTAAATATTGTAAAGTTAGAACTTAGAGAGGAATTTTTTCCTGGAAAAATTTGTAAACCCTTTGTTTGTAAGAGGAACTATTTCGTTTTACACTCAGAAATTGCAACTTATCCCTGTTGGAGAAAGCTAAATGTGGAATGTATCAATGCGATTAAATGAGCAATGTTGAAGAGGAACTATTTCTTTTTCAGTTGTGTTTCATTAACTGTGAGGGCGTTCTAACTGCCTGAACCTATGTTCTTGTTGAATGTCTTTCAGTACATTTTGTGATGTTTTCCACTGTGAGTAATAAATGTTGTTCATAAAACAATCGGCTATCTAGTTGTTTAAATATCTGTAAGTGTTCATGTGTCTTGAAATAAGTATCAACTATCTGTAATTCTTCATAATGCATGTACAAATTATATTACTCACTAATGAATGATAATCCTACTCCCTAGGGATAGTTTAGGTAGTTAGTTTATTTTCTTGTTGTATGCGATTTGGATGCTTATGAGCCTTAAGATGAGAGGTAAGAACCTGCGCATCACATTGTGACTGCTCCCTGCATCTTTATCACCCTGCATGGTTAGCTAGGCATATGCATATCATCCTTAAGTCAAAAATACAAAAACTCAGTGGACCGGGCCGTAACCGGTGAAGCCTTTGTTTTGTTACTTGACCTACAGTAGCCAAACCACAAACCAAATGGATTCCCCATACCAAACAGTCAACGGGATAGTTGGGAACGTTGATTGGGGAGAATCCCTTACTGTTGTTACCTGCAAATTTTCAGGCCTCAACAGTTTTGGCGCCAGAAGGAGGGCCACCAGTGCATGGCTAGCCGAGGAAACCCGTTTTCCCAAGACTTTTCCACTGGTAACAGTTCTGAAAGAAGTGGGTTCCATAATCAAATTCCGGAAGAAAATAGAGAACATATATATTCTGTTGGCAACGAAGTGGTTAATGACCTAAGAAGACATACCAGGGCATATGTAAAGAAGATTGGAGGATTGCCAATTATCCCTGAATTGCCTAGAAGAGATTACAAAAAGAAAGATCGTCCTATAGTAGAAGATTCAGTGTTGGTTGGAGATCATTGGGAAGAACTTGTAGAGATAGCTTTACAGGAGGTTGTATTACCTTTGAACCAAGAAGGCCCAGATACCCCTTACAGTTCTCCTGCTCACACTCCTATTGGCTCACCTCCTCACTCTCCACCCCAACTCATGGCTGGCGTAAACGCAAATCAACCACCTAACCCACCAAATCCACCACCTGCATGGAGAGCTAGATCACCTTTAAACCTGACCCCTCCATTACATGATTTACCTCAATCCTTTGAAAGGTTGCTGCCTAAATTCGACCCCAATGAGAAGATACTAGTAGATGATCATCTGCAGAGTTTCTACTTGGCGATAGAAGGATTGAGGGCTGGGGAGCATGAAGATGTAGTGTGCCGATTATTCCCGCATGCCCTTAAAGGAGCTGCAGCTTCATGGTATTTTGGGTTTCCTGCTAACTCTATCCCTGATTGGGACACCTTTGAGAGAATTTTCAGGAGTAAGTATGCGGTTCAAAAGACTCATGCAGCTCTCATGAAAGGATTGTGCGCCTTGAAGAAAGAGAGGAAGGAGAAAGTGCACAGTTTTACTCAAATATTTGCCACATACATCAATAATTTCTCTGACGCTGGCAAACCTTCAGACAAGGTACTGATTGAATATTACACATCAACTTTAGGCCCTGATTTGGCCATATTTTCCAAATGTAAGGCCAAGGCTACTTTAGCATAAACCTATGAAGAGGAAGAGTAGTGGAGGCTGAAAGAGAAAGTATTGAAGATTATCCCGAACAGTCAGGGGAGAAAGGTGGGGGAAGGAAAGCCCTATTGTTTACTAAGCCTAAAGAAGAGAAATCTCCATATCTTGAAAATATGGCCAAAATTATGCAGAAGCTTTCCAACAAAATCATTGACATGGAGAAAGAGAAGGAAACACAAAAGTTTTATAAGCCATATTATAAGAAAAGAGAGGATAAGGATCATTCTGAACTTCCTCCGCACAATACAGCATCTATGAATCTGACAGAGGTAGGAATGGACAATTTCTGCACTTTCCACCAACAGCCACATTCTGAAAAGAATTGTCCTCAATGGATAAACTTTGTGACGTTGGTCATGAATCAACTGTTAGATTCTAGATTAACAGAAGAGGGAGAGGAAGAAAGAAAAGAGAATTTTGCTTCTACTTCTACTAAAGAACAGGAAGAGGAAACCATGGCTTTGTCGAATTCTGTCTCGTTATTTGATGCTGAAGAGAAAAAAATCAGGGGTACAAGGACGTCATGGAAGCCAACGTAACAACAAGGAGCCAAGGGACAGTTAAAGAAGACAGTCTTATACTCCCAAAGATTAAGAGGCTACAAAGAAATGTTAAGAAGAAATTTCAAAATAAATCCTTGGCTGATAAAATTCTAGAATTCACTATTACCAGCCAAAATCCTAGACAAAATGATACAACAGCCAAGCCAAATGAATATAAGGAGAGTGATGATAGACCTCATCCCACTGAACAGCAAATGGATTATGACATCGTGGAGGATTTAAAGAAGATAAAAGCGAATGTTCCACTATTTGAGATGTGTAAGGTACCGCAGCAAAAAGAAAGACTGTTGAGAACCCTTGAAGCATCAGATGAGAGGATGCCCGCTGACAATGAACCGAAAGAAGAAGAAGAAATTGGAGAAACCAGCAGTGGAGGTAAGTCCAAGAACAAACATCCACCTTTCCTCCTTACTTTTGAAATATTTAAATACAATGTACATAACAGCTTGGTAGATTCAGGGGCAATTGTTAATGTCATGCTGATATCAGTCTGTAAAAAAATCAATGGGCAGCCTAAGCCATCCTTGTGGAGAGTTGTTTACTTGGATAGGACTGATGTTAAGGTAATTGGTGAGATGAAATATGTCCTAGTCCATCTGGCATCAAATGATAAAGTATGTCAAGTTATCAATATCATGGTGGCTGATATACCAGATGCGTATGGTCTTGTTTGAGCTGATTAATTTGGGGACTGAGGCGAATCCTAAATTTGTAAACCTTGGCAAATGTTGTTCACCGGCAGAAAGGGATAAATTCGTTAGTCTTTTTAAGCAATATAAGGATGTCTTTGCTTGGACATACGAATATTTAAAAACATACGACACCAGCATCATCAAGCATGTTGTTCCCATCAAAGCCGGAGTCAAGCCGTATCAACAGCCTTTGAGAAAAATGCATCCAAAGCTGGAACCACTAATTCAGAGTGAAGTGAAAAAATTATTGGATGCCAGAATCATTTTTAAAGTCAGACACTCTGAGTGGGTATCAAATCTGGTACCGGTAAGGAAAAAATCGGGAGAAATCAAATTATGCATGGATTTCAGAAATCTAAACCGTGCCTCCGATAAAGACAATTACCCTGTGTCGCCCATGGAGCAATTGCTGCAAATGGTTTATGGTTCTGAATTGTTTTCATTATTAGACGGTTTCTCTGGCTACAATCAAGTATTAGTGGCCAAAGAAGACAGATTGAAAACAACGTTTAGGACCAAATGGGGGACCTTTTCCTACAGAAGGATGCCTTTTGGGCTTATAAATGCTGGAGCAACGTTTCAGAGGGCTATGGACATAGATTTTTGTGGGTTGATTGGCCTAAGTGTTGTAGTGTACCTTGATGACATTAAAATATTCTCGAATAAAAGAGAAGAGCACGCATTTCACTTAAAGCAAATTTTTGAACACTGTCGAAAATATGGCATCTCCCTCAATCCTAAAAAGTGTGTGTTCGCTGTCACAGAGGGAAAGTTGCTGGGTCACATAGTTTTAAAGACAGGAATTTCTATAGATCCAGAAAGAATTAAGGCCATTGAACAAATCCCCTTGCCTCATAATAAAAAAGGGATGCAGTATTTTATGGGAACTATAAACTTCGTGCGAATATTTGTCCCCGATTTCGCTCAGATTGTTAAGCCGCTTCAGCAGATGGTGAAACAAAATGTACAGTTCAAGTGGACTGAGATCGAGAAGGATGCTTTCAGCAAAATTAAAACTGTTGTTGCACATGCACCCTCCTTGAAAATCCTATACTTTGATAAAGACTTTATTCTGTATACATTTGCATCCAATGATTCACTGGAAGTCGTGCTCACCCAAAAGGAAGAAGGGGGGATGAATTCCCAATATCCTTTATGAGTACTGGTCTACAAGGGGCTGAATTGAACTACCCAGCTGTTGATAAACAAGCTTACATAGTATTCAAATCAGTAAAGCAATTCAGGCCTTATATTTTAAAAAATTGAACCAAGGTAATAGTCCCCTACCTAGATGTAAGGTCCCTTCTCATACATAAAGAGTTAGGAGAAAGAAGGGGCAACTGGGTTACAGCTCTTCAAGAGTACGACCTTGAATTCAAACCAGCCTCCATAGTTAAAGGACATGGATTGTGCAAACTAATGACTGAAAGTGGGAACAATGAAGAGCAAGCCTGGGAGAATGAGGCCGAATTACATTTAATGGAGGTATGTCCTTTGTTTACAGTTCCCGAGTCTTGGTACAGAGACCTTGTGCATTACCTACAGGTAGGGCTGTTGCCAGAACATTGGAATTCCAAGCAAAGAAGAGCGCTGCATCTTAAATCATCCTCCTATCAACTTGTTGAAGGAGTATTATTCAGAAAGAATTATGACGGGGTTCTCCTCAGGTGCTTAGAAAAGGAAGATGCAAAGAAAGTAATGGCAGAATTACATTACGGTCCTGCTGGGGGACATTATTCAGGAGACACTACAGCCCACAAAATGCTCAGGGTAGGTTACTATTGGTCTACACTCTTCAAAGATGCACACGCACATGTCAGGAGATGTGATATTTGTCAAAGGTGTGGTGGGAGACAACCTAAAGAAGAAGCACCCCTAAATCCTGTGATGATCACGGAGCCATTCGAGCAATGGGGGCTGGATATTATTGGAGAAATAAAACCAAATTCTTCCCTCCAACACAAATACATTCTGACCGCAACTGATTATTTCACTTGCTGGGTCGAAGCTATCCCGCTGTGCAAGATAAATGAAGACGAGGTCATCATCTTCCTGCAAGATCATATCATGACCAGGTTTGGAGTTCCAATTTCGTTAGTTTTTGATAATGCTAAATACTTTTCATCAATTAAATTAACTGCTTTTGCTCATGATAAAGGGATAAAATTGCATTATTCTGCTAACTACTATCCACAAGGAAATGGCCTGGCTGAATCCTCTAATAAAAATCTGATTAGGATCCTAAAGAAGACTGTAATAGAAAACCAGAGGAGTTGGCACTCAGCACTCCCAAACGCCCTTTGGGTTGATAGAGTCACCCCCAAGTCTGCGATAGGTGTGTCACCTTATACCCTTGTGTATGGTAAAGAAGCCATTCTTCCACCCAACATCATACTGTCGTCTTCTATTTTAGCCCAAGAGTCTAGTGGGTCGGAGAATGAATTTTTATAGATGATGATATGCAATCTGCTGAAAGCAGAAGAGGCTAGGTCCACATCTAGAGAAAATTTTTAGCAATAGCAGGAGGTAGTAAAAAGATGGTTCGACAAACATAAAGCTGGAACAAAAGACTTTGAAGTGGGAGACTTAGTCCTCAAATGGGATCATCCCCATGATGAGAAAGGAAAGCATACTAAATTCCAATAGTTGTGGATAGGCCCTTTTCAAATTGCAGCAAAGCTTGGCCCTTCTACTTATAAATTGCAAGATCTATAGGGGTGGGAAGAGAACTTACCAGTGAATGGTTTGGTTCGCTAGCCTTATTTTTCTTGATTTTCTTTGAGTTCTTCTGTCTTGTATATAAATAAGCTGTTTGGCTGTCTTTTGAGTCATGTTTTTCAGTTTGTTTTAGTTTAAGTTTTATTGATTTCAATAAGGGGAACTAACCTGCGGTTGCATGGGGAACATCCAAAATTTTGGGGATTGATTAACATTTTGAGTATCAGACTGTGTGTTGTTGTTTATCTGAAATAACTTCTTCTAGTTTAGTATTTTTCTCGAATAACTCTGTGTGCATTGAAGTCCTACTTAACCCCTATGAAATAAACCGGATTCAAAGAGTCCGGAGTACTATCTTGAGGCTCCACCCACTTCACGCTTAAAATTTTCTAAGGGACGACAGCAAAGGACCCATGGAAAAAAGCAAGGTGAACAGTATATTAAATATAAATGATCCCATGCCAAGAAACGAATGCCAAAAGGACAATAAGAGTGAAAATAAAACTCCTATGAAACCATCATACATCAAAGCAAATGCTGAATCATAAGTACTAAGTGGCCAACAGATCCCCTCCGTCCGTGAGCTGAACATGAAGTACACCGCTCACACAAAAGGACACTATGGGATAGAGGATCCTGAATTAAAATTCAGTAAGAAAGGCATACAGGAGGACTCATATGAAAAGGGACAAAAGTCTAGAAGCACAGAAAGTGCTAAAGTGGCATGGGAATGCGGAACAAATGAATATCTCTGTTTACCCTCTGCTACAATCTTGTGGTGCCCAAGCTGTCAATTACCTGAAGACAAGAGAAATAATGAAACTCATCTTTTGGCCTCAACAGAGTTACCTAGAATGAAAAATCTTGGTTTCCACTATCCCAAATTGGACTAGCATCAATGATTAAAGGTACACACTTTCGTCATTTGAGAAATCCATATAGTTGGAAGAATTCGATAGGTGCATTTGTGGTTAAACAGTCTGCCACTCAAAGAATAATCGCCCAGAGATATAGGTTCACCAGGTAATCGCCAATTGTTGCGGCTGCAACGTTTCTCCCCAAATTTCTGAATTTTGGGTCCCTCCTCATAATTTAAAATTGTTTTCATCGCTGGATGCTTGAATCATTGGTCATGTTTTATTTTGAATGATTTTGAAGATTGGTTTCTAGCCTCCTTGAAATATTGCCTGTGTATCATTTTTATGGTTGGTCGCAGATGCGAGTTTGGTATGCCTACCCAGGGGTAAATTGCTTTTTGTCTTTGAAGGCCCGCTATTTCGGAAGCAAACAGGGTTTGACCATTGCTGGTTTTATAGTTTCAAAGCACTTAAATTTTTCTGTTAGACGGGCGTCATTCTGTGTCAATTCGGCAGCTGATGTTTGGTTTATTTTCCGCCATTGTGGCTCCCAATATGATTGACCATCCAAAGCTTAAAGAGCCCCGACTGCCGAAGTATGTTAACCTTTCTGTCGTGTGTCCAAAGCCTGTTCTCTTTCGCCGTTGTAGCCAGGGAATCCTTTTCCCTTTCTATGTCAAAGTCTTTCGATCCCTGATTAAGTTGGTTCCACCCGCATCGCTTGTCTCTAACCTTTTCGCTTCCGCCATTGCAGCTCCCAAAGCGATTAGGCCTCCGAAGTGTAAAGCAATCCGATCTCCGATGTGATTTACGGGGCTGTATCCTTTTCTTCTTCCGCTGTTGTGGCTAAGAAATCCATTTGGCTTCCGATGTCCAAACCTTGTCGGTTTCTGATTGAGGAGGTTCCCGCCCTTCGGTTACTTGTCCATAGCCTCGTTCCTTTCCGTCGTTGCGGCTGTAGTGGGACTTTCATCTTTCGATGCTATTGTTCTGAGTATCCGATGAGTCCACACTTCCTTTCAAGGTAGTGGTGCCGGTGTTTTCCTTGTGGTAGTAACGCAGTGCATGACCTTCTAAATGCTTAGCCGTTTTGCTGATATCATTTGAATGCATTTCCAATAAATGATGCTAGTCGTTTAAATGCAGGTGGGTTATAGAAATCGGTCAAACTGCTACAGTACGAAGGAAGACGGGCCTAAATAGAGACAAACAAAGGAAAAGACAAATGAAGAGTGATGGGGATGGAAACCTGAAAGGTCCGTCAGTTACCCCTCCAATCATGAGCATGTGCAGAAAGGATAAAAGAGAAGGTTCTGAAACATTGGAGAAACTAGAAAGTCACATGTTTGGGGGAAGCCCAAACAGCATGTTGTTGTAGTTTAAATATTGTAAAGTTAGAACTTAGAGAGGACTTTTTTCCTTGAAAATTTTGTAAACCCTTTGTTTGTAAGACGAACTATTTCATTTTACACTCATAAATTGCAATTTTTCCCTGTTGGAGAAAGCTAAATAAGGAATGTATCGATGCGATTAAATGAGCAATGTTGAAGAGGAACTATTTCGTTTTCAGCTGTGTTTCATTAACTGTGAGGGCGTTCTAACTACTTGACCCTATGTTCTTGTTGAATGTCTTTCAGTACATTTTGTGATGTTTTCCACTGTGAGTAATAAATTTTGTTCATAAAACAATCGGCTATCTAGTTGTTTAAATATCTGTAAGTGTTCATGTGTCTTGAAAGAAGTATCAGCTATCTGTAATTCTTCATAATGCATGTACAAATTATATTACTCATTAATGAATGATAATCCTGCTCCCTAGGGATAGTTTAGGTAGTTAGTTTATTTTCTTGTTGTATGCAATTTGGATGCTTGTGAGCCTTAAGACGAGAGGTAATAACCTACGCATCACATTGTGACTGCTCCCTGCATCTTTATCACCCTGCATGGTTAGCTAGGCATATGCATATCATCCTTAAGTCAAAAATACAAAAAATCGGTGGACCGGGCCGTAACCGGTGAAGCCTTTGTTTTGTTACTTGACCTACGGTAGCCAGACCGCAAACCAGATGGATTCCCCATACCAAACAGTCAACAGGCTAGTTGGGAACGTTGATTGGGGAGAATCCCTTACTGTTGTTGCCTGAGAATTTTTGGGCCTCAACAGAAGGAATAAGATTGTATGAAAATTATCAGAAATTACAAACAAAGGTAACAGAAAATTTAATTGAAAGTTTAAGTAAGGGGTATACATAGTCTATATAAGGATAGACTATGTATACCTAATGCACCTAAAATTAAGTTACTGATTTTAAACAAAATTCATAAGACTCCTTACTTAGGACATCTTGGTTATCATAAGACTATAACCATGTTAAGAAAGGATTATTTTTGGCCAAACATGTAAAATGAACTAGCAGAATACATTTCTAAGTGCTTTGAATGTCAGTAAGTAAAGACTAAACACCAGCATCCAACCGGGTTACTTCAACCCTTACCTATTCCTAGCTGGAAGTGGGAGATAATCAACCTTAATTTTATTACCGGACTACCTAGAAAATCAAAACCTGAATGACTCAATAATGGTAGTTGTTGATAAACTAAGCAAGACAACTCATTTTATACCTGTAAAAACTACTTACAAAGTTGTGAATATTGCTGATATATTCCTAAAACAAAATTTTCATTTACATGGAATACTGAAAGTAATAATTTCAAACAAAGACCCTAAGTTTATGGGAAACTTATGGAAGTCTTTGTTTAAAGGACTAAATACTAAATTAAATTTCATTACCTCTTTCCATCCTCAGACAGATGGACATACTGAAAGAGTGAATCATGTATTGGAATATTTGCTTAGAATGTATGTTAAAGAACAACCAGGTAAATGGGAAGATTACTTACACTTGGTAGAGTTTGCTTACAACAATCACTACCAAGCTTCAACAAGATATAGTCCTTTTGAAATTTTGTATGGCAGGAAGTGCAATACCCCCATCTCATGGATTAATCTAGTTGACAAGTTAGTATTAGGACCTGGCCTATTAAAAGAGATGGAGTTAATTGTAAAATAGGTGCAAGGTAACTTGAAAGTTGCGCAAGATCGATAGAAAAGTCAAGCAGATCATAAACAAACTCAAAAGGAGTTCATAATGTCTTTCATATTTCTGTGTTAAAAAAATATGTAAATGATGCTCATCATGTTATAAACTGGAATGATGTGCAAGTGGAACCTGAAGGATATTTTCTAGTGGAACCGGATTGTATCCTCGAAAGGAGGGAGTTCATGCCTCGGAATCACACCATTGGTCAAGTGAAGGTGCAATGGAAGCGGCTTAGTCCAAAAGAAGCCACCTGGGAATTGGAGATTCATATGCGAGATGAATATCCAATTCTGTTCCAGGGCAATTCTGAGGACGAAGAATAAATAACATCGAGGACGATGTTATAAATTAAGGGGGTGTGTATGTCACATGCCCCAATTTGCAAAAACATTTTATGTTTTAAGAAAACATTATGTTACATTTTATGTTAAAGTTTGTAATTAATGACCAAGTCGGGTCAAGGATAATTTAATGTAATTGCTGAATATTTTATTAATAAATAAATGAAATATGAGACAACAGCTTAGGGAAGCTGTTAAAAGAGTGTTTTACTGGTCACTTGATGGAGAAGGCTAGTTTGAGAGCATATTGACACTTGGCAGCATCCTCAAACTACTTTTAGCTGTTGCAGGTGGCAACTTCCCTATTTTGTGGTCATGTTCCCCAAGAAAGCGAAACAAGAGAAGGTGGCTCATTGAGTAAAAACTGACCCAAAATACCTAGGCATGCTAATAAAATTCCCCATTGAAGACCCCTGAGGCTGCTCATTCTGGATTTGTGAACATTCTGAGTGAATGAAGTGTACAATAAAATTCAATGGAGGGGACTAGCTGAAGTAAGTTTTGAGTGGAAAAGTGATGAATACCTGAACTAGTACAACTATTCTAAGCTGAGCTCATACTGCTGCATGTAGAACGAAATTACTATTGAACACTCAGTTGAGTTGCAGAGGATTACTAGACTACATCTCTCACCCAAGACTTCTACCAGGTGGACTAGGAGACAAGCTCGGGGGTCCTGAGAATTGCAATCCATCTTTTCTCCAGGAGTTGGTTGGGAGGAACAGGTTCCTTAAGATTTTGTCACCTCATCTATAATTCCAGGTTCTACTTCTTTTATTCAACTATCTAAGTATTTACTATTATCTAGAAAGTTTATGTTTAAGTAAAAATATGTTATGCTTTTGTTCTTACTGCTGCTAGGGTTAGTTAGGATAAATTAATATGATGTGAAAAGTTAGTAAGTTTTGAGCTAGTTAAATTAAGGTAAATTATTAGAAGAATTTTTTATTTAATTAATAGATAGAAAGAAATTACCTAAACTGTATTTTTCCACACCTTTTATAAGGTAGTACTCTAGTACAATAGGTTAGTTTAATTTCAAATAAAGAATTAGAATGAAATATGCATGCATATGAAATTGTTAACTTTTACATGTTCATAAGTATAAGTTGTGTGTATGTTTTCTTTTATATTGTTCATTTAGTTAGAGTACTTGAACTAAATAACCAGAAATAGTTAGTAAGGAGCTAAGGGTATTAAACACTTGTATGTGTAATGATTTACACAGTAATTCAAAATTAATATTACAAATATAATATTTTAATAATAAACAAATAATATATAAGCAAGGAATTAACATAACTAAGTTTAACTTAAAAGAAACAGTTTACAAGGCTAAACATATACCAAAATAATTCATTTAATTGAAAATGCGAACTAGGGTTAACTAAAAATGAAATATTAGATCTGTAATTACCTAAAGAAGAATTAGGGTTTGTAAAATAACTTATGTAAAAGAAGTGTTCTTTTCATAATTAAATGAATTCAAAATCTATCTACTCTATTCTATACAACCATAAGCATCAATTAGATGTCTGCATGGAGTTACATACTTTATCTATGAGTAATTATAAAAATTAAAAACCTAACAGTATACTTTCAATCTTAGAGATTATAGAAAAGAATTAAGTTATACAACTAATATCTTTCCCCTATTTTATTTACTACAGAAATCATTACTGATTTAATAACTAAGTTACTATCTAAAAACCCCAACTATTAGAAACCCTCAGGATTTAATTTACTTTAAAGAAAAAAAATAACCAGGAATTTACTTAATCCCAAAATCTTTGAAAGGGTAAATTACAACAAGAATAGTTAAGTAACCAATATATATATAAATATATTATCAACACAGAGTTACAGTCAACCAGCTGCAAGCTGTAAGTATTATTTTTAAGACCAAAATATGACTTAAATAGTTACGGCCTTATGGCCTTTTTACATTACAAGTCAAGGATTAAAATCCTGTTACAAAAAGGATCATCACTACGAACAAAATTCACAATATATAAAACAATTGTCTTGGGTATGAAATCCCTCCAAAGATTTGAACATAAAAACAAGAGTTATGACTATCACTGACATTAATGAAAGAAACTAATTTGAATAGTGCAATAATGCTAAGATAGAAAAGAATTTTATACCTGGGATTTTATCCTTTACCTCTACCATTAAAAGATGAGTTTAAAAACCCTAGCCACCTCTTCGGAGACAACAAGCTTTAGGAGGGCACTGTCAGGAAGATTACAAGCACACGGTGCTTACTTTCAACTACCTTTCAAAGAATGACGGGAAAAGACAAATACCACACAAAAATATAAACAGTAAAAAAAAAGTTGAACCCTAGCCACCTTTGGAGAATGATGAGCTTCAAAGAAGTACTATAGAAGAAACACGTAGCTCACAGACTACAATATGAGTTCCAAAATCCATGATGGATTAGAGGAAAATGCCAATTTACAGAATGGATTATGAAGACTTCTAATCTCTACCTCGAATCTTAAAAATGAACGTAAACAACTCGTGCCACACCAAGACAACCAAGAAGTCATGCTCACCTTCTCAGGTCATGACTACACTAGTTTGCAAGGCACAATGCTTACCGAGGTGAACAACTACATTTCGAGATGCTTTGTGGCTCAACACAACTATAAACATACTAAACCTTCATTGTAGAGAAAATTAGAGGGGCATAGGGAGCTTGCAAAAAATGAAGGTGCAAGTTTTGACAATGAACCTTGTGGCCATAAGCCTCTCGCTTTCACAAACACACAGCAATATAATAAGACTACGAAGAATTTGATTTTTTAGGGTTTAGTACATTTTATATTGTCTTCGGTCAAACCCAAAACCTAACCTCCATATTTCCAACACGTGGCTTGAAAAATCTTTTCATTTGTGGGTCTTTTGTTATAGTTTGAAACCCTTGCTTCACCTGCACATAATAGTGGGAAAAAAATAAATTAATACTATGTTACAATACACGTTATGGGTTGATATTTTGGTTTTATGTGCACTTATCAAATGGTCAATAACATGAGAGGTAAATAGTAAGAATACTAGGGTTTAGTATGGTTTTAAAATATAGTAGAGATATATAGAAATTCAAGTATGGAATTCTCTAATATGGACATTAGTATAGAAAAATTAATGCAAAAGAACTACATCATGGATGTTGCTTAACTAATAATTATAGCAATGGAAATCAACTATGAAATTTCATTAATAACTGTTACAACAAATATGCCTAACTAGCATATTAAAATAGATAATAAAATTGATATCATAATTTAAGTCCTTAGTCAAATATGCTTAATATTCTTACTGAGATCCTTAGCTTCTTCCTAGATTTACTCAAATATCAGTAAGAGTAAGAATCTTGGAAATGTTATGACATCAAGTAGTTTCAATAAGGTCAACAACTAAATGAGAGGCCTCTCCCTAAAGTTGCATATAGATTTCTAAATTAAAAGAGAATGATACAAAAATAAATAAACAAGAGCTAGTTAGAAGAATAATTGAGTCAAGTTCAGTTGGCTAGAAATGTTTACAATACTATCAACTATGAAGATCATAAATAACAAGATCAACAATACCTCTTTTACTGCTTAAGCTATAAACAAATAATTTAACTAGAATTTTATTATATGCTAGTTGAATGTTATTATTGATTTGGAAAGACTGGTAACAAAACTACTTACCTGTTTAGAACCTGTAGAAGAAGCAACACTTTACTGCGTTAGTTATAAGCTAAGTAAGCCTCGATCTCAACTGAAGTTCTTTTCTACTTGTCATAAGACAGTAAAAACATACTTAGTAGCAGGATTAGACATAGTTATCTTTTCCTGTTATTCTAAAAAATAAATTGCTAAATTCAAATCCTTAACATGGAGCTAGGAAGATAAACAAATAACTATACAAAACTAGATATTTACAAATGTTAAGTTCTAGTTACTACTGTTAAAATAATCGTTAGCAGTTATTTGTCCCTAGGCAGTGATGACTACGAACATTTTATGTTATATGAAAAATTTTAAATTTTTATGAATTTTTGGGTTATTACAATATATATATTGAATCCATTAGTTCATGCATTTGTAATTTAAAATTTTAGAGGCAATGATCCTTTCCATAAGGTTCATAATTGCATCTTTCCCCTTTTCATCTCTTCATGAGCTTATCTTTAACACTCCAATAAATGAGGAAATGGAACACCATAGTGTAATTTCTTATCATAGATATACAGTATATCACTAACCCCCTTCTAAATACCATTACCAAAATTTTCTTTTTTTCTTAACTAGTCATCTTTTTTTATTGACCTTCAATGTATGATCAACCTCGACATTTCTGTATTTTAATCATGATGGTTCCTAGTCCATGGTAAAATAAAAAACTATTATATATTAACTATCATGAGGGATTGGCACTTACATCTATTAGCCTTTCTTCAAAGAGATAAACCCTTCAGTTCTTTCGATTAGGCCATCATGAGGTCGCTCGTACTATATCTACTTTATATGGTTTTATAGGCTAGATCATCTAAGTTGTGCTAACTCCTTGATGAAGTTGTATTGAACTTCAAACCTATGACTACATGGTTCTATCATAAGTTTTGTTAATAAATAATTGTCATTATAATTTATAATGATCTATATTTATAATTAACCTTTTTTTATGTTTAATTAAATTTAAAACATTTACCATTATAAATTTAAAACCACTTACCATTTAAACCTTACATTATCAATTAGTTAAAATTGTATTTAATTAAATTTAAAACATTTACCCTTATAAATTTAAAACCACTTACCATTTAAACCTTACATTATCAATTAGTTAAAATTGTATTTAAACAATAGGACAATTTATAAAAATTCCAAAACCAATTATTATTACTAAATTTAAATTATAAACGTTCACCCTAACAAATTAATCTAAATAATTAACATATTCAACATATTTATAATTTAACAACTTTATGAAAAATAAAAAATAAAAATTAAAGTTTGAAAAAATATAAATATAAATTAATAAACTTTAATACATGTTTTAGCAAGTTTATGACAATATTTTTTATAACGATTTACAATTAAATTAATTTCAAATAGTCTAATTATGGAGCATAACACAATATTCTATTGAATAAGTGTACATCATCCAACCTCTTGAATTCATAGGTTGTCCAAATATGTAGTTACATCAGATATTCGAAAGCATAAGGATGCGATTCAATTTGGACAAAAAACAGGCTTACTAAACTAGTCAAAATCCCCCATAGGTGCATAAATCACTTTCCTAATCTATCAAGAATCTCATGAATTGATTGAGTGAGATGTATCATATGATAAGTGATGGAAATATATCATATCCATGCTTTTGGATGGAGAAAAATAAGGAAGACGAGTTAGGAAAAAAACAAGGCACTTACTCCAAGACTAGCTTTTTATTTTTGCATTAAAACTGTTGAAAAGCAAAGCAACTAAGGAAAAAGAAGAACTGGGATTTTATTATTTTGGAATGAATGCAGAGTTTTCAAAATATTTTCCATGATCTTTCTAAATTTCTATTATATCCAGTTTAAGAATTTGTTGACTTCTGGGTGTAAGTGGATGCCAACTAGCAGAGTAAGGAATCTAGGAATAGGACAAATTGACAAATTATTGTCTCTTATGTGTAACTATGGGTTTTATTATTCTAAAACCCCCCACTAAGACTTAATTTATGTAAAATAACAGAAAACTATATTATATTACAGGGCCTAGCAATAATGCTTAGTCACCCTTTACATACTACTTGTCCATACAACCAAGGAAAGAGGCAAAAACCCAGGGGAAAATCCTCCCTTAAACATGGACATGAACAAAAAAATTTGGAAATATTGTTATCAATCATTATTCACCACATGATAAAAAATACCCAACAGTTATTTGACATTACTAAAGGTACTCTCAGAAAACACCATGGTGAAGATGTCTGCTACTTTCTTTGAAGATGCGTAGTAGAGTAGAGCAATGGTAACATCATGCACAAGGCTGCTCCCTGATTAAGTGTATATGGATATCAATGTGTTTGGTTCATTGTCTTTGAATTGGATCAATGGATAATCGAATGGTTCTTTGATTTTCACAATAGATGATAGTGGAAGTCATTATTCGATCTCACACACTCCAAGTATTCCCTGCAACCACAAACAGTGAGTAGCTGCATTCACAAATCCTCTATACTCTACCTCTGTAGATGAGAGTGCAATGGCACTCTGCTTCTTACTTGACCAACTTATTGGTCCATATACAAGCATAAACAAAAATCCTAAAGTATACTTTCTATCGGTGTTATCACCTACCCAATCACTGTCAGTAAATCCAACTAACTCTAAGTCAGATTTTGCTGCATAGAAAATCCCATGAGTTCTTGTTCCTTTAACAAAGTTTAGGATTCTCTTTGCTTCCCTCCAATGGATTTCATGAGGCTGATCCATTTTTCTAGAATCCACACTCACTGCATAATATATATCATGTCCGATTATGATTCAAATAAATCAAACACCCAATCAACTGCATATACAGTGTATTATTTACCAATGGAGAAGTACTTGTTTTTTCAAGCTTAACCCGAGAAAGGAATGGAGTATTTCTTGGCTTGCAATAAGTCATGTTGAACTTTTTGAGTAGATATGAAGCATACTTGGACTGATGTACCTTTATCCCATGGGCTGATTGAGAAATTTCGAGCCCCAAGAATTGGCTCAACAATCCCAAAGATGTCATGGAGAAGATGTTATCCCTAAATTTTAACCTAGACTACAGGGGTTCAAGATTAAGGAAATATTTTTCAAAAAAGTGAAAATGAATGAAATCAAACTAAAAAGTAAGTTGGTACAGTATAAGAGCTATAAGAAAATCAAAACATTATTGAAGAAATAGGCTAGTATGTAATCAAAGCTGTAAGAGAATGAAACAGGAACTGTATAGCATAAAAATTAAATACAAGGTCCAATATCTAGATATCTACGATCATAAAATCATGAAATGAAACTGTCTCTATTTTTAAAATATAAAGGATAATTGCATTTCAATACAAGAATCACTGTAATGGGATTTAGTGGACCATGTACATGATAAATCATAAGCAAGACAATTTATAACATACAAAGACAAATCAGAATCATGTTCATTCAAAGTAGAACCTGTTATTGAAGTTTTAGAGTATTCATGTTACACAGACAATGATCAAAACTGGGCTGTCACAACTCCAAAATTTCCAACCTCCAATCCTTGCCTCCTTATGAGAGGAAGAGCCCCCTAAATACTAAATATTTGTTTGTTTAAGCTAACTATAAGATCCTCTTTATAAGGATCAAGCCCTTTCAAAAATAGAAAGGCTAATCCCTTTTAAACAGCTTTTTAATACAAGTGTAAACTAAAAGAGACATCTATCAACAAACATAATTGGTTTCACAATCAAACTATAACTCTAAAAAATTAAATGGAGCCTCTAAAATGGAGCCACGAACTCTGATTGAAAACCCATATAAATGAATAAAACCAGCAGCATCTGCAATTTCAGTTGTTTCTCTTGAAGAGGAATCAATGTACGCTGACCCTTTCGACTGGCCAATTGTAGCATCAGTTAAAATGATAACTTTAAGCACTTCTCCACAGCGACTGAAATGCTTGTTATTGCCTCTTTTGTTGTTGCAAAGTGAACATTAGAAACAAAATTTTTGCTTGAATCTGTATCCTCAGGTCGGATTGAAGAGTTAACACTCGATATATCATTTGGATCGGTCACAGGGGCAATCTGACCACTTCCAGCCTGAAGCTGCATGTCATAGTTCTCAGGCAAAGTGCCATCAATATCCATTTCATTGTGATCAGACAAGATCTTTGTATTTGTATTAGAGGCTCTTGTTTCCCTGTCAATTGTATCCCTAGATGACTGGAAATGAGGTGATTTCCATGTATTGACAGCTATATGGACTTGTTCTGATTTTATAAGAACTTCCAACTAAATTTAAAGGGAGAAATAGAGAAAACAGAAGCCATTACTCGAGGTTTGGACGAGCTGGTCCAGCACCATAGCTACCACCTCCACGACCAAACCTTGGTCTTCCACCTGAGCCTCTAAATGAAGGTTGAAATTCTGCAGGTACCCCAGCCTTGTCACCAAATTCTCCAGGTGCTCCTCTTGTGACATCTTCCAAAGACAATAGCTAATAAATACTTAAAATTCTCTGCAGCCTGATCAAGGTTCACAAAATGTACAGAACGACCAATACTCCCTGAACTACAATGGCAATTACTGTATACTAAACCTGCTCAAATCACCCTACACAATGACCCTCTTAACCACTGGTTGCAAATTTTTAAATATGAGCATTGCTAGTACCTCTGATTCTCTATCACATTTCATCGGGATTTTTCCTATTCTCTTCAGCAAGAACAACGGCAATTCACATCAAAAGATATGATTACAATCATATTGGATGGAGCAAAAAAATTTCACTCTGGAATGGGACTCTTGTTTACTCTGTATTCACAGACAACATCAATGTTGTATTTCAGTTGTGCAGATATCGGGACTACAGGTGCTCCATCCGTAACTGTATCCTGAATAAACTTCTGAATTTCCTCATGTTGGTTGATCGCTACACTCTCCTGGATAAGGTCAATTTTGTTTTGTAAAATAATTATATGCTTAAGACGCATGATTTCCACAGCTGCAAGATGCTCTGAATTTTGAGGTTGAGGAGAGCTCTCATTGCTTGCAATCAAAAGCAGTGCCCCATCCATGATAGCCGCACCATTGAGCATAGTAGCCATTAAAATATCATGACCCGGATAATCAACAAAAGACACATGTCTTAAAAGCTTCATGCGAGTGTTCTCAAATCCACCAAAATCACACAAAGGACTATCTTCCTTCCCACTTCGATATGCCTTGTAGCTCATCGGTCGAGGGCAGCGCTCATCTTCGCATTTATATATTTTTGCATTTGCATATCCTAGCTTAATAGTGATGTTTCGCTCCAGTTCATTCTTGAAACGAACTATCTGGACATCGGATATTGCTTTAAAAACAGTCGATTTCCCATGGGCCACATGCCCAATTGTACCTATGTCACTCCCACCAATATACTGGCCATCCATATGATATTGGGCTTTTGCAACATCTTGAGGATCTATAAACTGCACAAAACCAAAACCACGAGACTCCCCTGTATAGTAGTCCTTCGGCAGATATACATCCTTTAATGGTCCAAAACGCTCAAAAGGCATTCGAAACTCATCTGACTTGCAATCTCGGGGAATATTTCGAACCAGGAGACTTGTAAAATGACATACAAGACAGTCCCGAGAACAGCAAGAGTGCCAGAGTACTTTGCCAATGCTTTCCACGAAAGGGGACAAAGAAAGAAGAAACATAGAAGCAGCCATTCCTAGAATATGGAATCTTCTTGTACTCTAAAGAGGCAAAACACATATTTTCAGGCTTCAAATCTGTGGGAATGAGATGCAAGTGATGCATATATGCCACAGACTCCAAAATCTATTTTCCAAGCTCCTGAACAATATCAATAGGAAATGGATGATAATTGTTTTCCCTTAGAAAATCATACAAACTCTTCCCGAGCCCCTCAAAAACAAAATCGTGTTGCTTTAATGCTACACATCATTGAGCAATTCATATGTAAATCCCATACAGTGTTCTTTATCGGAGACAATATCAAATATTTCTTTTTACCTGTAAACATTGCCCATAGATTTTTAACATAGTATTCACTTCTTGATGTTTAGAGTGACATCTGGAAACTCGATGGTTTGGGAAAATTATTCAGTATTTCTTTATATGCACACCTTTCTTCTACATGAGTGTCATCATGCTTGCTTTTTTATTTGATCTCGGTATTCAAATTGAAACCTGAGTGGTCACTTTGAGATCTAGATGCTGCCATAAACTGAAATTTTGCTGGAGCAGATCTGATGATAATAGTTGGCTTTGTCTGGGGATGGCATGCTCCCTATGAGCTGCCAAGAACAAGTAGACCAAGTGCCTTTCCATTTCATTGGGCTGGAGTCTTCATCACAAGTCTCTGTTACTTAAAAAGATTGAAAACAAACTGTTGACTAAATCTTTAAACTACTCTGCAAATTGACTAATCCTGATCATACTATACGAAATTTAAAGAAATGCTTGAAACATCAAGATTATTTATTTACAGCTCCCATTCTAATCATCTGCTTTCTTTTGATCAGGTAAAATATTGCTTCCAATGAAGCCATACAAATATTTGACTAACTGGTAAAACTTCTGATCTGGAGATGATGCATAAATGAGCCCATGGAATATGAAAATTCATTTCAAAAGAAGGGAAAAGACAACCTTCATTTGATAAAAACAATCTGAGATTTGCGTTGTTCAAAGACTCCATATAATCAACAAATGGATCAATGAAGCTATAAGGAAATACCTCTTGCTGAAGATCAAAATATCTCTGTATATCCTCTTCCTCATAATAGCTGCCACTTTTAGCTACCTGCAAACTGAGCTGTAAATATGGCTGCTCAATGTCTTCTACGGATTCAGGACAGTTGATTTCCACACAATGTTGTTCCTCATCAAAATTTGATTCATAGTTGTCATACACTTGTTGGCTGCTCCTCAAATCAACAAAAGGTGATGTAGGGATCTGCTCTTTTTCATTTGAATAATCATCATAGATTGGCATATCTTTAGAGTGAATCGGTTGATGCTGATCTAGAACTTCAATGTATTCATCATAAAATGGAGCATTCTGATTGATTTCTAAAGATGAAGATTTATGTTCTATGATACTATCATCAACTTTAATATCAGAATATTGAAAAAATTCTTGATGTAAAACAAAATTAGAGGAAGATAATGGATCTTCTTCCTTCTTCATAGCATAACCACCAGCTTCATCTTTACTACTAGAAGAATATACTTCTAAACCCTGTATATATAATGCATATCCCCTATAGCAATGCTCAAAAAGACACTCAGCTGGGTAAATCCTCTTACAATATGAATAAAAGGCATCATGAAAATAATTCAAAGAGGAAATACTGAAAGGAGGAAGAGTTCTATACCATTGTCTCACACAACCATCTAATGAATACATAAACATTTTCATCAATACATCTTCATGATGTATACTCAGCTGATCCATGTATTGATGAAATTTAATTACATGATGTGCCGGATTTTCCTCTTCCTTTTCTCGGAATCTCGGAAGAAAATCTCCCCATTCATCAATGATAGGTACTGTATTTGGAAAGCCAAGAACATTTGAGAAATTGAGCAGAGCAAATCTCTGTGCCAACATAGTTTCAAAACGTTTTGACATCTTGTAAAATCGCCTCTAGATTCTTCAAACATGGAGTTTCCCAGTGAATAAATCTGTAGTCAAACTAATGCCCTGCTCCTTTCCACCATCAAGAGCTGGATCTGATCTTTGTCATTCTTTCCCGGGGAAAATATCTTCACTCCTCTGTCCTCGAAAATGGTGCCAGAAGATGTTATCCCTAAAGTTGAACCTAGACTATAGGGGTTCAAGCTTAAGGAAATCTTTTTCAAAAAAGTGCAAATGAATGAAATCAAACTGAAAAGTAAGCTGGTACAGTATAAGAGCTATAAGAAAATAAAAGCATTATTGAAGAAATAGGCTGGTGTGTAATCAAAGCTATAAGAGAATCAAACAGGAACTGTATAACATAAAAATTAAACACAAGGTCCAATATCTAGATATCTACAATCATAAAATCATGAAATGAAACTGTCTTTGTTTTTAAAATATAAAGGATAAGTGCATTTCAATACAAGAATCATTGTAATGGGATTTAGTGGACCATGTACATGATAAATCATAAGAAAGACAATTTATAACATACAAAGACAAATCAGAATCATGTTCACTCAAAGTAGAACATGTTATTGAAGTTGTAGAGTATTCATGTTACACAGACAATGATCAAAACTGGTCTGTCACAACTCCAAAATTGCCAACCTCCAGTCCTTTCCTCCTTATGAGAGGAAGAGCCCCCTAAATACCAAATATCTGTTTGTTTAAGCTAACTATAAGATCCTCTTTCTAAGGATCAAGCCCTTTCAAAAATAGAAAGGCTAATCCCTTTTAAATAGCTTTTTAAAAGAAGTGTAAACTAAAAGAGACATTTGTCAACAAACAGAAATGGTTTCACAATCAAACTATAACTCTAAAAACTTAAATGGAGGCTCTAAAATGGAGCCACAAATGTTGATTGAAAACCCATAGAGATGAATAAAACCAGCAGCATCCTCAATTTCAACTGTTTCTCTTGAAGAGAACTCAATGTACGCTGACCCTTTAGACTGGCCAATTGCAGCATCAGTTAAAATGATAACTTTAAGCACTTCTCCACAGCAACTGAAATGCTTGGTTATTGCCTCTTTTGTTGTTGCAAAGTGAACATTAGAAACAAAAATTGTGCTTGAATCTGTATCCTCAGGTCGAACAGAAGAGTTAGCACCTGATATATCATTTGGGTTGGTCACAGGGGCAATCTGACCACTTCCAGCCTGAAGCCACATGTCATAGTTCTCAGGAAAAGTGCCATCAATATCCATTTCATTGTGATCAGAAAAGATCTTTGTATCTGTATTAGAGGTTCTTGTTTCCCTGTCAACGGTATCCCTAGATGACTGGAAATGAGGTGATTTCCATGTATTGACAGCTGTATGGACTTGTTCTGATTTTATAAGAACCTCTAACTAAATTTAAAGGGAAAAATATATAAAACTGAAGCCATTACTTGAGGGCTGGACGATCTAGTCTAGCACCATAGCTACCACCTCCACGACCAAACCTTGGTCTTCCACCCGAGCCTCTAAATGAAGGTTGAAATTCTGCAGGTACCCCAGCCTTGTCACCAAATTATCCAGGTGATCCTCTCGTGACATCTTCCAAAGACAATAGCTAATACATACTTAAAATTCTCTGCAGCCTGATCAAGGTTCACAAAATGTACAGAATGACCAATACTCCCTGAACTACAATGGCAGTTACTGCATACTAAACCTGCTCAAATCACCCTACACAATGACCCTCTTAACCACTGGTTGCAATTTTTAAATCTAAGCATGTCTAATACCTCTGATTCTCTATCACATTTCATTGGGATTTTTCCTATTCTCTTCAACAAGAACAACGACAATTCACATCAAAAGATCTTATTACAATCATATTGGGTGGAGCAACAAAATTTCGCTCTGGAATGGGAATCGTGTTTACTATGTATTCACAGACAACATCAATGTTGTATTTTAGTTGTGCAGATATCGGGACTACAGGTGCTCCATCCGTAATTGTATTCTGAATAAACTTCTGAATTGCCTCATGTTGGTTGATCGCTACACTCTCCTGGATAAGGTCAATTTTGTTTTGTAAAATAATTATATGCTTAAGACGCATGATTTCCACAACTGCAAGATGCTATGAAGTTTGAGGTTGAGGAGAGATCGCATTTCCTGCAATCAAAAGCAGTGCCCCATCCATGATAGCCGCACCATTGAACATAGTAGCCATTAAAATATCATGACCCAGATAATCAACAAAAGACACATGTCTTAAAAGCTTCATGTGAGTGTTCTCAAATCCAACAAAATCACACAAAGGACTATCTTCCTTCCCACTTCCATATTCCTTGTAGCTCATCGATCGAGGGCAGCGCTCATCTTCGCATTTATATATTTTTGCATTTGCATATCCTAGCTTAATAGTGATGTTTCACTCCAGTTCATTCTTGAAACGAACTGTCTGGACACCGGATATTGCTTTAACAATAGTCGATTCCCATGGGCCACATGCCCAATTGTACCTATGTCACACCCACCAATATACTGGCCATCCATATGATATTGGGATTCTGCAACAATCTTGAGGATCTATAAACTGCACAAAACCAAAACCACGAGACTCCCCTGTATAATAGTCCTTCAGCAAATATACATCCTTTAATGGTCCAAAGCGCTCAAAAGGCATTCGAAGCTCATCTGACTTGCAATATCGGGGAATATTGCGAACCAGGAGACTTGTAAAATGACATACAAGAGAGTCTGGAGAACAGCAAGAGTGCCAGAGTATTGTGCCAATGATTTCCATGAAAGAGGACAGAGAAAGAAGCAACATAGAAGCAGCCATTCCTAGAATATGGAATATTCTTGTACTCTGAAGAGGCAAAACATATATTTTCAGGCTTCAAATCTATGTGAATGAGATGCAAGTGATGCATATATGCCATGGACTCCAAAATCTATTTTCCAAGCTTCTGAACAATATCAATGGGAAATGGATGATAATTGTTTTTCCTTAGAAAATCATACAAACTCTGCCCGAGCCCCTCAAAAACAAAATCCCGTTGCTTTAACGGTACACATCATTGAGTAATTCATATGTAAATCCCGTACAGTGTTCTTTATCGGAGAGAATATCAAATATTTCTTTTTACCCGTAAACATTGCCCATAGATTTTTAACATAGTATTCACTTCTTGATGTTTAGAGTGACATATGGAAACTCAATGGTTTGGGAAAATTATTCAGTATTTATTTATATGCACACCTTTCTTCTACATGAGTGTCATCATGATTGCTTTTCTATTTGATCTCAGTATTCAAATTGAAACCTGAGTGGTCACTTTGAGATCTAGATGCTGCCAGAAACTGAAATTTTGCTGGAGCATATCTGATGATAACAGAAGGCATGCTTCAGTGCATCCTTCAAGGACGAAATATATTTCATGGAACTTCCTGTTATCAATATTTCATACACATACAGAACAATAATCATTAAATAACC
This sequence comes from Pseudotsuga menziesii, assembly GCA_001517045.1. Classification (NCBI taxonomy): domain Eukaryota; kingdom Viridiplantae; phylum Streptophyta; class Pinopsida; order Pinales; family Pinaceae; genus Pseudotsuga; species Pseudotsuga menziesii. The sequence goes on along the minus strand of LPNX010284453.1, from coordinate 151,522 downwards.
CTGTATCAGCTTCAAATAGATTCATATCAGACTTGCATTGAACAAACTTCTGTGACAACAAAAAGTCATCAATCTTGGCATACCAAGCCATGGGGTCTTGCTTTAGTCCATACAATGATTTCTTTAACCTGCACACCAAATATGGATTAGACAAAAAAAATTCATGTTTCTTCATATGAATCTCTTCTTTCAGATCTCCATGTATAAAGTAACACTTCACATCCATGTGATGCACCCCCCATTGCCTTGAAGCTGCAATGGCCAAAGATAGCCTTATGGAGTCCATCTTTCCCATTGGCCCAAATGTATAATTGTAATCAATACATTGAAATTTTGACTAGCCTTTAGCTATCAATATTTCCTTATATTTCAAAGGTGAAGTATCAGCAACAAATTAGGCTTTAAAAACCCACTTACACTTTACTAGCTTTCTCCCTGGGGGGAGATTGACCAGTTCCCATGTGTCATTCTTCTGGAGCGAGTTGTATTCTTCCTTCATGGATGTTGGAAATATTGGATCATCTTATTCACATTCATATGTTTCATCATATGATTCAACCATCAAATAGCACTTCTCAGCAAAGAATGGATCTTTCACATAAAGGGCACTCTGAAATTGAGATCCAGTCCTCCTAGTGTCACTAGGATTCCCAGCTAGTTCCCCAACTGCATGAATGGTCCTTTATTCCAATTTTAGTCTTGTAGGAATGTTAGGATATGAAATTAAATCATCATTATCAGATATATCAGAATCAACAAACTCATTAGTCTCTTCAGTTACATTCAATGGTTCTGGTGATGAACAGTACTCTCCAATTCTTGTTGCTGCTAAAGCTCTTCTTCAAACTGAAAACTCCTTTCGATGAAATATATTTTAGTGTTCAAGTTGATCAACTTGTACCCTTTTGAATCTTTAGAATACCCAACAAATAGGAACTCTTGACTTTTGGGATGCAAATCCTTCCTCTTTTCAATTGGAATTCTAGCCCAAGCCTTTAAGCCAAAAATCTTGAAATGGGTCACATATGGATTATTCCCACTCCAATATTCAAAAGGAGTGATTACATCAAGTTTCTTGTGAGGAAACCTATTCTAGATATAGGATGCACAATTTATTTCTTCATCCCAAAACTTTTGTGGCAAAGTTTTTGACTCCATCATACAAGTTTCCATCTCGTTGAGTGATCTATTCTTCCTCTTAGCAACACCATTTTGCTGAGGTGTGTAAGGAATAGAATGTTTCATATGGATACCTACATATTCAAAATAATGGATGAACTCATAGTTTACATAATATCCACCATTATTATATCTGAGGATCTTGAGTTTCCTCCAAGACTGGTTCTCAACCAAGGCTCGAAAGGCCTTGAAGAGGTAAAAAACTTAAGACTTATGCTTTAGGAAGTAAACCCAATAGTACCTGGAAAATTCATCTATGAAGGTTAGGAAATATTTGTCTTGATTCATGGAAATTTGAGGGAATGGACCAACAATGTCACCATGGATTAACTCAAGGGTGCAGAGTTTCTATCATGGCTAACTCTCTCATACTTATGCTCTGGGTGTTTTCCTAGGATGCAACCTTAGGAGACTCCTCTAGAAAACTTAATCTTTGGTAACCCTATGACCATGTATTTGTGACTCAAATATGAAATATACTTGTAATTTCTATGTCCAAATATCTAATGACACATCTTTATTTCTTCATTAGCATGTGTGAGAAGAGAAGAGGGGTTAGAGAAGGGTAGGAAATGGGAAAACTTGTACACTTTCGAACTGTGATCCACAACACCTTTAGCTATGACTATACCATTCAAAATATATGAGATTTAAAAATAATTGGGGTAGAAGAAAACCTTCTTAGGAGACCTAGTGTGGGTCATATGATAGACTGACAATAGGTCAGCAATAAGACCTATGACATAAAACACATCATTGAAAGAACCATGGTCAATATCAATACTACCCTTCCCCTTGCTATCAGTAATAGAGTCATCTCCCAAAAAAAAAAATTGGACCTTTCAAATCATGAAGAGAGGAGAAATTATCCCTTTTCAAAACCATGTGCCTTGAAGCTCCAGAATCAATGGTGAAGCTAGATGATCTTGAATTGCTGGCAACCAAGGCATGAAATCTCTCCTTATCATCTAAATTTGATCCTCCTTCCCTCTTCTTTGTGCATTCAGGAAGGAAGATGTTGTTCTTCTCTAGGATTTGAGTCAACATGTCAATTTTATTATTCATACATGAGCTCTCGAGATGATAGCCCTTACTGCAGTATGAACACTTGCTCATTTCACCTTTATTCTTATTCTTCTTGAAGTTCTTATTGGATCATGAGGACTCCTCTTGAGACTTGGACTCATCTTTGTTTTGTTTAGGTGGATTATTTGAATTGGATTTATTCCTTCCTTTGGAATCCATCCTCGAATCTTTGGAAACCAAATATTGGTCTTTGGAAGGTTTGATGGTTCCCATCATTCCCAATTTATCTTTCTCCTCAATGAGAGATTCCATGAAGTCAACAAGCTTAGGCATATTCCAAGATCGTGATGTCAATTTGGTATCATGGAAGGTCGAAACAAGCACATAGTAATCATTACCAAGCTTCAAAATTATGGTCATAACTAGTTTCTCATCCTTCTTTTCAATTCCACAATGTTTTAACTGCAGAACAAGGGACTTAAACTTGGAAAAGTAGACTTGCAAGGATTTGAAGCTACTGGACTCAATGAGATCAACTCATTCTCAAGTTGATGTCCCCTCATTTTATTTGTATTTCCAAATGGAGTCTCAAGCTTCTCCCAAAACTCATTTGGTGATGTCAATCCATCAAGATGGAAAAGGAGGTCTCTTGAAATGCTCAAACACACAATACCATAGGCCTTATCCCTCCTATTTTTCCATTTAATTTTCTATGTTGTTGCATTGGGATCAGCCTTAGTTTCCATGGTCACTTTGTAGAGGCATTTACTCCTCAAAAAAATATCTATCTCATCCTTCCATTCGAAAAAATTGAATGGAGTCAAGATGATCCTTTGAGATTGATCCATATCTCAACAACTGCACCCTTCAACCAGGAGAATGCGCTGCCATTCAGTGATGTCGAACCTGCAATAGAAATTTGGAAGGAGAAAAATCAAAATACCAAGTCTCTAATACCATGTGGAAATTAATCCCAAGATGTAAAAGAATTACACTCACAAAATTACTAGGAAAACATGCAAAATTCCACAAAAAGGAGACTGAATATGGAGCATAACACAATATTCTACTGAATAAGTGTGAATAAACCAACCTCATGAATTCATATACTATCCAAATATATAACTACATCATATATTTTAAATCATAAGAATGATATTCGAATTGGACAAAAAGAAGGCTTACTAAAACAATCAAAATCCCCCATAGGTGCATAAATCATTTTCTTAATCTATCAATATGCTCACAAATTGGATGAGTGAGATGTACCATATGATAAGTGATGGAAATATATTGGATCCATTCTTTTGGATGGACAAAAATAAGGAGGATGAGTTGGGAAAAAAACAAGGCAGTTACTCCAAGACTAGCTTTTCCTTTTTTCCTTAAAACTGCTAAAAAGAAAAACAACTCAGGAAAAAGAAAAATTGTTCTTTTACTATTCTTGAATGACTGTAGAGTTTTCAGAATATTTTCTAGTATCTTTATAAATCAATCCTTTAGCCAGTTTTAGCATTTGTTGACTTCTGGGTGTGAGTGGATTCCAACTAGCATCGTAAGGAATCTAGGAATAGTACAAAATTGAGAGATTAATGTCTCATATGTGTAACTATGGGTTTTATCATTCTAAAAAATGATTCAATAGAGAGACACAATTTACTCTTTGGAATAACTTTATTAACAAAGCAACGTGATTCTGTTAAAAGACATGATGAACTTGTGTGATGGTTTGATGAAAGGGCATGCTGATGGAAAATATCTAAGCAGAAGATCTATTTGATAGTAAGATGTCTCTGCAATCCATATCATAGAAGCATCTAGAAGAGGCAAAGACCAATGACATGAATAAGTGTTTGTGACAAAGATTGAAGGAAAAAGAGATATGGAATATTGACAAAAATCTATTAGGGTGGCAGGGTGGTGCAAGGGCAGGCTCCAAGCCTACAAGGGGGTCGTAGCCTCCTTCCAGTAGCAGCTGGTAAATAGGGTGTAGTAGCATCCTTTTAGTAGTAGCTGATAAAACCAGGGGTCATTTCCTCATTCCAATAGTTGCTGGTAATTAGGGTGTAGTACCATCCTTGTCTATAGAAGTAGGAAGAAACTATTTGTAAATACAATTTTGCAGTAATAGGAAGTATTGGTGGTTTATCCAATTGGGATTCCATGATAAATTTGTGTTCTTTAGGTTCTTGTTGATTATGTGTGCNCCCCCCCCCCCCCCACCCACCCTCTCAGTAATGCAAAAGCCCTAAATGTCATCTCAAGTGGATTGAAAAAATTTGGTTTTTTTAAATACATGTGATGCAAGACTGCCAAACAAGCTTGGGATAAGTTAAATATTGTCTATGAAGGGGCATCCAAAGTCAAAGAATCCAAGATTCAGACATACAAAGGACAATTTGAAATCCTAAAAATGAAAGAATAATAAAATATTGGAGAATACCTTCTAAGAGTATATGAAGTTGTAAACGCTATTAGATACCTTGGAGAAGAATTAAAAGAAAGAGAAGTAGTCGACAAGGTACTAAGAACATTTCCAATGAAGTATGACTCAAAGGTGTCCATTCTAGAAGAACGACATAAACTTGATTCCTTAACAGTAGATGAACCACATGGGATCTTCACTGCATATGAAATGAGAACGAGATAGAATGATTCCTTAAGAAAATAGGCAGCATTCAAAGCCATAAACGAATTAAAGAAGTTTGAAGCCCCATCTAAAAACCATTCAGACATTTCAGATGATAAAGAATCCCTCTTTATTAAACAAATTAAAAGAGGTACTAAAAAATACAAAGGAAATATACCCCTAAAGTGTTTTGGATATGGAATGATTGGACACTTTGCTTCAAAATGTCCTTACCCTAAAAAGATTATAGTGATGAGAAAGAAGCCTCAAGGAAGTTAAAAAAGGGTAAAATGGGAAACAAAAAGAAGTACTATGAGAAAAAGAATTTTCTTTAAGCAATGGAATATAGTGAATATGAAGATACAAGTGGAGATGAAGAAACATAAATTCTATTCATGGGAGTAGATACTCAAGCTTAGAATGGTGAATCAAATGAGGAAGGTGAAGTAGACTTAAAAGGTGAACTCATCAGTTCTCTTGAAGAACTTTAAAAATGTAGGAGAAATAACAAAAATTCAAACCATGTCATTAGCGAGTTGGAAACTCAACTTTTAGAGGTGAAAAGGATTGAAAAAGACATAATTTTTCATCTCAAAAGAGAATACAAGAATCTAAAACTCTTGAAGAAGAGATCATGTAGTTTAGGAAAAAGCTTGATGAAGAAGCTATGAAATCAAAACTTGAGGGAAGATCAAATATCTTAGATGATATCCTAAATAGACACAGGCCTTCCAATGATAAATCTAGACTAGGATATAGGAAAAACTATCATTCTTTCACAAACTAAGGTGGAAATAAAAAAAGCTATGTTGTTGCACTAAAGAGTCCAGTTAAGAAGGAAGAAAGTAAGAAACATATTCCAAGCTCTCATGACAAAAACTGGATTAATGTGATTCCTAAGAAACCAATGACGAATAGATACTAGCAGATCTTCCTTGGTTAATGTTACTCTTGTAATAACTTTGGTCACAAATCCCTAAATTGAAGAGCCTATGGAAAGTTTCGTGAATACAAGAAAAATTCACCTAGTGACAAACCAAAAGAAAGTAATCATAATCGTTTTACACTTCTTCAAATATATGACCTAGAGTGTTACAAATGTAATAACCATGGACATATGGCAAGAGATTGTAAATTGATGACTCCTACAAAGAAAATGGTTGCAAATGAGTTTCAAGAAAAAAAACAAAAGAAGGATTGGAAGAAACGAGAAGAAAATGAGAGTTCCATGATTTCCCTATGCACAATAGAGAAACAAAATCTATGGCATTTGGATAGTGGGTATTCTAAAAATAAGAAAAGATAATAAGGGTAGAGTCACATTTGGAGATAATATGACTTCCAAAATAGTTGGCAAAGTTACAGTTGTTGTCATTAGTAAGATCAAAGAAGAAAATGTGTTTCTCATAGAAAACCTTAAGCCTAATCTCCTCAGTGCAAGTCAAACATGTGACCAAGGGAACATATAGATTATTTACTCTGAGAAATGTGAAATCAGAAAAAAGGACTCAGGAATAATACTTGGCACTATTGTAAGGAATTCAAGCAATGTATACATCCTATAAAATGAAAATCAATGTTACTTGATTATGGTTGATGAAAGTTGGTTATGGCACAGAAGGATGGGACACTTAAACTTTGATAACCTTGTCAAGGTAAGTACGAAAGAAGTTGTGAGAGACTTTCCTAAGATTGCGAAACCTACAAACTCAGTTTGTAGACATTGTCAACATGGGAAGCAAACTAAAGCCAGGTTCAGAACAAAAGAACATATGACCTCACATCCTATGGAAATAGTTCACACTGATATTTGTGGACCAACAAGGACTAAATTTTTTCAAGGAGAATACTATTTTATGATGCTTATTAATGACTACACAAGGATGACTTGGGAAACTTTTATCAAAGAAAAAACATAAGATTTTGAAAAGTTGAAAATATTCAAAGCAATGGTTGAAAATGAGACAAATCATAAAATCAAGTTCCTTAGATAAGACAGTGGGGGAGAGTTTACCTCAAACGAGTTAAATGATTTTTGTGAGATATATGGGATTAAAAGAAAATTTTCAGCTGCAAAGACTCTTAAGCAAAATGGTGTTGTTGAAAGGAAGAATAGAGCAGTCCAAGAAGCTGCTAGAACAATGCTTAATGAAGAAAAGCTATCAGATGCATATTGGAGAGAAACAATTTACACAATTTTCTATATACTTAATGCAGGAAAACTTAGAGTGAATAAGAACAAGACACTTTATGGACTATGGTATGGAAGACGATCCCCAATCAATTATTTGAGAGTAATTGGCAGAAATTGCTACATTAAAAGGAACAAGGATGATCTTGGAAAGTTTGATTATAGGATTGATGAAGGAATATTTTTAGGATATTCATCCACCAAGAAGGCGTATAGATGTTACAATAAAATGTTACATAATATCGTAGAAAGTGGAGATGTAAGAATGGATGACAAAAAACCAAGAAGAATAAGAAGTCATGATGGTGATGTAAGTACAAATGATGAAGAAAAGGAATACCTACAAAAAGATAAAAGTGTTCATGATGAAGAAGAAGAATTAGAGGAGGAAGATACACAAGAAATTCAAGAAGATTCTCCAAGATATGATACAAAAACTCCATCTAGAAGATTACACAAGGATCATCCTAAGACACATATCATCGACAACAAAGATGTTGGAGTTAGTACAAGGAGACAACTACTATTTAATGAACAAGATCTACTCTCAGTAATGGAACCTAAGAAGTTTGTAGAAGCCAGCAAGAATGATGAATGGATCAAATCCATGAATGAAGAATTGGATTATATTGAGAAGAACAAAACTCAAGAACTTGTCCGAAGACCCAAAGACAAATATATTATAGGGACCAAATGCGTTTTCAAGAACAAATTCAATCAAGATGGTCAATTCAAAAGGAACAAGGAAAGATTAGTATGTAAAGGGTATGCTCAAATGGAAGGGATTGATTTTGAAGAAACTCATGCCCCTCTACCAAGACTTGAAGCAATCAGAATGTATTTATCACTTTCATGCCATAAATTTTTTAAAGTATATCAAATCGATGTCAAGTCTACATTTCTAAATGGAAAACTAGAAGAAGAGGTTTATATTGAACAACTTGAAGGTTTTCTCTTATCAGAAAACAAAGACTATGTTTGTAAATTGAAAAATGCACTCAATGGCCTCAAACAAGCTCCAAGGGAGTGGTTTTCAAGGCTAGACAACTACTTAAAGTAGCAAGGATTTAAAAGAGGGGCCACTAAAAGTAATCTCTACTTAAAAATCGAAGATGAAAATATGATCATTGTTGTTGTTTATGTAGATGACATCATATTTGGAAGTAATTTACAAATACTAAGTGTAAAATTTGCTTTTGAAATGAAGAAGGGTCTCTATATGTCAATGTTGGGTGAACTAAAACTCTTTTTGGGATTACAAGTTTACCAAATAGACAAAGGAATATTTCTCTCTCAAACTAAGTACATCAAATACATGCTTAAAATATTTAAGATGGAAGACTCCAAACCTATTAGTACTCCTATGATCACTTGTTGTAAATTGAGTAAGGACGATGAGTCTCTGGAAGTGGACCATACCATGTATAGATCCATGATATGCATCTTGCTATATGTGACAGCTACAATACCAGATGTGATGCAAGCTACAGGTTTGGCTGCTAGGTTCCAATCAAGCCCCAAATAAACACATGCAACAATAGTAGAATGAATCTTCATCTTTTTGGGTTATGGTACCCAAAAATTTAATACTTCATCTTGAAAGAATTTACTGATACGGATTGGGTAGGAAGTGTTGATGATCAAAAAATAACCAGTGGAGCAACATTCTTCTTGGGAAATTTTTTGGTATCTTTTTCAAGCAAGAAACAATCCTCCTTTTCACTCTCCGCTACAGAAGACGAATACATTGTCGATGCATCATGTTGCACTCAAGTCATTTGGATGAACAAGACACTAGAAGACTTACTTATGAAGTATGACCACCCAATAATAATAAATTGTGATAACACGTGTCCCATAAATATGTCAAAAATTCCCGTCACGCACTCCAAGACAAATAACATACCAATAAAGTATCCCACAAGGTTGTCAAGCTAGAGTATGTTGAAAAAAAAGAACAGATTGCTGATATCTTTACCAAGCCACTACCCAATGAATATTTTGAGCATATTAGACAAAATTTGGGATTAATCTCCTTGCAACATTTGTATAAGTAGAAGCGTAATCTCAAGGGGAGCTGTCAGAAGGAAGCCTTTGTCATTTCTATCAAAGGGGGAGAAAATTGACCAAGAGAAAATGTTTCCATCAGTGCCAAGGGGGATAATGTTGAAAATATTTGTCAATTATAATTTCCCTTTTTGAAATTTTATTGAATGACCAATTTTTTTTCACTTTTTCCCCAATTTCGACCTTAACTAGTTTTGATGTCTAGACCTCCAAATTGAACCAAATGCTCTCAAAATTTCTCATAAGGTACATGGATGATATTATAACTTAAATATGATTTTCATGGATGTATTATGACCCCCCAATTACTTCTACAAACTTTTTTAATGTTCTATTCAAAGTAGGAGTCTTTACTAGCAAATTGGGGCTCCAATTCCCCCTAGGTAATTGCCGCAAATGGCTTCTCAATGGTCCCAAAGTCACTCGAATTTCTGAAAATATGAAGGGGATGTGTAATGGAAAACTTCTCCTCATATGGGAATGTCCTGATATGCATCACAGTTTAGTTTATATAGGCTTTTCTGACTCTTTCCAAAACAACTCCTAAATCACAATTTCGACCCTTGGGGAAAATGCACCAAATCTTCTCCCAATGCAATAAAAATGAGTAAAATGTATTCCAATGCTTAAGTACTAAACATGAGACTTGAAATAAACATTCAATACAGTCCATTCATCATACATTTATCATATATACATTACTCCATTCAAAATAATAATCATTACTATGGCATATATCAAAATATAGTGGAAATGGTCATTGTTTGCTCATTAAAAGTCATTTCGACATACAAATCTTGGGTATTTTGACTTTAAAATTTCTGAGAATAAATATAATATCATATTTAACTTATTAAAATCATAAATATACTATTAATGTCTCTCCCAAAGAGTACATGAGCTCACCCAAAGCGCAATCCCTCCATGAGCATGAATATGCAAAGAAAACTAGAAATGATTGAGAGGAAGTACTGCAATAGAAGAATCCAAATGATTTCATGTATCTTGCACATGAAAATAATAATCCATTAAATCTCCATGAAATACCTGAGTTCCCTCTCCAAACACCAACTTGGATTGGAATCTTTCACCCTCGAAATTGGCTAACGCAAGAAAACTAGTCATCCACTAGCTCTCACAATTCACAAATGACAATTTCTAAAATGATCCAAATCTGTTATATTGGTTGATTCCTGTATTTTATAAACATCCTTAGCCTTCTAATTTTACCAATCCATCCAAAAAATCAATCCAATTCGAATTAGAGTGTGTTCTCATGATTTTCCATGTGTCCTCCCTTTCCTAGCCTTCCACCTTCCCCAAATTTGAGTTGGAGCCCATTGAGCTTCCTAAAATCACATGAGAGGTCTATTGGATGCTATATTTCGACATGAAATTTCAGATATGTGAGATTTAATCCTCCATATCTGATTTTTTTCATAGGTGTCATAGCATTTTCATTAATGTTGCCATAGAGCTACGGAATCTAGTCCAGGTATCTCACTAGCTCCAAAATGACTCTTCCGTTCCCATGTAAGTTACATTTCCTCCAAAATTTGACCTATTATGCATATTAAAAAGTGTATTAGACTTATAACTCATCCAAGAACCTTTATACTTCCCATGGATTCTAAATTTCAAGAGGAGGATGTCTTGTGGCACAAAATTTCTAGCTTGTGTGGGCCTCATAGTCTCCATGTGTTTCCATGCTCCATTGCCACTTCAATTTTCTCTTCTATTTATTTAATAAGCTACAATATTACATATTTATTCCATTCTAAGTTATAAACATCATTTATTATCTCCCTTCTTAAAATTCCAAATGTATCAATCCAACCTAGGGAACTAGTAGGGTGATGGAATTGTCCTACTATGCAATTATTTAAATGGGGACATTATAGTCCTCCCCACCCAATATTGCTTGTCCTCAAGAAATTTCATATTTTTATGCTGCACTACTCTGATTACATTCATCTTCTCAAGTGATGAATAAATCTCCAATGTTTCTTTTTGCCCCTACAATTGAAACCAAAGAGACCAAAAATGATCCTAGGGTCCCATATGATCCCGATACATGCATGGTGTGAAATGTCTGTGATGAAATACCATGAAAAATAAGCATGTGAAAATTGAATCCATATATCAAAAGGTATCCCTCATAGGAAACTGGAACACTGCCTCTACAAAGATGAACTCAAATAAATGAAGGTTGGTTTTCTTTCTCAACCCAACAACCAAACTGCTACTCCAAGTGAGATGAAACCAGGAAATTATATGATCCCATTGCTGGTATTGAACCCTTCCAAGCATCATGAGTAAACAATATAGATTATTAACGTACATAACAACATCATACAAATGTACATCAAGAAGGTACCTCATCAAAGAATCACAGAATTGCTTAGAGCTCCAAGTAGGTAGATCATCATGTAGCTCATACACACAAGCATGAAGTATTATATCAGATATGCCCCAATGGCATAGGTGAGGATCCCATGTCTCATAATTCTACTCCCAAAGTATATAATGTGAATCAATATAATCATCCATGTGTTCTTTCATCCAAGAAGTGAATGAAGAACCTCCACCAAAATTTGAACCAAATAAGGAGCACATAAAACATGGAGACTTCAAGTGGCTCAAAGAGGTTTCATCAATACATCCATGACTATGTATATCATCATGGAAAAACAGAGTATGTTTATGCCAACAATAATTTCCTTAGATCATATAAATATTCACCCAAGTGTGGGATGAAGTTCCCCCAACATCAAATGGATTAGGCAAGGAGCAATGAAAATCATGAGTCTCTAAGTGACTCAAGGGAATACCATAGGTGCATCCATGTGGATGTGTATCATAATAATGTGACAAAAGATGTTGCTCCAAATGTAAATACAATGTCTCTCTAATCATGTCATCATCAAAATTATAGATATAAAATTTATACTTTTCATGTGGCACCATAAAAAAAGAACATTTCACCCATACTTCATTAGGATGACTGCTGCAAAATTTCGAAGTGTAGGATGTAGGAGAAAGAACCAACTCACCAACAACCTTTATCTTTGGCTTGGGAGATGTGATATGAAATTCAGTATCCCATTCTATGTCATCATTCCTCAATATAAATCTCATACTATTGCAAGTCATTACTTGGTTTGGGTAAGTGTGCTTCCCTCTTACAACCCTTAGTACACCTTTCGAGTCTTGAAATTTCATCTCAGGAATTTGGTATTTTATGGTATGTTCCCCTATATAATACAACCATTGCACTACAAAAACCACATTATTATCAACAATGTTAACCACATAAAAACAATAAACAAAAGTATAGTTACCTATGATGACTTGCAACTTTGGAAACCATGCTTTGCACTGCATTATGTTGTGACCAAGAATGACAACTGTGAAGCCATCAAATGGTTCAATTTATATCTTAATTTTCCCCAAAATATCTGCATCAATGAATTTATGTGTGGCTCCTCCATATACCAAAACTTAATCTCTTTGTCCTAGTACCACACCCTTGCATCGAATAGTGTGACAGCGAGGCACTACTGAAAGTACTACCATTCTTTCTTTGTCTAGTGAAGGATGAGTTTATTTGTGTATTTATTATTCAGCTTCTATCTCATATGTCTCCTCTTGATCTGAAATTTTTCCTCCGTCCTCCATACCCCCTTCATACCCATCATTATCAGAAAATAATTCTATTTATTGAGCCTTTCCCCTGGTACATTAATTATGCCCCGGTGTCCATGGTTGAAAGCATGCAAAGCACAATTTTTTTCTTCGAAGTTCATCCCTATCTATTCATTATTTATTATTATTTTAAGATGAATCTCTTTTCCAAAGCTTCTTATAAGGCCCGCATCTTTTTTCCAAGGTTTCATTCCAAATTCAGAGTTAGGCTTGGGAGGAAATCTTGTTCTAGGAAGCACATCTTAGAGATCTCTAGTCAAGTTCATTGTGTATTTTAATGTAGTGGGCTTGTGGGATTTGATCGACCCTTTTAAGGGTTCAGCTAAAACTTCAATGAATAGAAATACTAACCTTCCCATATACACATCAGCCACCTTGAATGATAATTTCTGAAATTCCATCATATAATCAATCAAGGTCCCAACTTGCTTCAATTGTGCTAGTTCTTTGAAAAACAATTCATGATCTTTTTTCTCAAATATCTCTAGTCCCTTGTCAACAAATTATCCATATTTGTTAAACTGATAATGACCCAAAGTATTCAGTCCATGGAACCACCATTCATTGGCATCTCCTTCCAAGTGCAATATGGCCATTTTTAAGGCATATTCTTCCACCATTGGATTCAGCTGAAAATACACATCTAATTTTTGCACCCAAGTGTTAGCAGAACTTTGAGAGGAACCACCAAAAGTAGGGAGTGGAACTTTACTAATGGAATAATTTAAGTCTTTTTTTTGTATATATACTTATTACCTTCCTTATTTTTGAGTGTGTTTGCAGCAAGAAAGTACTGATCAAATGGTACACTTATTTTACAATCTTCATCCAATTTATCCCATTATTTTTCCATTGTAGCTAGTTCAAGTTGAATGTTAGGCTCTTCTTTGGGCACAACAAATTTAGGTGCAGTAGGACTTGGTGTGCTTTGAAATTCATGGGGTATATTATGGGCTCTCGTTCTTGAAAAAATATGCTACCCCATTGTCTTATTTTCTTCTGATGAACTACTGCTATCTCCCATTACTCCTAATTTGCTTCCAATTGGCTAACCAAAAATTTGAATCCTTTCGTAAGATGATGGTTCATGTTCTTGGTTATGTCATAAAATAGAGTTTGTATGAGTTTAATATATTCCACCTTTCCCTGATTAGCGTATTCCTTCCCCTCACTAGTCATAGTTTCAATAGAATGTACCTCTTCTTCTACTACTTCTTCTTCTTCAACAAAACACTTTAAAATTCAGGATCTAAGGGTGGTGGATTATTGCTTTGAATCCTATTTAATAACATAAGGTTCCAAGACTATGCTATGATACCACTATAATGTCCCTTTTTGAAATTTTATCAAATGACCAATTTGTTCCACTTTTTCCCTAATTTCGACCTTAACTATTTTTTATATCTAGACCTCCAAATTAACCCAAATGCTCCCAAATTTTCTCAGAAGGTACATGAATGATATTATAAATTCAATATGATGTTTAGGTATTTTTCATCCCAAGTAATTCTACAAAAAAATTTAATGTTTTGTTCAAAGTAGGAGTCTTTACTAGCAAATTGGGGCTCCAATTCCCCCTGGGTAATTGTCAGAAATGGCTTCTCAAATGGTCCTAAAGTCACTCAAATTTATGAAAAGAGGAAGGGGATGTGTAAGGGAAATTTTTTAATTCTCATAAGAATCATGTTTCATTTTATACAGGTTGTTATGACTCTTTCAAAAATAGCTCCCAAATCACAATTTCGATCCTTGGGGAAAATGCACCAAATCTTCTCACAATGCAATAAAAATTAGTAAAATGGATTCAAATGCTTAATTAATGAACATGATAATTGAAATAAAAATTAATTACAGTCCATTCATCCTACATTTATCATACATACATTCCTCCATTCGAAATAATAAGCATTACCATGGCATATATCAAAATACAGTGGAAATGGTAATTGGTTTCTCATTAAAAGTCATTTTGACATACAAATATTGGGTATTTGAACTTGAAAATTTTTCAGAGTTAAGAAAAAATAATATTTAACTGTTACAATCATAAATATATCATGAATAACTCTCCCAAAGAGTACATGATCTCACCCAAGACACAATCCCTCCATGAGCATGAATATGCAAAGAAAACTGAAAATGGTTGAGAAGAAGTGTTGCAATAGAAGAATACACATGATACCCTATAGATTAGACATGAAAATAAGACTCCATTAAGTCTACATGAAACACCTGAGTGTCCTTTTCAAACATAAAATTGGATGGGAATCTTTCACTCTCGAAATTGGCTAAGGCTATAAAACTAGTCATCCACTGGCTCTCACAATTCACAAATCACAATTTCTCAAATGATACAAAGCCATAATCTTGGTTGATTCCTATATTTTATAAACATACATAGCCTTATAATGTTACCAATTCATCCAAAAACTCAATCCAATTCAAATTAGGGTGTGTGCTCGTGATTTTCCATGTGTCCTCCCTTAAAACTTTCCTAGCCTTCCACCTTCCCCAAATTTTAGTTGGAGCCCATTGAGCTTCCTCAACTCACATGAGAGATTTCTTGGATGCTCTATTTCAACCTGACATGTTAGATATGTCATATTTCAGCCTTCAAATATTATTTTTGTTATAGGTTTCATAGCATCTTCATCATTGTTTTCATAGAGCTAGGGAGTCTAGTCCAAGTGTCTCACTAGCTCCAAAATGACTCTTCCTTTCCCATGTAAGTTACATTTCCTGCAAAATTAGACCTATGATGCATATGGCCAAGTGTACTAGCCTTATATATCATCCAATAACCTTTATACCTCCCATGGATTCAAAATTTCAAGAGGAGGATGCCATGTGGCATAAAAGTTCTAGCTTGTGTGGGCCTCATAGCCTCCATGTGTCTCCATGCTCCATTTCCACTTCAATTTCCTGTTGTATTTATTTAATAAGATAAATTATTAAATATTTATCCCATTCTAATGTCTAAACATCATTTATTAGCTCCCTTATTAAAATTCCAAATGTATCCATCCAACCTAGGGAACTAGTAGGGTGATGGAATTGTCTTGCTATGCAATTATTTAAATGGGGACATTACATCAATTGATGTCAAAAGAGTTCAAAAATGACAAAGGAATCATCAATGAACATGATAATAGGGAAAAATAAGTGTAATACAAAGGAATTACAAACTCGGATGGTAGTTCGATGAGTAGCGATCGAATCGATGCAAGAGGTAGAGGAGATGAGGATCTGCAGTAGAATTCATTACGAATAGTCAGCAATCATCTGAGTAGGTGATAAATGGTGTATATTTATTCAACAAATGGGTATTTATCCCAAATTGGAAGCAAGTTTGATTTTGTATGTGTTTATATGCACTTGCTTCACTATGGTTATTCAACGCATAGATAAAAGGTATTGTGGGGGTTCTAGGTGCTTGGACTCAATGAGAAGTCACCATCCTAGGGCCTAGGATGACTTGTCATACCCTCTACCTTTTGGAAGAGGAGACAATGAATATATATGAGGGTTATAATAAATTTCGTAGAAGATATATGGTTTTAGAGTGATCCACAACATTATAGCACAACCTACATTTGATTATAGATCAGTGGTTAGGAGTGAACTTGCTAGGAAATCGACGGTCAGGATTGCAGAAGAAAATTGCGAAGTTCCAAAATATGAAAGTGTGATTCTGCATTCCACAATCCAAATATCGACGGTCAGGAAAGCATCCACAAAATATCAGTGGTGCGAAAGAAAAATTGTGGAAAGGGAATTGCAGAGGTAACGTTCGATGTTTTATGAACACGCAATCTAGAAGATCGATGTTCAGGAAAGAATCCACAAGAAATAGACTATAAGGAAGAAAAATTGTGGAAAGGGAATTGCAGAAGTAACGCTTGATATTTTATGAACCCGCAATCTGCAAGATCGACAGTCAGGAAATACTCTGGAAGAGATTGATGATGTGAAAGAAAAATTGCAGAAAGGGACTTGCGAAAGTAGTTTGAACAAAAATGGAAAACCCACAATCCACAATTCACATCTGAACTCAGATCAATGGTCAGGGAAGAGTCCACAAGAAATCAATGTTGTCTAAATATGAGTGTAGAAAGGAAAATACGGAGGGAAATCTGTGTCAGATCGAAGTTCAGTTCAATATTGTTATCAAATCAACGGTCGAGGGAGACTCCACTATGGAAAAGTGGACGAAGGCTAGTAAATATATCGGACTCCAGAATCAATATCAAGTCTTCTATTAGCATAAAAAATAACCATAGATCTAATATGGACTTAGATCTAACGGCTTCCAGTAATTCCGCTACATGAAAATATGTGAAAGATAATAATCAGGACAGGAAGTGAAATTGGAAAGTAACCATTTCTTCATTGACGGATGAGAACAATCACCAAGGAATATCAACGACCAAAAATTATTCCATGGGGTGAAGTTGGAAGTTTTCATGTTAAGCTCCTTGGATGAAGAATTTTATGAAGTTCAGTTCAATATCCATTCAAGTCCACTGTTGATGTGGGTTAATGGATATAAAACTGTTATGAGTCATTCCACTGGTGAAATATTCTTGACAGCTAACTAAAGTCGTGGATGCAGAATCACTTGTAATCCAGTTAACATATCAATATTCAGGAATGGTCATGAATAAATCCAGCAATGGTTCAATAGAGAGGCACAAATTACTCTTTGGAAGAACATGATTAAAAAAGGGACGTGATTCTATGAAAAGACATAATGAACTTGTGTGATGGTTTGATGAAATGGCATGATGATGGAAAATATTTAAACAGAAGATCAATTTGATAGTAAGATGTCTCTGCAATCCATATCATAGAAGCAACTAGAATAGGTAGAGACCAATTACGAGAATAAGTATTTTTTACAGATATTGAAGGAAAAAGAGATATGGAATATTGAAAAAAATATATAAGGGTGGCAAGGTGGTGCAAGGGCAGGCTATAAGCCTGAAAGGGTGTCGTCGCCTCCTTCCAGTAGTAGTTGGTAAATAGGGTGTAGTAGCATCCTTTAAGTAGTAGCTAATAAAACTAGAGGGGCGTATCCTCCTTCCAGTAGTTGCTTCCAGATGGTAAGTAGCATGTAGCACCATCCTTGGCTGTAGAAGTAGGAAGAAACTATTTGTAGATATAATTTTACAATAATAGGAAGTGTTGGTGGTTTAACCAATTGGGATTCCATGGTAAATTTGTGTTATGTGTGTTCTTTTTTATCACGTCTGTTAATAAATAAATTAAAAGTGGTTTAAATTGTTAAAAATTATCAATACTAATTCACCCCCCTATTAGTATTGTCCAATATTCCAACATTTAGATGTAATGGATGGATCTTGATACCTCGACCATGGTCATGGAAAAATAAAATAAAGGGTATTAGGACCTAAATGGATATTTTAATTAGGCTCAAGATCCACGAACAATTCCTTGAACCACAATAAAGTCCCTTTAGATGGGATGCTTATCATTTTCTTACAATATGGGTTCCATTAGTACGTGTTGTGCACCAAGGATGGGTATTGGAGTATTAACCATGTTAAGAGGAAATAAAGAACCTACAGTCCTATATATTTTAGGGATTTTCCCATGAATGTGGTATCGAGTAACCACATAGGCCCTCTAAAATCAATCTTTCACCTTTGAGAGGGATATGAGTGCCTATAAGAAGTTTTACATACTAATGATGAATCTCGATGTCATGACTGTTGATGTATATGTAACTTCGGAATGTATTCTTCTATATATTTCATATATTGTAACCCGATGTTTATTCCGGGATGTTTATATCATGTATTTGAGTCATGTGGTCATGCCCCGATGTTCCGATCGGGAGGATTAATAATGTAAACAAGTCATATCAAGTCATTAGGTAAGTCCCCCCAGTTTAGGGGCACTTGAGTTATTATACACTAATTAAGGTGTAGGCTCGAGTAGTAATTATTAGGTTGAGTGCACTTCAAGTCAACGGACTAATATAAATAGAGAGGGTGAGTCTCTCTATTTATCACTTGTGACTTAGCTCTCTTGCTCTCTCAAGTGTGGCGCACTTTTGGAGAAGGAAATTCTTGGGCTTGACAGAAGACAGAAGGCTGCTGTTGTGAAGGGAGGTCATCTTACTGTTTTGGGATCACATCTTGTGGTGATACTATCTTAGAGGAAGTTGAGGGGTTTTCTCCATTTATGGTTTCCCCTCCTAAAAGCTTTGTGTCTCTTGTCTCTTGTGATATGCTTATGTGATTATTGTGCTTGTTATTCTCTCAGTGAAAAGATCTTATCATAATGCTAGCTTAAATGTTGAAAAACTAACAATGACTAGGGTCGATATTGGAACAAAATGGTCCATATGACTCAAATGAGTATTCTAGATATCATGGGACAAAAGGTAGCTTCTTACGATGGTCAATACCTAGAGACCCATATGTGCTGGAAAAAACCTCCTAATGAAATTCATATCTCAGTCAAAGGTCAAATTTCCTCTCCAAAGGGAATATGTAGTGGTTTGGGGAGTTATCCATCACTCATGAGCCCTAAAACATTCATTTAAGTCATATGAACCTTTTATTTTCTCCCATGATCATGGTCAAGATCTCTAGGCCCCTACATTTGTCTACAACATTATAATGGTTCTCATATCTCATCCAAAGCCAAGTTTTATTATCCCTAGAAGGCTGATTTTGATCATATGAACCTTGTTTTCCTTCATTGACCATGGAAAGGCCCCAATAGCATGTTAGGTACATAAAATATTTTAATGATGTGTGTATCCCATGAATATACCACTTATTTATGTATGTGTCGTTCTTTGAGGCCCATTTCAGGTACTTTTACGGCCCTAGAAGCTCCATTTTAGGACAAAGTCTCAAAATCCATCTCTTGTGTTTAAATTTTCCTAACATTACCAACATCCAACTCAAGGAAAAAGGGAGTGGTGTTTTGATACATATTTTCATGTCCCATAATACCTATAATCTCAATTTAAGGATGAAGAATGTTATTTTCCTTACACAATCATGGTTGAGGGCTAGAGACCCATCCATACCACTCAAATTATCCTAATGACACCCCTATCCCACTATTGTGCAAAAGATCCATTTTGGGGGACCCACATTGTAGTTCAAAGCCTCGATTATGGCCTATTATCCCAATAACATTTTTTTAGGATACAATTTCCTAGGTTTCTCCCTAAACCATGGTTAAGGCCTCGAGATGCATCTCTAATGCATAAAATATTAGAATGGTACCCACACCTTTCTTAAAAGATAATGATATCCGATAGAGGACATGTTATGTGGTTTATGGAAATTTTTATGGTCCTTTATCCTTAAAGGCTTCATAAAGGACCCAAGGACCTTATCTTCTCCCTTGATCATGACCAAACGCTTAAGATACGCATCCCTAGTGTTGCACAAGACTTCATAATGGTATACATATTCCACCTCGAACCCAAAGATCACCTATAAAGGACCTATGTTGTGGTATTAGGACATGTTCATGGTCAATGAGCCTTAAATATCTATTTATTTTGTAAGGCTATTGATTTTGTCATGATGACTCCAATCAAGGCCTTACGGCCCTACCCAAGTCTATGCAAAAACTCTTGGTTATACCAATACCCAACTTTCACACCAAAGATTCGCTTTAAAGGGTGTATGATATGTTTCATGGTATAATTCCATCATTTAATTCACCAACCATGGTCCAAGACCCACCACTAGTGCACAAATCCTCATATTGCCACTCATATCCCACTTTAGGATAACAATATCCTATATAGTGCATTTTTTGTGAGTCCTTGTTCATGGTACTTGGTCTGTAAATGATTTATATAAGGACTAAGGATCTTAATTCCCCCTCATTTGCATTGTTAATTCCTTGAAACCAATCCCTACTATCCAAGGAAATATAGGAGAAACCATACTCCACCTGAAGGCCAAACATCCCTTTAGAGGGGTTTTGTGGTGGTTGAAGCCTTATTTGTGGCACATGAACCCTAGATATTCATTAAGAGGCTAATTACCTTTTTTTTCTCCACTTACAATGGACAAGTCCTTGTAACGTATCCCACATGTAAAAAAAAATATAGGAGAACGTGCATACCATTGAACACTGAATAAGAACATTGGAAATTGCTTGCAGAAGAAGCGGGTAGGGTTTGTGTCTAGGATTTTCCCTAACCATTTATGAGGCCCTAAACAGTAGCATAAAAACCTTTTGGGTGATCCTCAGATAGTTGGTGGCCTTGAAGCTAATGACTGGAGGCAGATCAGGGAGGGCCAATAGGCCCCTTCCAATCAATTCTTGATGTACAAAATATCAATTGAATCCCAGGTTCAAACTCTACGACCACTACAACAAAAACCTATGATTGGCGTCTCTTTTAGCTTCCTTTTTAGCATCCACTATCACTTTTAGTGTATTTTTCATCATTTTTTGTACAAAGTGGATGCTTTTCCATGAGATGGCACTTTTAATGGCATTATTTGCATCGCTTTTTAAACGATGGCACTATTTTGGATGCTAATTAGCATCCCAATTAGCATCCCAACTAGCGTCCTTATTAGCGTCCCAATTAGTGTCCCAATTAGCATCCCAATCAGCATCCTAATTAGCATCCCAATTAGCGTCCCTTTTGAAAAGTTGGTGTTATTTTGGATGCTAATTAGCATCCCAATTAGAATCCCAATTAGTGTCTAAATTAGCATCCCCATTAGAATCCCAATTAGCATTCCAATTAGCGACCCAATTACCATCCCAATTACCATACCTTTTTAAAACTTGGCACTATTTTGGATGCTAATTAGAATCCCATTTAACACCCCAATTAGCGTCTTAATTAGCATCCCAATTAGAATCCCAAATAGTGTCCCAATTAGCATCCCAATTATTTCCTCTTTTTAAAAGTTAGCACTATTTTTGACAATAATTAGCATCCCAATTAGAATCCCAATTAGCATCACAATTATCATCTCAATTAACATCCCAATTAGCATCCCAATTAACGTCCCAATTAGAGTCCACAAAAGCATCCCATATAACACTAATAATAGCCTCCAAAAATATTCATGAATAGCATAGCACCATATATCAATCCAGGGTTAGCGATAAGAATTGTGCCATGAATTTTGACAAGAAACATATTCAACATAGCTCCAAGCATAGAGCTAGGAATTGTGCCTAGAAAGCATCCAACATACTGCTAGGTATAGATCCAGGTATAGCACCTAGAATAATGCCAGAAATTTCGAAAGGAACTACGCTAGGAATTCCACTAGGTTTAGAGATGGGGATTGTGTTCAGAAAATCTCTGACATAAAGTCAAATATATCAACGTCAATGTCATTGATCATGATTCATGTGATAACATTTTTTTGTGATGCTATATTTTATTTATGTAGAAGGAGTTCATGCCCACAAACAATGTAAAATTAGTGCATATCTCCCTATGATCACTGAGTGCATAGCCCCACACACCTCCAATCGAAGCAAGAATGAAGTGTGTTTCTGGATCTAATCATTGACAAAAAAAATCATTGGGATCCACGACCTTTGCACCAAGAACCATACTCTATAATTCTCCTAACTTGCTTGCACACATTAAATATCCCAATTTAACACACAAAGACACCACACTAACAAAGCTTTATCGCCAGTAATGGCTTATGGCCCGATGGATGGATTATGAGCCCCAAATAAATGTTATGGTCTAATACCATTTCTTTTCACATCAAACCATGGGACATGAATTGAGAACCATCCTAGGTAGTTTAAGCGTGAAAATCTTAATAATATTACACTTAAAAGCCAAAATTCCTTATCGAAGACATGTATGTTAGCTGGGGCCCCATAAATGGACCATGAGCTCCTTATGAAAATATGTAATGTGATATTTTATATGTGTACATATACCAAGGAATGGTCCTTTAAAACCATCCTTAGTTTGCAAATCCTCAAAATGATGACTATATATCACATGTATGTTAAATATTCCTTACAAAAGCTCTATGTGGTGGCCTAAAAGACCATGCATGGACCATGGGACCTATATGGAATTGGTAAAGACTTAGACCCTCCTTAATTTAAATCTTGGTTCATAACAACCATCCTTGGTGTTACAAATCTTGATATGGCCACCATATTCCTCTTGCATGTTAAATTTTTCCTATGAAGGGCTTATGTGATAACTAAGGCCCTACACATTACCCATGAGCCATAGAGGAAAATATTGGTGTAGGGATTTGTATTTTTTGCATTGGACTATTGAATGAAAAATGAGAACGACACTTAGCATCCAAATATTTAAATGAGCGCCATATCCCTCTCACATGCAAAACTATGGTGGCTCAAGGCCCCACACATCGCCCATGAGCCTCAAGGACAAATGTTATGGAAAAACAACCGATATATTGGCACCAAACCATGTAGTAGGCACTAAAGTTAACCTCTAATGTGGAAAAACTCAAAATCACTGCCATAATGCACTCGAGGGATGATATTCACTACTAATTTCCTATGTGGTTGTTGTGGCCCCATGCACGATCCATGAGCTCCACAGAAAAATGTTATGGCTCAAGACCTTGAATTTAAACCCTAAAACATTTTATGATTCTAAATACCATCAATGGTTTGCTAAATCTTGCAAGAAACACCATATCTCACTCATATTCCAAAGATTCCCTTTGTAGAACTTGTGTGGTGGTCCAAGGTCCCATGTATGGACCATGAGATCCAAAGAAAAATTCATGGGTTAGTAACTTGTATTTTTGTATCAAACCTAACTTGGACACCAAGAAAAGTCCCCATTATAGGATCATATATTGTTGACATGATGAAGATTCCATTTGTAAGGTATGTGTGGTGGTGGAACATTGAAGGAATGGTTAAATTTTTAATGAAAGTGTTAGAACTAATTAAGATTCCATTTAAGGTGTAATACCAAAATAATAATATTAATAATAAAATTTCATTTTATAAAGACTTATGCGAATACAATGGACCATTTAGGCCCCTATTGCTATTTCCCTCAATTAGACCTATATTTCTTCCCTTCAAAGGCATCAAACTCTCTTTCTCCTTGCTTTATCAGGTTTTCCTTACTTACCATAAGCTACTTAGGAAAAACCCCAAGGTGAGTTAAAACCTCCAACCGATCGGTCGAACTCGACCAGACTTACTGAGATGCCAACCAGAGAATGATTGACTTGCCTGATCTGATAGTAAGTCAGGAAACCAAGAAGATGTCTTTCCTTGCGATATGATCTAGATGATTGCTTGCAAATGTGGACTCTTTAATAATTATTTATGATGGATAATACCTCCAAGTCGTGTAACAGAAGAGTCTGTCACTATTAAGTGAACTGAACCTATAGTAGTGTTACTCTATGAAGGGTCTCTCCTGTGTTGATAGACAAACATTTTGAAGGCCGTCTACAACACTTTAATTCATCACTTGGTGAAAGAGTAACTATGGTGGAGATGATATATCTATAGCAGCATTTATGGGCACACAAAGTTATTTACTCAGTCATTTCAACGCTTTATTCCCAGGCATGTGAACTCTCTCAAATTTGATATGTTCAAATTTGATTTTGCTTAACGCATTTGATGTCATGAATGAGTTGTTAATGTAAAATATCAGTTCATGGTGTCTTTCTCCCAAAACATGATAAGTGACAGTCACTTACAGTAATAGTGTGTAAATGTTCATGGTGTATTTCTCCCAAAACATGATATGGATATGATTTGATAATGATAAGACTATATCATCCATTGTTGTGAGGTAGTAGGGCTCCTTGCTCATTATTATTGCAATTATATTGATGATGATGGTGACGATGACAATGATGTTGATTTATTGTATGATGATGATGACGATGTGGATGTCAACGATTATTGTGCATGTGGTATCACTTTTGGATCCTAATTGATTCTAATGGCACCCAAATTTTTGTAACGGCATCTAAACATTCCTCATATTATCATCGAAATGACTGTAATGACATATAAATGACCTTAACAATTACATGAAATTAATCCTAATGTCAATGAGTGATTAAGAACACTAATGGCATATGAGGGACCATAATGAGAATGATGACGATGATTTTGTTGATGATGTACTTAATGTTGACGATTATGATGGTTAAGATGACGGTGATGTACCATATGGCATTGATGATGATGATGATGATGATGATGATGAAAACCTTGATGTCCACGATGATGATGCATGTCATAATACTTATAGATACTGTAGGAATTGAGATATTGGAGCTAATACCAAGTAATATAGGTTGTGAGGTATTGACCATAAAAATATTGTTATCCATTGGGTTTTACATTAACTAATATAGCCATTGGTTTTAGTAGTTCCCCCACCCCCAACCCCCCGACCCACCTACACACACCATGCAGAGAGGTAGTACAATACCATTTATCTCCATTCCTTGCCATGAAAATATACATTTGAAATGCCAACCCGAACTTCAATAAATTACCCATTTAAAAATGATTTATGGGTATTAAACATGAATGTCAGGAGATCCCACAATGGCTCCCTGAACATTCATTCATTCTTCGCATCAACCAAGAGAACAAGTTGGTTGGCTCATTCATCTCTTAGAATCATAATTGAATTGGTTGTCAATGTGGGCTCCGAAGTTTTGGTTTTCTTTATTCTCGTTAAGAATAAAGACATGAGGACAATGGAGTGGTTTTTTTTTGGATAATGGGAAGAACCCCCATGACTAGCAGGTTTTCCATTTGGTAAGTTACCACAAACCGAGGGCATCTAAGCCGTCAAAATCACTCGGGGATCGCACCCGGCTTGGACCTCACCAACCCTTAACATGGTTGGATTTTTGGAATCTGTGGGATTTGAACCGACGACCTTTCCTCTTAGGGGGTGTCTTAACCATACCTCGCCACCAACATTTCCACATCTCATGGATAGGACAATGGAGTGGGTTACATAGGAAAATAATTCACATTATTATCCATATTTCGGAGATTTTTAGAAATTTAATTAGGTGGGTGAGAACATATGGATAATAACAACATGGAAATAGTTGGAGGATAAGGTGGGGTGGGAGTGGGGCCACATACCCTTTGCTAGGTTTGCATGGTGGTTAAATATCCCATGCATTGTCCATGAGTATTAGTGGTAAACGTTATGGCTCAATACCTTCAATTTCAACCTCTACCTATGGAATGATCCCCAAGGATCATGATTACTTTTATCAACCTTACATTTCCACCAAATCACACTTGTAGGAAACAATCTCTTATGAAGTACATGTGTGATTATTGGAGCCTCACACATTTCCTATATACCCCAATGATAAATTTTATGTCCTAATAGGTACCCTATATTTCATCCTTAAACCATGTTTTAAGAGGGCACACAAAATATGAGATCTAATGGACAAACCAAAACCTGAGAAAACCACACAAATATTTTCATATATATATATAATAATAATAAATAACTAAAAAACAGAAACATAAAACAAAAATTCAAAACATTCAAAACACTTTCCTCACTTACCTCTTGTGCACTTCCAATCAGGCACACCGCCTTCGATCAGGGACACACATAGACCCATTACTTAGGCACATGCATTCAAAAACATGTTTGAAGACAGGGGATATGAACTCCCAATAGAGCCTCGAGGATGCGATTCCTCATGTATCTTGTTGTTTCTCTTAGCTTACTAGGATTTTGAACTCGTGGAATCAACCTATTGCCAATGCCAAGTCTAAGGTTAGTTGAAAACCACTTTCCACATGTCATTATTAACCGAATTTCATAACATATTTCAAAACTTGTTTTTTGGATGCCTCCTCATAAGTGAAGGATTCAGAGCCAATGGCATGGCTGATCTGAGATATAAAACTAGAGAAACCTTGAAGCCTCACAATATGGTTCTTAAAGAGACCAAGTTAATACTCCCTGGCCTCCTCCCTTTGCTCATATTAACGAGATGACTCATGGACTTGGCTCACTTCTATATCACTGGGAGGATCTCTAAATAAATTTCTCAAGGTAGATCACATATTTACATTGTAATACCATTTTGCTGGGGTTTCAATGGCATGGCTTATCTGAGATATAAAACTAGAGAAACCTTGAAGCCTCACAATATGCTTCTTAAAGAGATCAAGTGAATACTCCCTGGCCTCCTCCCTTTGCTCATCTTAACGGGATGACTCATGGACTTGGATCACTTCTATATCACTGGGAGGCTCTCCGAATAAATTTCTCAAGGGAGAGCACATATTTACTTTGTAATACCATTTTGCTGGGGTTTGAGGAGCACAGTTGGCTCCCTCTTGATATCTGAACTTACCATTTGTTCCAATCTAGTAAGAACAAGCCATCAATAACAAATGTCTGGAATATTCTCTTTTGTTGACTCAGTAACATAACAGCTATTCTATTGTATTTTTTCAAATTGGAGAACACTTCATTGTACAAAAAAACTACTTAGACTATGCCATAACCATATTGGGGCATCCAAATGAAATAAAAGCTTCAGAGATGTAAGAATGATAAGGATTCAGCACCTAAGAAAAAATAATACACGACTCATAAAACATTAAAAAAAATTCCTACATACCAAACAAGTTAGCAAAGCTAGCATAACCGAGCTTGGGGCATCGAATATTTTTGTTCAACACTTGTCATGAAATCATACATGTATGTGATGGAGGGGCCTAAGTTAACTGAATCATTGCAACTCACTGCATATTTGAGTCTCAACACTCTGCCTTTCAAATTGAACCAAAATACCAAAAGAAGTTTATTAATGGCTAGATTTGAGAAAGTTCCAGGTGTGAGTAATTAAGGACTTGTGGCTCTAAAATTTGTTGTGTTTTGAACCAGTCCATGATTCAGTGAATCTATAGTCAATGTTAGGAATTTAAGTTATTTAATGAAAACAAATAATGTTTATAACCTCTATGTCGAAACCGTTTTCCATGCTAATGCAGGCCACTTCCCTCTTTATTGTCTTACCAAAAGGCATGATAATGATGAAGAAGACCTAAAATTATGGACTTCACCTTCAAAGAATGCCTTGCAATCAAATTTGTGAGGAGTGATAAGAATATCACAAGAATCCAATGTGTCAAATCTTAGTTGATAGTGTTAATCAAAGACTTATATGGTAAATTTCATATAAGACTTACTTACAGTTGTCTCTTACTCTTTGCGTCTTGACACATCTAATATTTTATGGTTGTCTTTGCACCTTGACCCAATTCGTATTATAAGGTGAGGATGTGCATGCATAATAATCCTTAAAGAGAAGAGGATGTAAATACAAGGAGGATTTAAAGAGAAGAGGATGTAAAGACAAGTAATTTTTATATGTATTTTGGTAGCGATGAGGACAAAAGTTGTGAGAAACCACAAATGTTTGGAAGGACGGAGGGAGATTACATCATGATCATGCCACCCATCAAAGTGAAGGCTATTCTTGAGCAAACAATTTTTTTTTGAATTTTATAACCATTGTTTCTCCATATCGCGTGCCCAAGGAAACCTCTCTAAAGCAATGCATAAATCGACTTCTGCACACTTTGTGATCCTAGCTACATGCCATTATTTGTATTTGCATGACATCGAGTGTTCTTTATATTTTTCATGAGTCCATGATATTCATGAAAGAAATGAATTCATGTAGAGGAGGACTTATCAAACCTACCTTTTAAATTTCATTTTGACAAAAAAAAGAGTGGAGATTGCTATCGAGGTTCACATAGATAGGAGGCACAAATTTTTTAGCTCCTTTTGGGCCTAGTAGTAGACTAATAGTTGTTATTTTTTGTTATAGTCGTAGTTGTTGAAAAAATTTCACACTTTAGATTGCATCCCCAAGTGACTCGGGAGTCAAAGTCACATTTTGGTGGCTAGTGCCTTGTAGTCATCAATCATAAATGATGATCTTACACAACTAAGCAATTAAGCAATGAGTGCATGACATGATTAAATGATTACAATTGATCATATTTTCAATGTTTTGCATAATGAGTTATGTTATAGCTGATTTCACCACTCCAAGTGAATCACACTTTGTATGGCCTTCCCCTGTCCCACTGCAGACTCCTTATACCCCATGGACCATTTTTTGTCCTTTGATGTTTCCTTGATCATCCCTAAAAAACATATGAAAAATGATACACACAACTTTTAAACCTATAAGTGCGTATATATGCAGGTTTGACCTCTAAAACTGCGTACATCGAGATGTGTGCATAATCCAAATCCTTTTGGAGTGTTCCTTGACATGGATCCGACCCATTTGACTTTTGGCCTTCCCTATGCCTTGAGATCGCTCGGATTCGACCTTTCATTACCCCTTTGAAAAGATATATAAGGAACCCCTTGGTACATTGAAGGAAAGAGGAGAGAATTGAGAGCAAACAAACTATAGTCCATTGTTGCCGGAACTTATGCTTGAGTCTACATCCCTTTGTCTCTTGGAGCACTAGTGTGTTCTTCCCAAGCTTTCCTTTTGCTTGTGAGATTTCTATCGAGAGATGGAGGATTGAGGTGGTGGAGGCCCAAGTGGGGGATTCAGTTTCTCTGGTTCACAGACGTACCGTCAGAGGTTGTATCTTGTAATCTCTGATTTATATTAATAGAAATATATTTTCCTGTCCAATAATGTGTGTTTGAATGAATATTTTATCCATGGTATTATGTCAAATGCTTGTACATTATTGATTATATATGCTAGAATAGATCTAACACCATGATATATAGAATGCTTGTATTGTTTACTTGTTGTTGAGGAAGTAATCTATCAATTCAAGCTGAAGATTGGAAAGCTCAACGGGGATCTACTTCAATCGTCCGGAATAAGGTACGAGGTCTGATCCTTTAGTTTTAGACATTTAATTTCTATTGCATATTGGAAAGGATTGATTTCTGGAGTCAAGCTGTCTGTTGTGGTACCCCAAGCCATAGGAATTTCTCTTCGTAACAGAATTGGTGACTCCACTGGGGAGTTCCTAGTAGTTGTCCTTTGGGGATTGTTTTATCGGCACTCAATGAATTTGAATTGCTCTTTCTCTCTTGTTTCTGTGTCGGGCCTGGGGGCATGTATGCCTGGTAGAGTCTGATTGGTGTGAAGTTTGTCTCAGCCTATCTGTTTTCCTTGATTTTATGCACCTTTCTTCCTGTACGCGAGATTTTACCTCACAGTCGTGTATACACGCGAGTTCCTCTGCGATTTCCGTGTATACACGCGGGTTTACTGCGAACAGTCATGTATACCCTTGCTTTTCCATTTTTGTGGAATATAATTGGTTGCTGGGTGAATTATGATAGTTGTTGAGTCTCATTTGGCACTACCTAAGTCTATTTAGACCTCTCTTTCTGACTAGAAACGTTTTTTTTTTAGGCTAAATTTTTTTTTAAGAAGGTTCTTGTCATGGCATTTTCGATTTTTTGTTTGAGATGAGTGCATTAGAGTTCTTTTACCTTAGTGATTTGCTTGAGTGCTGTTTGGGTGTGCTTGCAGAGTCTAGGGGTCATAGAATCATTCTTTTGCTTTTTGCATCTCATTTTATTTCAAAAAATCCAAAAACATTTGCTTATCATCATGCATTGCATTTTACACTTTGCATTGTACCTGCACTAGATTTGCTTTGGAGTACTAGTTAGGACTTCATATAGGAAAATTTGCATTCATCATTTGAAGAATAATTTTGCATGTCACGTAGTAGCATACCCTGTTTTCATGGACACAATGCATTAGCATTGATTGTTAGGTGTGCATTTTACTTCATGTTGCGTCATAACACCATTAGTTGCACCGTCATATCCCTCTTTTGTGTAATAAAGCCAACTAAAATCAACGCTAAATAAAATGAATTACACTCTTTTAATTTCTAGGGTGCACCAACAAGCTTAGGTTTTAGGATCTTGGAATAGTTCATTGTAAGTCAATTCTCCAAGATCACTAAAAAACAACATGTATGTGTCTGTCCAGGTGAGTGTGTGAAATCCTTGGTATAACCAGTGTTTCTCAGGATCCTTCTCTCAAAAGGGAGTTAAGCACGAGGCAGTGTGAGCAGTTATTGATTAGGATGACCCCTAGTCATAACTGAGTAGCATTGGAGATATTTCCAGGATTTTATTCGTATCAGGGGGCTCTTTCGAGAGCTTTAGGCTTTGCTACCCTGCCCATACGGTCAATCTCACCTGCGACTGTCCACCCGAGCATTGATTATATTGAGGTGACCTTAGTGGCCTTACCTAGGATATCGAGGGGGTACTTTGCAGGGGTTATTCTGCAGGTGTCCCAGCTAGGTTGAGGTTGGACAGCACAGTTTCTTTACGCGTTAAAGCTGAGGGCCACAATAATTGGTTACGTACCTCCGCTTGTTGTGTATGGGAGTCTCAAGCCTCTCCTAGGTGAGACATACCTGCTTCATTCGAGATCTCATTTATCCAACCCTTGTTTGCTTGCATTTGGATTTAGATTTTATTAGTGATTGCTCCGTGCACAATAGTTGGCCTAGGGTTTACGTAAATAGAGAGTCTTCTTTATTTTTTGAGTCATTGTGGATTCGGGTGCAGTTCCTCGCTGTTCTCGTTGTTTAGCAAGACTTCCACCTTCTAATTCTCCTCCTCCTTTGGGAGAGAGACCTCGACAGTCTAGGCGGACTATTTCACACATTGATTCACACACCATGGGAGACCATTTAGAGGATATTCCTGAACCACCTCCTCCCATTCATGTAAACGATGGGGAGTTTACTCCTACTTACGATCCTTCACCTGACTTGGCTGAGTTAGGTCCTGTGATTTATGAGATAGGAACCATGCATGATAGACCTACTCACTCTAGGGTTGATTCCCCATTGACGTGTTACCAGTATGGAATGTCAGAGGATGTCGAGACTCATTTTGAACCTGCCATCACTAGCTACGGTAGTTATGCTATGTCTGGTTTCCGTACACAGGATTTGGCATTTCATGTCGAATCCGACTTTGAGCCTAACACTATGCCTGGGGGCACTCTCATTCCTTACCATGCGGAGATGTTTGGGAGCACTAGTCACATTGCACCTTCCGTCCCAGTGATGGAAGCTACATCGTATATCCCTCCTAGGTCTAGGGTTAGCGATTCGATTAGGATACCAGATCTGAGACGAGTGATGATAGGCGGTAGGACGTATATTATTACTCAGATTCCTTTGTCCTCGATCCCTAGTTATTCAAATGTACATCCTCCACCTTATTCACGTGGTCCTTCGAGCTAGTATATGGCTACGAGTCAGGTCCGTACTGTGGTTGCTAGACCGATTATGTCTCGGGTTTACATACCACCCGTTGCTTTGGGAGGCTATGTTCATACTTCTAGAGGTCATGTTGCTACTTCCGAGGTGTATATCCCTACTTCCAGAGTGTATCTTCCTACCTACGGAGTGTCTCATGGGGCATCGCATGCGATGACCTATGGACCCTATTATGGGATGCAGTATGGATAGGGTTCTTCACCTTATGGAGGCGGGTATCAACAACCTGCTTACTCTCCTTATTACAGCTTTGTAGCTCCTATTAGTCAAGGTCCACCGTACTATGGTACTTCCACACCACCTTATATGGGTCATACAGGAGGAGGACACTATGGCCAAGGCCATGGTGGTAATCTATATGAACCAAGGAGTGGTCCGTCGACCTCATCATCTAAGGCTCCCTTACCTTGCAACACTTAATTTTACTGACTTATCGAGATTGATGAACGATCCTGTGGCTCATGACCCGGCTTGGCCGACTGTCCCTACCAAACTTCCTTCGGACACACCTAAGTTCGAGGGAAAACTGGGAGAGGATCCGAGTGAACACGTTACTACGTTTCACCTATGGTGCTCTTCGAATTCCTTACATTAGGACTCAATCTGTTTGAGACTATTTCAACGCACCCTTACAGAGCCTGTCGTGAAGTGGTATAGAGAGTTACCTAAGGGAGATTTCGCTTTGTTTGACGACCCTGCGATGACTTTTCTTAATCACTTCCATCTACAAGTGTGTTAGGACGTTGGTACTGAACTCTTGTCGACATTTTGGCAAGATAAAGCCACACATATTTCTGATCATATTCAAGAGTGGCGTAGACGGAAGAGGTTAATTAAATATTTTATACCGCCGTAATTCCTCCTTGAATGGTTCCTCAATTTGTTATTTCCATATATAGCAAAGGATGTTTCCACATCCGGAGTGCAGAATGAGGAACAAGTGATTTTTAGGGAATAGGAACTGGACTTGATTTATGCTCAGTCTGGTTTGTTGTATGAGATTATTCCCAATGCTCCTCGTTCCAGTTTCGATCCCAAAGTCAAACCTGGACCACATGCCGGTGGCATTGTGGGTTGTGCAAGTGCGAAACCTGTGGATTCGGTTGCAAAACAAGTTAGTCAATTGTCAATCAACCAATCTTCTTCGGGACAAGCTATGGCTTCATCTCAACCCACCCAAACGATGAGTGTACTTTATGTGCAATTGTCAGACCAGAAGGGTAACCAGCAGCCTGGACGGAATAGGAAAAAGGGTAAAAATAATCGAAAGGGTGGGAATAAGAATAAGAATGCTAACAATAATGACAAGAATGGTAGAAATGCTGGGGGGTACAAGCAAGCGAAAAGTAAGGTTAAGTTCCCTTGCAATTTATGTAAGGATGATCACCTCACTTACTTGTGCCCTTGGATTGAAGAAGCTTTGAGATTCTTGGCACAGGGCCCAGCTGTGCTAACTAACCCTTTACCGCATAATCAAAATATGAACTCGAAGTCCCATGACCAGTCTAGTGATGATGATCCACCAGAGGGTAGTGGTCGTGGGTGCATTAACATGGTCCGTGCTGCGAAAGTTGTGACTCGTGCGAAATATTATAGTTCGTCACAACCCAGCCCAGGCAAAGAGCTTGATCCACCAAGGTCCCCTTTGCGCATTGAGAAACCTACAGATAAACCTAAGGCTGCAACTCACATTCCTAAGGGAGTCCTTAAGCGTTCAGGGAATAATCCAAATGCCCGAGCCACCCAAAATTATTTAGTTGTCAAGGATTTGGGCCACACTCCTTGTGCGATGTCTGCATTGGAAGTGCTTCAGAGTTGTCCTTCTCAAATGAAGGTGCTGCTTTCTGCCCTTGGTGTGAACGATGATGATTCTTCCTCTATGATCAAATTTGAAACTGCGGGACTCTAGCCTCGCTTTCCCTACTATGTGTCTCTTTTGGTGCACATAGAATGTATTAATATCACCGTCAAGCGCACTGTGATTGACGAGGGCACTACTGCTTCTGTGATGTCTTTGGCCTGTTGGAAGGGTCTAGGTTCTCATGAGCTGTCTAAATCAGCGAATATGTTAACTACGTTCGATGGGAGATATTTTAGGCCACACGAAATACTTCCTTCCCTTAAAGTCCATTTAGGGGGGAAGACAGTTGCGATAGAGGTTGAGTGGTTGATGCGCCCCTTGACTACAATCTCTTGCTGGATAGGAACTGGATGTACAGTATGCAAGTCATTGCTTCTTCCTTGTTCCACGTTGTATGATTTCAACATAACGGGAAGATCGTAACGATTGATCAAATGACATTCAATAATCTGTCTATTGCCGCATCTTCGAGAGCTTCCATCCCGATCGTTGAGCACTCTCAGCCGGCAACTGGAAGTGTGGGTGTAGGAATGTATCCATCCCTCATGGGAAGCTTTAGTTGTCCTGCATCGATCCTCATGTAGGATCTAGTTCTGATGAGGCTTCGACATCTACAACATCGGTGTCTTTTCGCACGACTCATATGGAAGATCCTTGGATTCTTCCTACACTGAGTACTTCAAGTCAGCTCGTCGAGACAAGCATGTTGTTGCCTGCAGCCATGATAGCTTATCAAGCTAATCTCAAGAGTGTTGCAGAGCCTAGTCCTTCCTCTTCGTGGAAGGAGGAGGAGGACCCTTATGTGCTGCCGGCATGGGCATTATAGTCTTCCCATGCCCATGAGTACCTTGATAAACTTGTCCCTTCGAATGAAGTGATTACTGAGGCTATGTCGGGAGTTGAGCCACCATGGGAGGAACTTCATCATAGATCGTACTTTCTTCCAGAGCTTGACCATTTGGAGCGTGAGGAGTTTAGGGTGGTTCTTAGTTAGAGAGTTGGTAGTCTTGTGGTTCCATTAAGCTCTCCTAGTCCAATGGCTGATGGAAACATGGTGAACATATCTTCAATGATTCCTATCAACATCTCTCGCGATCCTGACACGATAGAGAATGTCTATATTGGGGTGGAATGTTCCCATGCTGAGATTCTGGAATATACCGAGCTATTCAAGGAATTCTGTGATATTTTTGCTTGGTCTTACGACGAGATGCCAGGTATTGACCCTCATATTGTTGAGTACAAGATTAACACTTACCCCAACGCTAAGCCTGTTTGACAGTGTTTACGTGCGGTGAATCCTAGGAAAGCACCTGCCATTAAGGAAGAGATAGAGAAGCTGTTGAAAGCCGATTTCATCTATCCCGTTCCCTTGACGGAGTGGGTTTCAAACCCCGTTCCGGTGGATAAGAAGCAGGGAGCAATCTGCATATGCATTGATTTCCGCGATTTGAATCATGCCTGCCCTGAGGACAACTTCCCCACACCGTTTATAGATCAGATTTTGGATGAGTGTGCGGGTAGCGAGGTGTTCTCCTTTATGGATGGATTTTCTGGGTATAATCAGATACAGATTAAACCTGAGGACCAACATAAGACTTCATTTATTTGTCCTTGGGGAATTTTTACATATCGGAAAATTCCTTTCAGCCTTAAAAACGCCAGAGCTACATTTCAGCGGGAAATGACCTTGATTTTCCATGATCTCAAGTCAATTATTGAGGTATTTTTGGATGACCTCGCTGCTCATTCTCACATGAGAATGCATCATCCCTATCACTTGAGATTGGTATTAAAAATATGCTGGCACTATTCGGTTAGATTAAATCCTCACAAGTGCATCTTTTTTGTGAAATCAAGGCGTTTGTTAGGATTCATTGTATCTAAAGAGGGTATAAGAGTCGACCCTTTGAAGGTTGAGGCAATACTTCAGTTGTCTCCCCCAAAGAATATTCGTCATCTTCAGTGTTTGCAAGGCATGGCAAACTTCTTACGAATATTTATTGTCAACTTTTTCAATTTGACTAGAGGCGTCATGCATCTCTTGAAGAAGGACACCCCCTTTTATTGGGATGAGCGATCCCATGAGTCCTTTGATGCACTCAAGTGAGCCCTAGCATCGGCCCTGATGATTAGTCCTCCAGATTATAGCTATGATTTTCTATTATATGTGGCCGCGTCCTTAGAGATGATTGGTATGGTTTTGGCTCAAGAGGATGAGGAGCTCCAAGAGCATGTCATATATTATCTGAGTCAAAACCTTATTGACGCAGAGATTCGTTATTCTCATGTCGAGAAGCTTGCTTTAGCTACCATACATGCAATTCAGTGGTTGAGACATTATAATCTCCTTCGCCAGACCTTGGTTGTGGCCCATGTCAATATGTTTCAATTCGTCCTCACTCAAAGGATGATTGGGGAAAAGTATAATAAATGGATTGTCATTCTGCAAGAATTCGATCTCGAGTTTGTTTTGGAAAAATTGAATAAGTCTTTAATTTTTGCAGAGCTTATATCGGATTTCCCGAGCGAGGCTGAGGAGTTGGTTTGTGAAGATACGTTTGTCAATGAACACATCTTCTTAATCTCAACGTTAGACCCATGGTATCGGGATATCATAATATATTTCCAAACACTAAAGACCCCTACTCACCTCTCGCGAGATGAACGACAATGATTACGTCACATCTCTAAGAACTACCTCATAGTGGACAATAATTTGTGCTGCCGTGGGGTAGATTCCATTTTACGACGTTGTTTAACTCATGAAGAGGCTGAGGTAGTGCTCAATGATTGGCATGGAGGGGCATGTGGTGGTCATTTATCTGGGCTTTCTACAGCTCAAAATATTTTAAGAGCGGGTTATTTCTGGTCGTCGATCTTTAAGGATTGTGTTGATGCGGTCAAGAGGTGCCACCCTTGCCAGGTGTTCACACGTAATATGCACTTGAAACCTTCTCTGTTACATCCCATTATCACTGTCGGTCCCTTCACTAAGTGGGGGATCAATTTTATGGATTGCAACCCAGCTTCGGCTGGGGGGCACCATCACATTATAGTGGCTGTTGATTATTTCACAAAATGGGCTAAGGCTATGCCTACAGTAAAATCCGATGGTGAGATAGCCACTCACTTTGTGTTCAACCAAATTATTACTCGGTTCGGGATTCTGAAAGAGCTTGTCACTGACCATGGCTCGCACTTTCAGAACCGTATGATGGAAGAGTTGGCATCCAAGTTAGGGTATAAGCAAGAACATTCATCTTCTTATTTCCCCCAAGCGAATGGACAGGTAGAGGCAGTGATTAAATCACTCAAATCCATTCTCCAATGAACCATCACATAAAGCAAGAATAATTGGCACATTATGTTATATCCTGCTTTGTGGGCATATCGAACCGTGGTTAATACTGCCACTGGTT
Organism: Pseudotsuga menziesii; assembly: GCA_001517045.1. Taxonomy (NCBI): domain Eukaryota; kingdom Viridiplantae; phylum Streptophyta; class Pinopsida; order Pinales; family Pinaceae; genus Pseudotsuga; species Pseudotsuga menziesii. The sequence continues at coordinate 114,107 of LPNX010284453.1, read as the reverse complement.
TTTCTCCATATTAGCTTGTACATGGAGTGGAGTCGATATTTCCAGTTGAATGCGAGATTCCTTCATTGAATCTAGTTATGGAACTCTTACCGGACACTTCCCCATTGGAGGAGCATTTGGTTCACCTTGCGCAACTTGATGAGCAGTGTCGAGGTGCCTTGGTGGCTCTAGAAGTCAATAAACGTTGCGTTAAGGTCCAATACGATAAGTATGTCCATCCAAGGGTGTTTAGTGAAGGTGATTTGGTCCTTTTGTGGGATCAACCGAAAGAACCCTTGGGGGCAGGGAAATTTAATCCTATGTGGCGTGGTCCTTACGTGGTCAAGCATGTGTTAGATAAGGGTGCATATGAGTTAGTGGAACAACTTTGGTGGAGCCTAGAAATGGGATCTATCTCAAAAAATACTATGCATGATCTTTAGCCAAGGCTGCTTGTTGTATATTATTGTACAGCTTTGCATAGTTAGGTCTTTTTCTTATCGTGATTGGTTTTGTGATTAGTTTCTGTTTCTTTTGGCAGAAGTCAATGGAATCTTCCACCTACATAGGATTCGCGGATGGTGCAAGTCATCACACTCAACACTCAGCCTCTGCTGCTTGGGTGATTTATACTCCTATGGGTCAGGTACTGTCTTCAGGAGGTGTATGTCTACGGCCATCTTCCAACAATGTCGCTGAGTATAGCGTCGTTATTGAGCTTCTACGGGATGCCATTTTGCATGGCGTTCTATCTCTTGAGGTACGTCTTGATTCGGAGTTAGTAGTATCACAGCTCAATGGTTTGTACCATGTTAGAGATCCAACGTTATTGAGAAGGTTCTTGCGTGTGAGATTGTTAGAACGGCAATTTGACAATATAACATATATACACATTCCAAGAAATAATAATCAAGTTGCTGACTCATATGCTAACTACGTGTTAGATTGGCATTTGTTTCATTCACAATAAATTAATCACAAACACAATTTTTACACATGTAAATAAATAAATCGATCACCATAAAACTTGTTATATATACATCAAAAATGTGATAATACATAGTGTCATGATACAAAATTGGGGCTTTTAAAGCCACCATCATATATTATGCGGTAGTAAAAAATGTATACACTCCCAGGTGTCTAATCCTGTGGAGGAGGAGGAGGGTTGTGATAATGAAAGGTCACTATGGCTCTAGCTAGCCGTCGGAATAAATGCACCCATGCGCGTGGTACACCCACCACCTGCCGCTGCATGGCCTCAGGAAATTCCTCAACTTGCACCATGGGAACTCTATGAGTCAATCTCATAAAGTTGGTATGAATGCTCTGGAGCATTTGCTCTGCATCCACACCCGTGATGTCATCTCCTCTTCCCCTTCGTCTATGACGAGGGAAGCCCTCTGGCCACCGTGGTCCCACATCTGCACATAAATGGTAGATGTCACTATGTATCATCACCCAAAAATATGTCTTTTTGATTCCACATAATCAATAAAATAATAATAAAAAATTAATAATTCAAAATTTTAAAAAGAGAGGGTTGAGATTCGTTACCTATATCACCATATGCCGATCCTGGTGGTAATGGCATGTCTGGGTCCCCCCAGAAATCTATCCCTGCATAGGGGTAGTCATCAATGGAAACTATTTGTCGTCGCCACCATGGAAAGAAGTTAGTTGGATATGGGTTGGCTACCCTACCACCCCCCAGTCTACGCATAGCATCTGCCCAACGCCGTTGGGACGGATCTTGAACCCCGTGGAGAGGAACTTCCACTCTAGGGCTCAATCCTGGAACACGCTCGAAGAAAAACGTGCTCAAAATACTGCTGAACCCAAAGTTCCGCACCCTGTCTGCCTTACACTCACTGAGCTGATGTTTCATGTTGCTTAGTAGTGTATTACTCCAGTCGTAGATGGTGGGTCTCATGCACTCCACTGCATAGAACATCAGAGGCTGTGAGGCCTGGTGGAGTGATGCTAAGCCTGCTATCCTGCCTAGCATCAATAATATTGCCTTTACGCCCAGCACCTGTATAGCATTGGCCTTAGTAGTGTAGTACTCCCCACCTTCTCGGTGTCTGGATAATAGTACATGACAATGTACTCATCGATAGTCAGGCCACCTCCTGGCCCACCACGGGAACGAAGGTTCACCACCTCCCCTCATCTAGAAATCCTTGTCATAAAGTATATGTCCTCCACCTCTATGGTAAGGGACATCCCATCTAGATGAAAGGACTCCGAGTCTAAATCCCAATAATCTACGAGCATCTGTAACAGTCTTGGTTTGGCCCTCAAACCACCAAGACACCAAAACTTGTAGATTTCGCATGCACGAAGAGCTTGTTGAGCCATTAAGTCAGCCCTTACTGCTTCCTCTACTTCACCATGCTCACGCTTTCTTCACTCTAGCACCATCTTGCACAAGAAATTGCAAGTTTTCCCATTATTTTATTGAAAAAACCATATGCGCGGCCTCATACGAGACTGTTTTCAAAACAGCCGCATATGTACGCAGGTTCGAGGCCCTTTTCCGCGTATATCTAGCCCTATACGTGGAAAAAACCCTGATTTCCGTGTGGGCCGCAGCGCTCATTTTGGGATGGCCCAAAAACCTTATTTGACCATGAAAATTCATAAAAATTATATCAAAATGCAAGAGGAGAGCATGAGTAAATACCTGGAAGAAACAGTTGTGAATTTCGCCGGCTGGATCTCCTGGAATTTGCTGTTGAAAATCATATCTCAAATGGGTAAAAGTTTCAAATGATTTATATTTTTTACTATTTATAGAAAATTTTCAAATATTTGAAAATTTTTACCCCCTTTCCTATAGTTTCAACATTTTCTAACCATTTTGGACCGTTTTTGACATAATTCATGATGTAGAAGACCTTTTTCAGTGCTGTTTCAGCCATTGGATTGACCCGTTCATGCCGATATCAAGTATCATGTCTAAACTAGCATATAGGTTAGGTTTCATCGTCGTTTGCATTTTTTCATAACCTTATGACCATCTCATCATGACCTTAGGTACGAACCCACTCTATTATGTCACGGAACCTTCTTGCTGCTTTAGAAGTGGTATGATATGAGTGGTAGAGCTTTACCATACATGGGTACCCTAGTTAGCACCCTATTTTCATTTGGTTCCCATGCTGACGTTTTTCTCCTTTAGGGTGTGGGAGTCCGTTGTATAGTACTGCCATGACATTCCGCAAGAGCCTCATACTCCTCTTGATCTTTTGCTGGCCTATTTCCCTCAGGACTCCCTCATGTCAAGTTGTGAATGCATTATCATGAGCTTTGCCTACCTTATTGAGCTTTACGCCGGATCCCTTGACATTGCGTTTCAGCCATATAGCCCGAGCTTGTCTCATGTCTAGCCATGCAGAGCCATTTTTTATATCATTCGCAGCTTGATTTCCTTTTTACCGGGAGGGGATTTTCTCCCGATTGTCGATATCCTATACATGTATCCTTGCATTGAGCATAGGTATGTTCCACTGCTTGAAACTAGCTTGTTTGCCCTTATGACACTTTTCTACTCCTAGTTTGTAACTATAAAGCTATTTTATTCTTTTTTCAAGCTTTTCAAATAACTGAAAAAGTCCAAATAAAAATTAAAAACCCGAAAAGACAGACAAGCAAAGATGTTATCTGTGGAAGCTGTCGGGTCATGTCACCTTCGAACAGAGCACTGTATATCACATCCATTGGTTGGGTTATAGTTTAACTTTAGGAGCTGTACTCGTTTATCTGAGTTTATCTCCACCGACTGGTTAAGCTTCCAGTCCCTATGGATCCTATGTTGATGCCTCCTGTGTCACAGAGATGTCCCAGTTTGTATATCGAGACTATGTTGCCTTCATTCAGTCACCATACACCGTTATGTTCTTGTTCAAAGGAAGTTGAAACCTGAGTCGACCATTCCTCAGTTATCTTGACTTTGCATGTCGGCCATTCCTGATACAATTACTAGTTCATGCACCTTATGATCAAGTCCTTCCGCATTATACAGCTTTGCTGAGTACCTCGTGTTGGATGATGGGGGATGCCTTAATTCCCTCCTTCCAGCGGATTTCACCCCATCGAATTCAAATCATTTATTCTGGGATTGGAATCTAGAGTCCTTTTGAGTTCCTTGAGACTTGCAGTCATCAGTGGCAGGTTCTCTCGCCATTGACAGTTTTTGGGAATACATCAATGTCCCCTGATTGATGGATCCTCTCAAGTGTTCGACCTCAACACATTTATTCACACTTCTTAGTTTTCACTCTAGTACCTTGATTCCCATTTTCATTATTGGTGGGTGATCTCGCATCTGTTAATGGTATACATTAATGACCGGTAATCAGACGATGGACTACTATGTTCGACCTTGACACCTCTATTCGCATAGTAGGACATGTACTCGTAGCGATTTGTGTAGAATACTTTCTATATTGGTGGCATCTATTATATGCTACCTCCTTGATCGTGCCAGTGTTCATGAGATTTCATCTCTCATGACTTGATTCCAGTATATGTCAGATATTTCCAGCCACTATGGAGATCTTGATCTGTTATATCTTCAGCCATTATGAGATCATGTTCCTATGTATATCTTCATCATGGAGATTCTGATCTATGTATATTGTACGTGGCGATGACCACATATGTGATATCATGTATCATGCCTATTCATGGCCATTGTACTCTTATGTATTTGGGACTGCTATATGTACTTGCAGAGTTGTATTATTGTACTATGCTGATTGGGTGGCTGGTCTTCCATTTGGGATCCTTCATCACTCCACTTCTGGGATGGACTTATAATGTATTTCGGCCATCGTATGACCCCTCTGACCTCACACATTAGGGGGTATCTATTATAGCTGATTTCACCACTCCATGTGAATCACACTTTGTATGGCCTTCCCCTGTCTCGCTGCAGACTCCTTAGACCCCATGGACCATTTTTTGTCCTTTGATGTTTCCTTGATCATCCCTAAAAACATATGAAAAATGATACACATGACTTTTAAACCTATAAGCATGTATATACGTGGGTTTGACCTCTAAAACCGCGTACATCAGGATGTGTGCATAATCCAAATCCTTTTGGAGTTTTCGTTGACATGGATCTAACTCATTTGACTCCTAGCCTTCCCTATGCCTTGAGATCGCTCAGATTCAACCTTTCATTACCCCTTTGAAAAGCTATATAAGGAACCCCTTGGTACATTGAAGGAAAGAGGAGAGAATTGAGAGCAACGAAATTATAGTCCATTGTTTACAGAACTTATGGTTGAGTCTGCTTCCCTTTGTACCTTGGAGCACTAGTGTGTTCTTCCCAATCTTGCCTTTTGCTTGTGAGCTTGCTATCGAGAGATGGAGGATTGAGGTGGTGGAGGCCCAAGTGGGGGATTCATTTTCTCCGGTTCGTAGACGTGCCATCAGAGGTTGTATCTTGTAATCTCTTATTTATATTAATAGAATTATCTTTTCCTGTCCAATAATGTGTGTTTGAATGAATATTTTATCCATGGGATTATGTCAAATGCTTATACATTATTGATTATAAATGCTAGAATAGATCTAACACCATGATATATAGAATGCTTGTATTGTTTACTTGTTGTTGAGGAAGTAATCTATCAATTCAAGCTGAAGATTGGAAAGCTCAACGGGGATGTACTTCAACTATCCAGAATAAGGTACGAGGTCTGATCCGTTAGTGTTAGACATTTAATTTCTATTGCATATTGGAAAGGATTGATTTCTGGAGTCAAGCTGTCTGTTGTGGTACCCCAAGCCATAGGAATTTCTCTCCGTAACAAGTTGAACTTTATAGAATATGAATTTCAACATCTTTTGGATGGGTAATTTCAAATGTTTCCCACCCCCGCCCTTTTTTATGGGTAATTTCAAATTTGTGATTTTTGTTTTTAGGCCTAAACACATGTATCACTCAGCAAATGGCTTCTGCAACGCAGGTCGTGAAGCTCAAGGGATTGTGCAATGCTAATTGTTTTTTGTTTGTGTTGTGTAACAGCCGAGGCTTCTATTAGGTGAGGGTTTTTAACAAGCCAGTTGAGCCACCAATATTTGAGCTCTCCACCATCGCAATGGCACTGGAATGTAGACCCCAAGGCTTTCAAAACCTTCAAAAAAGGTAAGAGCTTTCATCATTTTCATGAATTCGTTCTGTCTGGAAGGGCTAGGAAGGGTTCAATTTTGAACGCGAGTAGAAATGCATTGGATTTAATATAGATCATACTAGATTAAATTTTTTATTTTTTTATGAGGCATATACACATGTATCACTCAGCAAATGGATTCTGCAACGCATGTCATGAAGCTCAAGGGATTGTGCAATGCCAGTTGTGGTTTGTTTGTGTTGTGAAATAGCTAAGGCTTCTATCAGGTGAGGGTTTTCAACAAGCCAGTTGAGCCACCAACATTTGAGCTCTCCACCATCGCAATGGCACCCGAATGTATACCCCACTACTTTCAAAACCTTCAAAAACGATAAGAGCTTTCATCATTTTCATGAATTCGTTCTATCTGGAAGGGCTGGGAAGGTTTTTCCAATGGAACAAACTACAACCAGGGTTCACGCATAACACTTTAACGTATAACAAGCTTACCAATATTCTTGCTCACTCTAAGGACTTTGAAACCCTACAGAATATTTTAGCAGAGATGCTACCTGCACCTCATAATTATTCTGTGAAAACATTTTCCTTTGTCGTCACTTGGCATGATGATTCGAATATGCTGAATAGATGAAGATCCTACTGCATGAATAATATGGCGAGTAGGATGACCAATTTGGGCAGGAACCTTATCTATATATATCATATTAATGTCTGGTCCAGAATCTATCAGGGTGGGAAAGATAAAATTTTCATTTTCAATCCTAATTCCGAGAGAGACAATATATCTTTGGTGCACAATTGCATTTACTCTGAAAGCATCAAAATCAGAAAGTTTAGGGCATCTTATGTCAGTGAATTTTGACCCTTAATCTCTTGTCTCTTGCTCCTCTATTTCTTCTTCCTCAATTTGGAGGCTTGAATCTGAGCTTTCTGGATCCTATTTAGCTTTTGAGCTTTTCTATTGTGGTTCAGAGTTCCTCCCCAGTATTTTATTATTTCTGCATTCATGCAACCTATTAAGTTAGACTCTTCAATGCCCTTTTCATTTTTTTTGGTTCCCATTTGTTGCATGTTTGCGTTGTCATTGTTCTTTGCCACCATTTTTGCAGGGCTCCTGTAAACGTTGGTATTATCATTCTACAAGAAGTAGGATCTTTTCCATTGGATACATAATCTCTATAGATAGTAAAAATTATGTGTATCATTTGTTCTATCTTCTGAGTACTAGATCCATTCAAGTTCCATTATAGAACTTCTGGTGACCATGGCATTTGGTTAATATTCATTCCATCTTCCAGATCTGGAGCTGGAGGTCTATGCATATGGTATGGACTCGAAAGTGTGCTGCTTTGAAGCATCTTGAGTTGCATCAACCAACACTGTAAACTTTGGTCCCAAAAAGGCGCTTGAATAGCAATATATATAAAATTTTGGTGTTATCTGTTGATAAAATGAAATGTTGATTCATTTTAACATTTTAATGTTATGTCAAAAAACATCCAAAGATGGTGCTGCATACCAGTTTAAATGATATTCTTCTGGAGGTGGTCTTAGACACTGATTTTCATACTTTTTTTTCTTTTTCTGGAGTACCTTGATTTAATGACTTGGAGCTAAATCTTATGTTTAATATATTGATTTTACAGAGGAAATTCTGAAATACCCTTTCAATCTCACAAAGTTTAAACTTTAAAGGGACTTCAGTTTCATAAAACAAATTCCAAGGGAGTTGAGTTTTGATAAAATCTATAGTCTTATTCTGATTAAATTTGTTTTGTGGTGTATATTTTGTTGAATAACACTTTAGATTGCATATAGTTAATCTTTCCACTTATGATTTTTTTAGCTTGTTGGAAATGGATGTGGACTTATTAGTGATAGAGATGATGGAATAAGAATTTGGTCAGGACATTTCAAGTAGAAACCTTGTTGTGGAATGTAAAAATCTATGCAATCCTTAGCTTAAATTGGTGTAAACATTCCCATAAATCTATTTCTTTTGGGAGGGTGTGAAATAATTTGGCTTTTTTTTATTTTATAAATTTTGATTATCTAGAATTGGAAGATGGCAGAAACAAATATCCAAGGCTCGGAGGCTAGCCTTAAGTGCCAAAGTCACAAAACACGGTGCCTCTATTTTAGGTTTTGGTTTAATTATTTGGGTGTTCCTTATATCCTATGCTTTACTAGTTGGGGAAGTTCAGCAAGAATTCCATATCCATTAACCGTTGTCCTAGGAATTACTATGCTAAGAATGATGTCCTGAGACTTTATTAACCCCAACCTTCTTCTGGGCTAAGCACTGACCAGATACTCACTACTGGGAATGCCAATTGTCATGGTTTGCACCTCTAAATATAATTGGATGACTTATGCATCCTACAAGACATGTCTTTAGAGAACAATACCTTGCTAGTTATGTTATTATGGGACCTTTTCTCAACTCACCTGTGCCATATGAATAATTTATTAATTAATAATATGGATACATATGTGTTGGCATGCAACGCAACTATGAACCACCTAAAGGGATTTTGCAATCAAATCATTTATTGTTTATGTACTAAGTAGTCCCAATATAAATAATTTATTGTTTATTTATTAAATGGTCCCACAATATCAAGGAAAGTCATGTCCAACTTCTAAACCATCCTATTATAAGATAACCTATATCCATTAGGGTCATATATTTGTTGTTACTTCTACTCAGGAGGAAACAACTCAATACATGTCTGCCTCCACCATTTGACCACAAGCACAAGATGCCATCATTAGTGCTTTGGTTGTTTAATTCTTCCTGCATTTGAATAAACTGGTTTAGGCAGCTATATAGGATTAGTGCTATCATTAGTCCCCTAAGTGTTTAATTCTTCCAGCAATTGAAGAAAGTGGTCTAGGCATGATATAAAGGTTAAGCTTCTCTCTTTTAACCTAGTTAGAAGTTTGTTACTCTTTATGTGGTGAGTACATTAATACCCCAAGTGTTAAATAACCATAAAGATGTCTCCTATTTTTTTTTCCATGTGGTTCACTAATCGGCTTGGCCAACAGCTACATCCACGAAATAATTTCTGGCGGACCCACCCGAAGGGGCCTCACACCCGCGGCTGCTACGTGCCTAACCCCAAGAGAGTCGATGAGAATGGATCCCGCGACCTCACATGTTGGGAGGCCTAACTACGAGTACTCGACCGATTGAGCTAACTCTTGGGGCTATAAAGATGTCTCCTATTATAAACTATAGTAGAACATAATAACCAAAAGGTATGTGTATGGGTCATTTACGCACAGAGTGTGTTTCGGACTTATCAATCTCAGATATTTTTCAAGTAATGTTGTATATGACTAATATATTATCCCATGTATGAGGGTAATTTTATGAGGTATGTGTAGCGTTCATAAGTAAACAGTTTCTAACCGGTCTCTCAAAGGGGTGAAAAGTCCCGATGATGACCAAAACAGTGGAAATTGCAGTTGCTACAATACTTTTACTAGATTTGTTGAAGTTGCTCATGCTCTAATTGAGGTAGGCCATTGCACAAAATGCAACTTTCTATGTAGGTATATTGTTGCCACTCTGAATTAGCTCATAGGACTTAAAATGTAGAAATATGTATAGGTGCGATGCGCATTAATGAGAAAACAATGAAAAGGTTTGTTTAGATTAGTATGTTATTGGACAACCTTAATTAGGATGGCCTACCTTAGTTATAGATAGGCTGATTAACTTGAGATAACTCTTCTGTAGAGAAAATTTTAAGAACAAAATTTTGTCAATGGGTGAAATATTTAATGTTATAATGCACATTTTGAACAACTTTCTCTTATCATGATGTGGCAAGGATGTCTTACCCAATCTAAAGTATTACAATGAAGTTTCCCATCTAGAAAGTTCCCATTGAAAATAAAACTTTTTTCCTGGTTGTCATTGAACAGGAAAATTCTTACATGGGATTCACTCTGTAGAAGAGGGTTGATTGGTCCTAGTTATTGTTTCCTCTAGAATGTTGAACTAGAATTGAGAGGATAAAAATTCCCAAGTAAGAAAACCCATGTAAGTTTTCTATAATATATTTTTTTCTTTCTTCTTTTTAATCTCAATCCACCCACTCAACCCACTTTATAGGAAAAGGTTCTTCCACAATCCTCTTTTTTTTTAATTTCTTCCACAAGAAATAGTTGAATACTAGATGAACACATCTTGCTCTTGAGGTTTGTTAAATTGGTAGGCATTGTTGAAGTTATTTATCCCAAACAAACAGTATGATGCAATTACACATTATAGGAGGTATGTATAGTGAAAGGATGTCTTTCCTTGCCATACCATAGTTACCAGCCAATCCCAAGTGTGCACTCTTTCAACAACTAGTGATTCACTTATTCTTTGTAACTGGTTATCATTTTTGTGAAGATTCCAACTCTGAGATAAATTATATCAGACCATATTTTTCCAAATATTATTGTGGTGAATGTCTTTTAAATATGCAATACTTTCATTATATATATGGTGGATATTTCTCTTGAGGTTTGTGAAATTGGTAAAAATTGTTGAAGTTCTTTATCCCAATTTGAAGCAAATACACATTATATGAGGCCCGTATAGTGAATGGGTGTTTTTCCTTTCTATACTATAGTTACCAGCCAATACCCAATGCTCACTCTTTCACCAACCAGTGATCCATGTTTTCTCTGTAAGTGGTTATCATTTTTGTAAAGATTCTAGCTCTGAAATAAGTTATATCAGGATTTATTTTGCCAAATATTATTGTGGTGAATGTATTTTAAATCTACAGTACTTTTAGTATATATATGGAGGATATTACTCTTGATAATTGGTAAGAATTGTTGAATTTCTTTATTTCAGACAAGCAGACTGAAGAAAATACACATTATAGGATGTTTGTACAGTGAAAGGGTGTTTTCCTCCCCATACCATAGTTACCAGCCAATACCAAGTGTTCACTCTTTCACCAACTAGTGATCTACGTATTCTCTGTAAGCAGTTATCATTTTTATGAAGATTCCAGCTATGAGATAAATTATATCAGACCTTATTTTGCCAAATATTATTGTGGTGAATGGATTTTAAATCTACAGTACTTTCATTATATATATGATGGATCTTTCTCTTGAGGTTTGTGAAATTGGTAAACATTGTTGAAGTTATTTATCCTAGTTTGAAGCAAATACACCTTATAGGAGGTCTGTACAATTTCAAGTGTGTTTTTTGATATATTTTTATCTCATAAATTGGGAACGCTATCCACAAGTTCTCGATCAAGGAACTTGTACCTGTGCAAGGTCTCCAAATGCTCTGGGCTGCTGGTATATCTGAATTTTTTTTGAGTCTCCATCCTCAAAACATATTTGGTTTTGATTTTCTTCCTCACCTTAGTAAGAGAATGACATTATTTTCCTACATCCCACTCCAGATAAACTAGACCAGAAGCTTTCTTTTTGTATTCTGAAGCCAAAAAGGGATGTAGACAAGCAAGTGTCAATACATGTTAAAGATAGTGCACAGGTACAAGCTCATGGCCACAAGTTATGATAGAAATATATCGAAAAACACCCTTTCACTGTATAGACCTCCTATAATGTGTATTTTAGAAGTCATGATACATGTTGTCGTGAATTATCCTTATACAGTGATGATAAAATTGTATGGAACACACATGACAATATACCTTGAGAGAGAAAAGATTAATGTCCTTGGTCTTGTCAGTCCTATGGGTAAAAGGGGTTGTTTCCCCACCTTTATTGTACACCTTGGTCTTATGGGTATGGGGGTTTCCTTACCACCTTGTTTTGACGCTTAGTAGACTTATGGTCCTTTTGGTCCTAGAACCCTTGTTGTATGTGGTACCATGAGAACCTTTGGTATGATGACTTAACCTTATTTTTTTTTATTTTATATGACCACTTGACTATTAGTACCCTATCCTAAGTCAACTTAACATTATTTTATGTTATGTTTGGTAACAACCCTAAAAGATAGGGGTTTGTGGATTAACCTTTCTAGAAGGCTTGTTAAGATTATAAATTCAAGTCTTGAATTTCATTTTAGAGAGTGCGTTCATAAGAGAAATTTGAAGATATGATATTTCACCTGTCTATGATTTGTTGATGCTAATAGATTGATGTCTGGGGTTTTGTTTCTATCTCTCAGCTGCCACCACCTCTCCTCTTAGCCTGCTAGTGTTTTTGTCTTCCTGTTCAAGTTGTTGCTGTTATGAATAAGTCATGTCAATCTTCTCAGCTTGTTAAGGGTTTCCTTGACATGTGTTGATCTTCCTTGATATAGGAATAATATTTTCTAGGATGCTAATTCTGATAGAAGCCCTTATTGGGGAGGCCATGACTAATAGACACCTTTCTGTTAAGGGTTGTGACTAATAGAATCCCCTTGGGGTTGGGACATGACTGTTCTAAGCCCCTTAGATTTGAACTATGATTGAGTTGCTAGTTGGGCCATGACTATGTGGAACCCTTCTTGAGTTGGGTCATGACTAGGTAAAACCCTTCTTGGGTAGGCTGTGATTGTTTGACCTTACCTTAACTGAACTATAGAATGTTGATGCTTTCTCTAACAAGTCATGACTATTGATGACTTTTTTTAGCCCTCTTGGACACGTCGTGACTTTTTTGTGACTTCTTAGATTGGGTCATGATCACTGTTGCTTTCCGAGACTTAGGATGTGACCCTTCTATTGTTTGTTAGAGCGGATCGTGACCCTTGGGACTTGGGGTTGTTCAAACTTGAGGTATGACTCTTGGATGCCACCTGTTCTTGGTTGTGACCGTTGTGTATGCTCATTGAACTTGAGTTGTGACCTCTATGAGGTGTTTGTACAAAGCTATGATTCTTGTGGGTTGTTAGGAATCTGACTTGACCTTGCAGGGTTGCTAAGATCTCAGCTGTGACTTGTGTTAATCTTCCTGAATTGGTTATGATCATGTTGGTGCCTAACTGTGTTTGGGGCTGGGTCTCACTGTTGGGGTTTTCACACTTGGTGACTGATTCATATTGACTGCTACTATATGTGCCTAACCTTATTCCTAACCTTTTCTCTCTCAATGTATGTAAATTGTTTCATTGTTGATCTTGTCCTTTTAGTGACAAGATTTGATCCTAAAAGTATCTAAGTATAAGGTTGATTCAAACCAAATATGAACAGGCATTGTTATTTATTAGTTGCCGGTCATTAGTTTGTTTTTTGTACTATATTATTGTTTATGTTCTGTACATTGGATTTGATGAAGTGTATCTTAAGGACCAACTTTAACACAATGACCATCGGAGTGTTAAAGTTAAAAGAGATGAAAGTTATGTTTTCTAAATTTATCTTTCCTTGCTACAGTTGTACCAATTTTGGGGCTGAGTATCAATGCTGGGGTTTTCACAGTTGGTGACTGATTCATATTGACTAATATTGTATGTGGGGCTGAGTATCACTATTGTGGTTTTCACACTTGGTGACTGAGCCATATTGAATACTACCCCATATTGATCTACCCCATTTAGATCAGTTTTTCGTTGAGCAATATGTAATTTTTAAAATTTCTGGTGGTTGAACATCTGCTAGATTATAAAAAAAATTTCTTGGATTCGAACTTTATAATTCATAGTTTAAGGACATATATAATGTAATGTGTCTATGATTGCAGAGAATGATAGGGTTGTAGCATAGAGTAATATTGAAAGTAGTTCAAATATGTCCCATTTGGATTATATTTCCTGAACACTTTGAAGTGGGCGACCAATAAATCGTTTGAGTAGCTGGGTTGATGATAGTTAGCAACTTAGAGGAATGAGTGGCACTACGATAGAATTAGGAATTGAGGATAATTTTGTTTCTAAGTTATAGAGGGCTCAACTAGTTGATGACAAAAAATCAGGTTAGGCCCATGATACCACCAGATCACAGGAAAAAGGTGATGCTACTGCCTCACAAGTTGTAGATGTTGGTACTGTAATGATAGAAACTTTACAATCATAGGATAATGATATATAGAGAACCAAGGAATGTAATCAATTCCATGTTGAAGATAATACAATATATCATCCTTTTTCGACCATTAGATACTCAAAGTTGTGTATTAATCTTTTTTACCATTATAGAGGACTCTGTAGGTTAGGTTCCCAATTTCTTAAAGCGTTCTAGCTCAATGGAAGAGTGCCTACCTTACAAGCAGGAGGTTGGTGGTTTGATTCCTCCATGCCCTAATGATACTATAATATCCGTTAAAAACAACTAAATTAGTAAGCAAAAAATAAGAGATAGGTGACCAAACAAAATGACCAAAACTTGTATATAAAATTACTAAAAATGACTAAATTAGTGACCAAAACATGAGAGATGTGAAACTAGGCATTAAAACGGATGCAACACGTGACGCTAATGATGAAGCCAAACATGGCGTTGATATGGTAGAAAAATAAGACGTTACTTTGGATACAAAAGATGGCGCTACAGAGGAAGCAAAATATGGTGCAACAATAGAAGAAATATTTGGCGTCATTTTGGTAGAAAAACACGATGCAAAAAAGGAAGCAAAAATTGATGCAAATTTGGAAGCAAAAATTGGCACATATTTGGAAATAAAACATGGTGCAAAATTGGATACTAAAGTGGTAGTAAAAATGGATGCTAACATGGTGCTATTAAGGATCCAAATATGGCGCTAACGAGGGTGTCATTTAAGAAGCAAAAGCAGACACTCGCAAGGAAGAAAAATATGACGTTATTTAGGAAGAAAACATCAACGTTGTTTAGGAAGAAAAGTTGGAAGCTATTCTGGAAGAAAACCTCAACGTTGTTTAGGAAGCAAAGTTGGACGCTATTCTGGAAGCAAACCTCGATGTTGTTTAGGAAGCAAAGTTGGACGCTATTCTAGAAGTAAAAAAAGAGACACTATTTTGGATGCCATAAATGATTCTATTTAGGAAGAAAAAAAGGCATTTTTTGAGACGCTTTAAGTTTTGTCCATGACGCGTCCCATTTAGCGTCTAGTTTTACCACTAAATGTAAAAAAATATTACACTAAAAAGAGACGCTAAATGGGACGCTAATTCCAGGATTTGTTGTAGTGGACCTCAATGAAAATTAAATATGAGGATATTCCCATTCCCATGGAAGATCTAGAAAAAAATGAGAACAGTACTCCATATCCCACTCAGATATATAGCTTAGACATCTGAAAAAGTACATGCATAGCCCATGCACATAATCGACCTTGTCTCAATCTCCTGGTAGAAAGAATCAATGCTAAAGTTGAAAAGATGAAGGATCAAACTCTCATAGGTAAGTTCATGGGTTTTTGGCCAACTGAACATGTCTTCAGAGGATGTATTTCTGCAAAATGGAAACCCAAATCCCATTATGACCTACAACTTGGCTTGAAAGTATTTTTCATGATAATCTTCCACCATCTGGATGATAACGCTAGAGTGGAATATGGAGGCCCATATTTATTCAACGCGGCATTCTTGTACCTAAGGAACTGGGTAGAAAGATTCATCCCAGAGAAAGAATATTTTTCCTAGGCTCCAATCTGGATTAGGATGTACTCACTCCCACAAGAAAATCGGGATGAGGAAACCCTCTAGGAAATAGGGAACATACTGGGAATTTTTGTTCATACTACGGATCAACCCAAAATGAAAAAGTACACCTCGTATTCTAGGATATGTGTCTACATGCACATTTCCAAAACACTTCCATATGCCATATGCTTAACTCATGAAGATTCATATTAGATTCAGCCTCTCGACTATGAGCATGTCCCCTTCAGATGTCAGATATGCCATGAACACAACCATCTTTTTAGGGACTACCCACTAAAAACAATGCAGGGACATAATCATAAGGAAGAGACTACGAATGTTCAAGGCTTCTAGAAAACTGGGAAAAAAAATAAGAAATCCCAAAAAAACGGCTCCATAAAATAATAAACAGGAAGCACCAACCATGAGCAACAACTTCATAGTCCTAGAAGGACAACTGAAAAACCCATATATGGATTTGGGGAAGGAATATATCAGCATGAATCATAATCAGAAGGAGCCTCAAAAAAATCAAGTAGAACAATAAGGAAATGAAAAACTAGAATAAATTCAACCCCCACCTGATCGCTCAGTGGGAAAATAATGCATGCACCAGACTGTAACCGCCACTTCTATTGACCCTCAAGAAATGACGGATTATTTAAGCCTATATTTTCTCATGGATGAAGAGATGAAAGAAAAGGATCTAAACGAACTGGATATGTTGGGAATGGAGGATGCATGAACCAAGAAAGCATACGAATCTATCCCATCTCGACAAATCCAACTACTGCAAGTGGATCTAGCTAAATAAAAATCCCAAAACAAACTTGGGGTCCATAATCCTCCCCAGAAGGACAAACAAAATTCACTACGAGACAATAAAAATCATGAATGAAAAACATATCTTCATAGGTTAAATCGACTAGGAACCACACTGGTGACTTAGGGAAATATGCCCAGCTAACGAATTTCTTTTCCACCTCTGTATCAGTTATCCAATGAATATCATCTCTTGGAATGTTCGTGGTATCAACGATCTCTCCAAACAAAGAATTTTGAAGATGAAGATACAAAAATAAAATCCTGTTGTTTTCTTCATATAAGAAACTAAATGGACCACTAAAACAACTACTAAGCTAATGGACAATATCTAGAAAGGAATCCTTTGTGTCACCATTGATGCCAAGGGAGCCTCTAGAGGTATTTCTATTTTTTGGAAACCCCTTCTTATCTCTCTCACCAACTTAGCCTCTTCACCTCACTCCATCTCAACCCTCTTTCACCTTGTTGGAACTAACATTAAAGGTCATCTTATGAATTTCTATCGGTCCAAACCATCCAGTATTAAGTTGCAACTTCTTAACTATCTTGAATGGTTCATGCTATAGCATCCTAACTCTCCAATCCTCATTGGAAGCGATTTCAATATGATAACCACTCTTGAGGGGAAAAAAGCAGGTTTAAAAAATCTCTCCAATGAGGACCAAACCTTCAAAATGTCCATAGCCAATAGTGCCCTTGTGAACATTCAAACATCCTATGGATTCTTCATCTGGAATAATAAAAGGGGAGGCGCTCACCAGATAGCTAAGTGCCTTGGCCATTTTCTTGTCACATATTGCATTCTTACCCTAGGAGGGATTCTTGAAACCTTTATTCTACCCACAACAAGGTTGGACCACTAGTATATATCCCTCTCCTAGCATAATATTGGAACCCCATTCATAAGCTGTTCAAGTTAAAAAAAAATTGGCTTACACACCCCTCCTTCCTGGACATAGTTAGTAAGTGGTGGACTAGTATGCAAGTCGAGGGTAGATCGAAAATAGAAATCATGCATAAAAATATGAAGCAGCTAAGAATCCATCTACGACAATCGAATCATACCACATTTGGAAACATCTTCCAGAAAAGAAAAAAAACAATTCAAAAATATTTAGAGAACTTGCAAGTTCACATTATGAAAGAGGGTTACAATGAAGACATCAAAAACAAAGAAAATGGCCTTTTGACTTAGTTGAAAAAAAGATGTGAGCAAGAGGAAATATTCTAGAGTAATAATTCAAGAGTGGGATGATTAATGGAGGGTGAAAGGAACAATTCCTTTTTCCATCACTCCACTATTCATCACAGGATAAAAAAATACATTCATCAAACTCCATTCAGAAGATGGAGAGGTTTTGGAGGAGAATGAGGAAATGGAAGAAGAGCTAACCAGATACTTTGGTGATCTACTCACGGAACCAAATACTTCATTCAAATTATCCATTACATAGCTAACTCAATAGATACCTTCTCTTGTAACTGAAGAGCATAATATCTCCCTTATGCAACCTATCAACATGCATGAAGTTGAGGAAATGGTCAACCAAATGGCCAAAGGCAAGACTCTTATTTTTGATGGATTCTCCATTAATTTCTTTCATCACTTTTGGGATCTACTGAAAAAATGAGATTTTGGAACTGGTTTGGGAATCACGTCAAAATAAATGGGCATTAGAATTCCTTAATGTTAGTCATCTCACTCTAATTCCAAAAGAAATTAGTGCCTCCCACCCCAGTAATTTTTTACCAATATCCCACTGTAATATGATATACAATATCATCTCAAAAGTAATTTCTAACAAGATGAAACCCCTCCTCCCCCTACTCGTCTCCCCTGAATAATCAAGCTATGTGGAAGGAAGACAAATCCTTGATGGAATTATACTCGCACATGAGATCATAAACTCCCTTAAAACCACCAAATCCCCTGCTATTCTCTTGAAATTGGACCTCTCCAAAGATTTTAACAAAAGGAGTTGGTATTTCATGGAAAATACGCTCCTTTCTTTTCGGTTCTATCAAAAATGGATCAAATGGATTATCTCTCTCTCATATCCTTGGCCTTCTTCTCAGTCATGGTCAATGGTTCTCCTTATTCTACTTTCTCCCCCTCTCGTGGCCTCTATCAAGGGGACCCCTCTCCCCTTTCCTTTTCATCATCATGGCCAAAGGCCTAGGTTGCATGCTCCAAGTTGTTTTCTCCTCTTGATCCATGCATGGGGTATCACTCCATGGGTCTTCCCCCTAGTATTACCAGCAGTTTGTCGATGATAATATTTTATTTGGGAACCATTTATTCTAAGAAGTATGTATCCTTAATTCCATCCTTGATACCTTCTCTGAAGCCTCTGGAACACCTCTCAACCTAGACAAGTCACATATATTTTTTTCAACACTGGTGTCACCACCCAATGAAACATTTCTAGGATTCTTAGATTCTTGGTCTCTTCCCTTCCCTCGAAATACCTGGAAGCCCCTCTATATGACTGCGTTGTTAACCACTCTTCTTAGAAGGAGCTTTTGGATAAGCTTGAAAAATATGTCACTTCTTGTACTTTTCACTCTCTAAATATGGCTAGTAAGATGGTATTTTTCAAAGCCATTCTCCAATCCCTACCTCTGTGCCTTTTCTCTAAGGCTTTCTGCCCTAAAATGGGTCCTAAAGGCTATAAGAAACCTATGAAGATCCTTCCTTTGGGGGTGTAACATCAACAGGAACATATGGGCTCTCATCAGCTAGAAAAATGTATTTCTCCCCAAGAGATAAGGAGGGCCAGGGATCAGGGATCCTGAATTAATTAACCATGCCCTCTAAGTTAAAATATGATGGAAATGGATTTCAAAGAATGACTCACCCTGGTCAAAGATTTGGAATAGGAAGTATGGATAGGAGATGGATCACAATCAAATGATAAGATTTGAAAAACATATCTCGATCTCTTCGATATAGAAATAAACCAACTACCAAAGGTCCCTCATCCAACAACATAGCTTCTGAGAAATAAAGGATGAAAACAATGCTCTCTTCTAGTGTGATTCCTCGAAGCAGCTTCCAAGTATAAAGAGCCTCTTTTTGCATCAAGAGGTACTTAAAAAATTCATCAAATTAATTGAGAATTCCAAAGTTAAAGACTATTGGAAATCTGAGTAAAACATTTCTTTCCACCCGTGGAAGGAACCTACCAGCTGGATGAACACCCCAAAATCTAAACATCTGGGCACCATTTGGCATGAAATCCAAAGTAGAAAACTAAAAATCAAACAGGGGTCGGGCGTCATTCATTGGGGACACATTTCCAAAGGCACTTTCTTGGTCAAGGAATCCTATGCTATTCTTTTTTGCGGGAAGGTTGAGAAGCCTCTCCCTCTTTGGAAAAAATTTGGAATCTGCTAATTTTTCCTAATCTTCCTTCCTCTGGCTTCTCTCTCATCGACACATCCTAAATTGGGATAATCTATTGAAAAATGCGTTTCAGGGTCCCTCTATCTACATGTTGTGCAACAACTATCAGGAAATAATTGATCACCTTTTAGACTCCTGCCCCTTCACTACTGCACTTTGGGACTCTATAGCCAAAACATTATGAAGGACAAATAGGGTCAAGGTAAATATCACAGATACACTGTAGCAGTGGATTAAGAAAAATTTTCAAAGAAAAATCCTTAATAGCCTCTAGGAATTAACCCTAGGGTTCATTTTTTGGAACACCTAGAAGGAGTGTAATGCAGGATCTTGAGAAACACGAAAAGACATAATGCTGAAGTGTGGGAAACTATAAACAAGAATCTTCAGGAAACTATTCTCACTAGATTCTTTTCTGATACATACTTTCCAACCTCCTTGGGTGAGAGGCTTATCATATTCAATTCGAATCTCAATCTCCAATCTCCTCTTATGGCCTCCAGTGTCACTAGAATGGAAATTGATAGTCTGGATCATTGGGATCCACCCTCAGAAGCGGTCTTCAAGCTCAACTTTGATGGTGCATCCAAAGGAAATCCTCGAGAAGTTGGTTTTGAGGGGGATGCATCAGAGATCATCAAGGTGAGGTCCTCAAGGTATGTTTTAGAAGCCTTGGGCATAAAACCAAAATCAACAATGCTATCGAGATTGAAGGTTTGGTGGAAGGAATTTCCATAGCCAGAAGATTAAACCTTATCCCTATGATGATGGAAGGGAATTCATAGGTCATCTTGACAGTGGCCTCAAAAATCCAAAATGGTTCTCAGATATCCAAGCTTTCACTATGATGGATACTTGAGCATGGACTTCTATGTCTGGCCAATTATCTCATCCATTCCAAAGCCATCACCTTCCATCATCTCAGGAGAAAATATAACTCACTAGCATATTTCCTAGCTAACGAGGGGGTCACTTTTAATCCTCCTCTCTTTTATGGAAATTTGAATAACTACATTGATAAGAACCTAGCTCTCAAATGCAGGAAAATTGCAAATCAGGATCTCTCCCACCCAAGTGCAGGCGCCATGTTTCCCCAACAACAGTACACTGTGCCTTGGTCCAGGAGTTGGCCGCATGGAAACACGCATGCCAGGGCCATTAATCCCCCCCCCCCTTGGGGGGGCCTTCCATGTCATCATTATGGGTGGGTGAGGACGTCTACTCCCAGTTTGTCAATAGTTGAGCCGGTTTTGATGTCGGTAAATCTAGAAAGTGCGAGATTTTAGAGGGTACAGAGAAAATTGGTTAAGTGGAAAGACATGGATGAGGGAGGGGAATTCCACTACCATTATGTAGTGCATAGTGGTTTGTGGCTCTATGTTTTCACTTCGGTTTAGAACTTTTGGCTCACCTTGCATCTCAAATGCCTCTTCCTGCTATTGGTTTTGTAGCTTCACAACCTCCATCGACTGCATTTTTCAATTCTGGTTTCCAATATCTCTAGGAAGAAGGGAACTCCCAAGATGAGTAGCAGCATTAGAGGGAAACCACAACGTAGTTTGAGCATCAATGCAGAGGAAAGGTAAGAAATTGGGATCTTGATGCCTGTTTGGGTCCTAATTGACGACTGGGAATCTTGTCTGGTCAATGAGCGACTTGCCACATGAAGGGGAGGAGGAAAAATAAATCACTACTGGTTCATGAAAAATATGATGGGGATTCTCATGGAGGACATGTTGGGAAGCTATATCTCGGCTCGCAACACGGTCCTCTCTATCAAAGCTAGAATGATAGATATGGAAAACCAACACAATAGCTTGGACACCACTGTTGCATGGAAATGCTTAGCGAGTGGGAAGAGAAGAGTTGAAACAATGGAGGTGGGTTATGGAAGTGGAACGAGAGGAAGGTCAGGGAAAACATATTTGGATTTGATTTTGAAAGTTAACACCTACATACCCTTTCTGATCCCGATCACCATTGAACCTCTGTTCAAACATGTACGTGATAATAAAGTCTTGAGCAGCAAGTCACCTCCTCCTCCAACAAAACATCCTTCTACCAACTTTGAGGAAGGTGATTGGGGATGCCTCATCCTGGAGGGGGTTCCCCCACCATAACCCTTGGTCATGTTTCCAACAATGGCTTGGTCTCTATCTGTTTTGGATTGCAATGTCAAGTTTTTTTGTTATAGTCTATTTTTTAAACTTATGTTAAATACTTTGATAATATGCAAAACTATTAGATTAAGACCCAATTTTTTGCTTCCACAACATTTAATGCCAGTGTACTTTCTTTGCTATAATCCTCCCAGAAGAATATTTAATTTTGATTGGATAGGGTGGTGGTTTCACCATCTTCGACCACCCCAGAATTTTCTCAGACATGTAATCTTTTACTTATTAGTTTAATAGAATGTGCAGATTTACAAAAACAAATACCATTGAACACCAAATATCCTCATGAGAGGGAATATGTGGTGGTTTGAGGCATCGAACAAGACCTAAACATCCATTTTCTATTCTTCTTTAAAGTACACAATTACGTTTATATAAATAAATAAATAATAATAATATAAACATGTATATATCTTCAACACCTTTCGACCAACAAGCTAAAATACTCCAAAAACAAATGTCTAGGTAGACATGTATGACTAAATTACTAAAATATTATTTTATATTTAAAATAGTACACATGTGTTTTAGAACATGCACATGTTATTAATACGTGCACATTTATAAAGCATGTGAGTGTGTGTTCTTGTGCATGCATATTGTGTAACAATTGTGAAACTTTGTGTGGCAATTTGAAAGGCATCAAGCTGACCAGTAGCAAAAGGAACATGTGCACTTTCCCAAGAACACACATGCATCCCTATGTGATCATGTTTGAAATTTATCCAATACTACTTTTTTGTCCATCAATAGCATGCCATTCCCTTTAATGAAATGGTTAAATAAAAAATTGAAAGTCACTCAATATTTATCTCATTAGAGCCCACCATAAATAGTTATTAGATGAACAATAAGAAGAAAGGAAAACCTATCGAATTTTGATAGGTTGATATAGGGATTCCTATCAATGTAATTAAGAAGTGGAATGCACACCAAAGCTGCTTAATACATGCTTCCTAAAACAATTGAAAAAATCAATAGTAAGCTAATATGTAAGGATTTATGGGTTAGTGGGTTAGTATAATTTTTAGGGCACATTAGTGAATTAGTGGATGAATGGTTAGGGGGACTCTGAGTTAGTGTAGTTGCTTTGAGGGAGTGTTCGTTAGTGGATCAATGTTGAGGGATTAATAAACTAGCACAACCACAAGTAAAGTGGCCGATGAATGTCAATAGGCACAACCAACCACTTAAACAAAGGCTAAAATATATAATTTAATATCCATTATTCATACCATATTTTTAGGTTAATATAAGCACAAAATAAATACTATTTAATAAACAAACAAAAAACAAAAACATATGAAAAAACAAGAACAAATTGTTACTTGTTTCTTTAAGTACCCTTTAACTAAGATTATTTAAATCTTAATCAAGATGCATTTAAGCATAACAAGATACAACTACCATGAAATGAATCCTTGAAGTACACTTATTATACTTGGGTTAATCTTGTGGATCTCCTCAAGAAAATCCAAAATCTGAGATATTATCTAAAATCCCATCGACATAATTAGTGGTTGAAGTTGGTTTGGATTAAGGGGTTAGTTATTAGGGGATTTGTGGTAAGTGAATTGGGGTGAATGAGCTAGTGGTTCATATTTAACTTATAATAATTTAGGAAGCTACTATGCATGGATTGTTTTTTAAAGAAAAGTTTCAAAGTTAAAATTCCTATCAATGAGGTAGAATTATAACTCCAAAATTCTTTCTAGGATTAGAAGTTGAATTTATCCATTAATTAGCATACTCAAATAAAACTAATTGTAAATAACAAACTTTACATACATACTAAAAACATGACTTGAAACGTTGTAAAATTGCCTCCATTTATGTGGATAATAACAAAACACCTTCCAACAATGCATTAATACAATTTTGAATAATAACATATGTTTGTAAGGAAAATTTGCACCATGTTTAATGCAATTTAAGTACTCATGGCTCACCTTAAATTGATTTTTTTCCTTTCTCAACTCATAACTATGAAAGATTCCTGTTATAGTTGATTTTACCACACTTAGTAGATCACACTTTTGTGGCCTTCCATATCCCTCTATAGACTTTTTAGACCCCCTTTACTCAAAATATACTTTGATGATCCAAGAAATCCCTTAAAAATACTTGTTTATTGATATACGTGGGTTTTAGCTTAAAATACGTGTGTACATGTAGCTTTTTCCAGTGTAACTCATGTACATCAAGAAATGTGCTTAAAAAATAAAATATTTGGAGTTTTCCTCGATGACTCTTGAATAACTCGACTCTTGGCCTTTCATATGCCTGGAAATGCTCCAAATTGACCCTTCATTGCATATTGAAGGGCTATATAGTGAGCCTCTTGGATGCATTAGAAGAGGAGAACATATGAGAGCAAGGAAACTATAGTGTATTATTGCTCCATTTATATATGCTTGAGTCTGCATCCCTTTTTCCTTTTGAGCACACATTGTTTCTCTTCCCAAGCTTTCCATTGTCTTGTAAGCTTGCCATTGAGATGGAGGATTGAAGTGGTCGAGGCCAAGGTGGAGGACTCAGTTTCTCCATTTCGATGAGGTTCCTACAAAGTTTGTCATTGTTATCTCTATTCATTATTAATAGAAATATCCATTTCTCATCCATTACATGTGTATGACTATGAATATTCTTATCCATGGATGTAATTGTATTTGATTCAACATGTTGGGCTTATATATGCTAGAGTAGGCCTAACACTTAACATATATCATGCTTGGTTGTTTTGTTGTTGTTGAGAATGGAATGTAGGTACAACCATGGTTGAGAAGCTCAACGGGTATGTTCTGTATCCCTTAGTGTTAGCAGCATTTATTTCTCTTGAATATTGAAGTGGATTGATTTATGGTGTCATTTTGTTTGTTGTGGTATACCCCAATCCATAGGAAGTTTCTCTCCATAATAGAATTGGCAACTATGCTGGGGATTTTCCTTTCTAGTGGGGTTGTGGGTTCACTTTTTCACGATTTTCTCTATGTTTCTCCCTGTTTCTGTGTCACATTTAGTAGTATGTTCATCCATTGACATTCCCCTAGAGTGGTTTGACCCTTGGCCTTATTTTTACCACTTTCTTCTCTATATAAATGGGTCAGAGTATGTACAGTCACATATATGTGTAGGTTTTCCTTTACCTAATCAAGTATATACGCTAATGTTAGTTAAACAATTGTGTACATCCTCCCTTTTGGTTGAGTTTTTGATATGGAAAGTTAATGGTTGGGTTGTGAGTGTGGCTGGGTCTTCCTGGGTACTGATGTTTTCTATTTGCTGCTTCTTTTGTGACCAGAAACCCCTTTTTCATTTATTTTTCTTTGAAATTATTTCTAGTCATATCTCATTTTTTGTTTTCCCATTAGTGCATTAGTCTTCTTGTCTCGGTGTCTTGCTTGGCTTGTGTTTGATTCTTGCTGCAGAGACTAGGAATTTTAATGACTTTTATTGGATTTTCATTCTTTTATATTGAAAATACAAAATAATTATATAGTTGCATTATTACTTGCATCTCACATATGGATTTAAGGCGGTACTTGAATTGGATTTCTTTGATGAGAGTTGTGTTAGGATTTCATATAGGAAGGATTGCATTGGCATATGGAAAGGAATGATTTTTTGTTCATTTTATGTAGTGGCATACCCCTTTCTACATATTTAAAGACAAATTGCACTTGGCATCATTTTTTAGGTGTGCATATTTATTTCACTGCTGAGTCATAACATCGCCAGTTGTACGATCATTACCCTTGAGTAATCACAACCCTTAAAATAAATGCTTAACTTAAAATTGATTACAAGTTTTTATTTGATAGAGGTGCACCAACAAGATTAGGTTGTAGAGTCTTGGAATACGACATCCAGAGTAAATTTTTCCAAGACTAAAAAAGAAAACAGTTAGGTGTCTCTCTAGGTGAGAAGAGAAATCATTGATATAATTAGCGTTTTTAGGAGTCTCGTCTTACACACGAGTTAAGCACGACGCATTGTACACATTTGTGGTGGAAAGAGCCCCTTTCCACTCTATGTGCAACGTGAGATATATTTCCAAGATCTTATTCGTATCTGGGGGATTTTGAGGTACCTTGGTACTTTTGAGCTTCGGGCTTTGTTACCCTTCCCATACGGTAGATCCCTCCTGAGCATTGATTATATTGGGGTGACCTTAGTTTCCTTACATAGGTATTGCAGGAGGTACTTACAGAGGTTATTTTGTGAGTGTCTTGTCTAGGTAGGGGTCAGACAACACAGTTTCTTTATGCGTTGAAGTTAAGGGCCACTATAATTGGTTACGCACCTCATCTTTTAGTGTATGGGAGTTTCAGGCATCTCCTAGGTGAGACATATATGCTACATTCGGGGGCTCATTTATCCTCCCTTTTGGCTTGTTTTCATATGGCTTATATTTTCTTAGGGGTGTGATCTTTATGCACCATTTGGATTTAGGGATCATGGTTACTTATGTATATTTATGTTCTCTTGAGTTCGGGTCCTTTTATGTTCGACATGCCTGATATCACTACTACTATCCCGTCACTCGCTCCAAGTCCTAGTGCGGAACCTGGTGTTGGACTGGGGGGAACCACATCCACTTACCTTGCTCATAGATTTGGGAGTGGTCATATTCCACCCTCTATGCCATTTGTGGGAGTATTTTCAATTCCTTCACCCAGTCTTAGCACCAGTGTTCATTCTCACGAGGGTGGTAGTGGATACATGAATGTTGGGTCTCCACCTTACATTCCTTCTTATGTCCCATCGTCAACCACATTATTTCCTTTGAATGCAGTTGTCATGATCAATCATCCCTATATCCTATAGTTTGGACTCTTTATTGATTCTTTCCAATTGCTTTGGACTAATATCATTGTCATGGAGGGTCCTTTTTTTGTTCACTCTCTCTGAGGCTTTGGCCCATTCGTTCCTATTACAGGTATATTTTGAACTGGCATATAGGATAGGATTACTTTTTTTGCTTGCATCATGCATCATCCTATGGCCATGTCATATTAACTATAGGTACGAACCCACTTCGTAATGTTACAGACCTCACACTGCTACTAGAAGTAGCATTATGTAAGTGGTACATCTTTCCTATTCAGGGTGCCCTAGTTAGATCCCTCTTTGCCGTTTGGTACCCATGCTGCAGTGTTTCTCTTAGGTATGGATTCCATTAGAGTCATGCCATGTCTTCGAGCAAGGACCATATATTATTTCTTCAAATTTATGTTGGCCATATCCCACAGGGACTCCCCTTTATATCAAGTTGTAAATGCATTTTCATGCGTCTGCTTGTCATATTGAGCATTATGTCAGCTCCCCGCTTTAGTTTTATTAGCCATATATCCCGATCCTACCTCAATTCTAGCCAAGTAGAGCCTTTTATATGTCCTTTGCAACTTGATCATCCCTTACTCGGAGGAGACATTCCCCAGGTGTCCTTATCCTGCACATGCTTCGTTGCATTGAGCATAGGTATGTTTCACTGCTTGGAATTAGTTTTCCTAATCGTAACACTCATCTCCTCCTCATTTTGTATCATAAGCAATTTTATTATTTTTCAAGCTTTCCAATATGCAAAAAATCATAAAACATAAAAAGCTAGATGGGAAATGATGTTACTTTTGGAAGCTATCGAGTCACATCGACTTCGAACAGAGAACTGTATATTCCATCAATCAGTTGGGTTATTAGTATGACTTTAGGAGTTGTACTCATTATTCTGATTTTTCTCCACCGACTGGTTATGCTTCCAGTCCCTATGGAGCTTCTGTTGATGCCTCATGTGTCACAGAGTTGTCCCAGTGTGCATGTTGAGTCTATGATTCCTGTCAGTCACCATATGCCTTATGGTCTTGTTCAAAGGAATTCTTATCCTGAGTCACCCATTCCTCAGTTATCTTTTCTTTGCATGTCGGCCATTCCCAATACAAATACTGGTTCGTGCACATCTTGTTCATTCGATTTATTCAAAATTATCCAGCATTGTTGAGTACCTCGTGTTGGTTAATGGGGGGTGCCTTAATTCCCTCCTTCCAGCAGATTCCATTCCATCGAATTCAGATCATTTATTATGGAATAGGAGTCTAGAGTCCATTAAGTGCCTTGAGACTTGCAGTCATTAGTGGCAGGCTCTCTTGCCATCGAAAACCTTGGGAATACATCAATGTCCCCTGATCGATGGATTCTTTCAAGTGTTCAACCTCAACACATCTATTCACACTTGTTTTATTTCACTCTATATCTTGATTCCTACTATCATTATCAGTGGGATATCTCATTTATGTTAATGGTATACATCAATGACTGGTAATCAGATGAGGGGCCATCATGTTCGACCTCGACACCTTTATTCACATGATGGGACATGTACCAATAGCTGTTTAAGTAGAAGTTACCTCTAAGATTGGTGGCATTCCACAAATGCTACCTCCTTGGTTGTGCCAGTATTCATGAGATGTCAACTCTCATGCCCAGATTCCAATGTATTATCATATATCCTCATCCATTATGGAGATCTTGTTCACTATATATTGTACATGGTGATCACATGTGACATATGTCTATTAGTCCTATTCATATCCATTGTACTCTTATGTATTCGGGACTGCTACACTGTATATTTGCAGTCACATGCTGAGATTTATCATTGTATTATACTAATGAGTGGTTGGTTCCTCCATCAGGGTATTCATTACTCCACTTCTGGGATGAATATAATGTATTTCAGCCATCATGTTATCCCTCTCACCTCACACATTAGGGGGCATCTGCTATAGCTGATTTTACCACACTTGGAAGATCACACTTTTATGGCCTTCCATGTCCCTCTGTAGACTCTTTGGACCCCCTTTGCTCAAAATATACTTTGATGATCCAAGAAATCCCTTAAAAACAAATGTTTATTGCTATGTGTGGGTTTTATCTTAAACGCCGTGTGTACATGCAGCTTGCTTCACTATAACCCATGTATATCAGGAAATGTGCATAAAAAATCAAATACTTGGAGTTTTCCTCAATGAGCCTCGAATAACTTGACTCTTGGTCTTCCATATTCCTGGAAACGGTCTGACTCGACCCTTCATTTCCTATTGAAGGGATATATATTGAGCCTCTTGGATGCATTAGAAGAGGAGAACATATGAGAGCAAGGAAACTATAGTGGAATGTTTCCCCATTTATATATGCTTGAGTCTGCATCCATTTGTCCTTTTGAGCACACATTGTTGTTCTTCCCAAGCTTTCCATTGACTTGTAAGTTTTCCATTGAGATGGAGGATTGAAGTGGTGGAGGCCTAGGTGGAGGACTCAGTTTCTTTGTTTTGATGAGGTTACAATAGAGTTTGTCACCGTTATCTCTATTCAATATTAATAGAAATATCCATTTCTTGTCCATTACATGTGTATGACTATGAATATTTTGATCCATGTATGTAGTTGTATTTGATTATACATGTTGGATTTATATATGCTAGAGTAGGCGTGACACTTTAACATATATCATGCTTGGTTGTTTCGTTATTGTTGAGAATGGAATGTAAGTACAAGTGTGGTTGAGAATCTAAACGAGGATCTACTAGAACCGTCCAGAATAAGGTATGTTCTACATCCCTTAGTGTTAGCAGCATTTATCTATCTTGCATAGTGAAGTGGATTGATTTCTAGTGTCATTCAGTCTTGTGTGCTCAACCCCAAGCCATAGGAAGTTTCTCTTCGTAACAATGCCTTTATCAACATACACATTTCTTCAACTAATAGCTTATATCTTTATATCTTTCAAAAGATCTTCACATACAACTCATAAAATTATTTCTTTAAAAAAAATTAAAATAAAATAATATAAAACAATGATTAAATTAAGATTAGTTCAAAAGAAAATTGGTTTTCATAACTTGTCAATATTTCAATTTTAAGATTCAAGATATGAAATTTTAAAGAAAAAGTTAATGTGAAGTTCAATATGATATAATATAAATTCATAAAATGATGAAGATGATCACTATTAACATTTCTTAGACAAATTTCAGTATATTGATCCTTTAAAAAAGGTAAGAATCCACTTGGTTTTCTTTAAAATCTTATTTATGTGCTGGAAACGTTTTAAGCAAAACATTCATAGATAACCAATGTTGTGATGAGTTAAATATTAGGAGGTCAATATTGTAGAAAATATTTTGAAATTGAGCTATAATGTGGATGTATGTAGGAAATTTATAAGGAAGTGATTTTCATATTCAACCTTCTTAATATCACAAAGCTAACCAATTATTTCATCCCGCTACGTCTTAGGAATGGTATAATGCATTGTTTCACTATGTAGCTTGTAAGAGTCTGTTCTTATTTAAGAACAATTGGTTATATTCTTTACCCTAGTTAAAACAAAGAGATACTTTTGATGTAATAGATTATGTTTGATCTTCTCTTATCCTTTAATTCTTTATCACGCCACAACTTCTTCTTAAATTTAGATATAATAATACTTCTACTATTATCACTATTGTGCACAATGGCCTCTCCATCTACCCCAAATGATTTACCCAAGCCATAGCATCTTTATGCCAACAATTTTAACTAGAGTATTAAATAATTGTATAAATTATTTTAGCTTCCTTGTTAATATAATATATTAATAATTAATAAACTTAATAGTTTCTATAAAACATTATTGGTAATGTTAAACTTTCTTTAATTCTTTGATCCCATTTTTAATCTTAATTGTAATTAAAATCAAGTTTATTTAATATATATATAGTTAAATTAGTTTATTTCTCTTAATTAAGTTATTAAATATTGTTTACACTCTAATATATCTTTCTAAAAATATTCCTATATTAAGTAAAAATAAATTAAGATAAAACATCTTATAATATTTATAAATTGATACACTTCTACTAAATCAAACTTATTTCTTTGAACATGATTAATAAATTATGTAAACAAACATATCTTAAATCCTTGAAAACCTTACTATGCCATATATGAATTGGACCATTTTAATCTCAATAAATAATTTCACATGCCACTAAGTGAGTATATATATATATATATTAATTTATCAATTAATGAATGAATTATGTGAGATATAATTATAGAGATAAATTACATTATAAAATTAGTGAATAGTAAAGATATTTGAAATTAATCAAAATGAGAAGGCATTTCTAATAAAGAGTGAGACCGACTTTTGCTAGAGTGCTTCATTCTCAAGACCCAAAATAGAAGACCTAGAGAGGCGCACTGTATTAAATGGAGAGAGGCGCACTGTATTAAATGGATCAAACCGGATTGTATTAGTCACCTAGTTATTCATCGATTGTGGAAAGCATTTCCACAAATCAAGAGAAGTCAAAGCATCATATAAGTTATTGTATCTTTTTATGAATCTATAGTATAATTAATATAATTTTTTTTATTTCTCAATTTGGTCTTAATTTCAATTTTATAGAATAAATTTTAATGATAAGTGTGAATTAAGGAAACTCTTCGTTAAAAATGTAAAATAAAATACTCTTCCCATATCCCCACAATCTTCAATGTGAGGTAGGATGGCAGAGGTGTGGGGAAGTCGACACATCTTGTAGGGAAATACAAGCAAGTGAGGAGAAATTATCTTTTTGGTAGGTTTATTATTGAATTAGTCAAGTTAAAATTTTAATTTTAATAATAAAACTTTGTGATTTTATAAATTTTAAGCTACATAAAATGATATTATAATTTAATAATTAAAATTTAACAATTTGTAACAATTCATGTCATCATAAAGTCAAAACTAGCATTTGCACCATGAGGTGCAAAGGAATGTCGAGAGGAACAATCCAAATCAGAATATATAACACATTTATTGAACTTAACATTTTTACAAAATAGAAAGTATGAGATATCTTTGCTATTAAAAACGAAAGCAATGCCAACTGGTCTTAACAATGAACATCACATAATAGTTTGGCATTGCATGTTAGAAACTAATCTCGTAATAAACAATACTCCAATGTGTTGTTATAATTTATGGTGTAACAATTAATAAAAGTTAAAACATGTTTGATGTGAATCACAGTATGAAATGAACAATAATAATCCCATGTAGGATTCAACAAAAAAAGATGGTGTTGGAAAAATTTCAAGCCAGCATAAGGAGTTCATGGTCATGAAGATTGAATCCTCGTGTTCTGAAATGGAAATGACCCTTTCCCTTTTGCAAATTGTAATGGTGTTTTTGAATCCTTTGCTTTGACAAATGGTTGCAATTGACTTGGAGATAGATGTGCGTAGTTGATTGGAGTAACTGCACAAGAAACACATAATGATCAAAGAAAACACATGTAAAGAAATTTCAGTTGTTCTTTGATACCCGTAGAAAGAGAAATCCGATTAGAATTGCAATCAAACATCAAAACATAAAATGAATGTGAAATACTTGAGCATAGTTTGTTCTTGGAATAAAACAATCTGATTTTACAAATAGATTAGTCTCATAATGAAAAATGACAACAATGAAGGTGAATTCAATGACAATAGCAACAAAAAATAAAACCATGAATAAAAGAAAAACTCAATATGTAATCAAGAAAAAAAATTAAAGGAAAAAAACGTGAAGGTTGAAATCATAAACTATTAAATATGGTGTGAAAAAAATCATAAGCTGACTTATATATCTTGATATGTTGGGGTTGGCGATGAGGCACCTTGTATTATCTGTTAAGGCATAACAAATTATGCCATATTACCACCCATGCGGGTCATGTTGTACATTAATTACCAAGTTCCAACTCTCTCTTTAACCCTGATAATTTATTACGACTGCTAATACAGAGGAAAAACACAAATTGAAAATTGTTCCACATGAATCCATGTAGAGGGATGTGTGTATCTGTTTTCCATGTTAATGAGTTGTTCCAGTTTTAGTTGTTGCATAAAACTCTATTGGAAACAACAATTATGAACAACCTAGACAATTAAACTCTCAAATTGAAAGTAAACATATAGAAATTCAAACCAACAATAAATCCACTGTCAAATATCTTCCGAAGTTTACTTATTTTTATCAAAATTATGACACATGTCCAAATAAAGGGATTTGCAATAAAAGAGGCATCTATACCCAACAACACCATAATTTCAAAGTTCCTTATAAACCCTCTCTTGGCATGAAGTTGTCTTGATTGATTCAATGTAATTGGAGTATCATGTGCAAAGCAATCAATTGTTTTTAACTCAAGATAAAACATCAATATAGAAAACACAATAACAACGATACAACATGTTTACAATGAAAATATATTTCTATCACAGGTTACATGTGAATGCTATCAAAGGAAAGATCATGGCACAATGAGGTACAAAAATGAGACCTAAATATGATCCCAATCTTCTATTTATATTTCAGGATCGCTTGACCTAGGCAACCTAACGACGGTTAAACACCCCGGCCTTTATTGATTTTTATCAAAATTACGGCACGTCTCCAAAATATGCAAACACTGGTCATCAAGGATTTACTTGGATTTCAATTCAAGTAGGAAATAAAATTGAAAAATCATATATTTGTAATCAATGGCCCATATGATGAATTTCCTAATCAATACAAGACTTGTGAATTGTGCTCAAGTTTCAAGAAGAGTATACCCAACAAATGGATGCATCCATCCAAAGTTGTGAAAAAAAGTACCAAAAAAAAAATCTCATGGCAATGGTTTGTATGTGTGAAGAATTGGCCTAGTGCAGTTGTTGCATCAAACTTTGAGGTCACTCCATTATATTTTTATAAAAATACAAATTTGCAATCACAAGAGAATGCACAACTAATAGTTCCCACTAAATACCTTAGGGCTTTGGTTATTGATCACGCCTACTAAGATGTTTTGAAGAATATGAACGATCATAATTTTATTATGAGTGATGTTTTACTAAACTCTACAATTATGTTGGAAAAGAAAAAATCAATGTTTTCGTACTTTCCCAAGTGATTGTTCATTCCTTAAACCTTGCACACACCTTATTGCTAAAAAGAATATATGCTTCACCTTTGGTATTTCTATATATCTACTAGACTAAGTGCTAAAGTCTTCTCTTCCAACAATGGTCGATTTTTTATTTCTTTTGTGTTCATTATTCATGCAAGCATTTAATGCAAAGTTTCTTCATTTTTGCTCTCTTGGGTTATCTAGTCATAGGTTTCTCAAATCCCTAGATGCACAATTGAAACATTTAGTTGATCCTATTAAACACGGAAGTGCAAATTTTGTCGCTACCGTAGACTTTTGGGATTTATATGAATGTGATAATCTTTAACATTATAATCTATACTTACACTATCATCTCTTAGATGGTATCAATTCTATGGGACCCAATCCATCCTAAGGATCCTACCACGTTGTCCTTTATGCTATTTTACATAGACAATTTTTTAGTAATATAGTTGCCATTATGAATTATTGTTTTCCAAGTGTCTCTTCTTACAAACCATTGATTGATGGTGTTTCTAATGAAATCCTCATGAATGATGCTCTTCAAATACTTTCAATAAAAACTAAAGCATAATTCCGTTCCTTGGGTAGGTACATTAGTTTTGTTCCAAGTTTTTATGATTTTCCATAATGACTCCCCAAACAACAATGATCTCAAAATTCCTAGTAACATTGTTTTGAAACTCCAACTTGTCATCTCAATATGCTTCAAGTGTATTTTCCTCTCCTGCTTAATCTAAAAGCACAGAAATGTACCATGTTTATTTGACTCATTTTTTACATCCATGGTCACATTCAGCAATAGCAGCGGTGCCAGCATTCTTAAACCTAGAGGATAGTGAAAACACTATCTAATTTAATAAAATAGGTCAACTATGTAATTTAATAAAATAGGTCAACTATAGACTTTTAATGTTGAAGAAGAAATCATTAAGAAAAAACTTAGAATCTGTATAGTTCAACTATACATGAGGCAAAGTTATTGACGTGCACTTTGAAGTCATTTTCTGCCCAAGAAAATTGGCTACGTGGAATCTGTAAAATCCTAAGAAATCCATTAGTACTTACGTGCCGCCCAACCGCCAAAGGAAATGAGGAACATGCCACTATATATACAAGCCACTATGAATTCTACCAGAGCAGAAACAATAGAGTTAGATATAGGCATATCTCTGTAATTAAATATCAATATCTTCACCGATCATGGCGTCCGTTGAAGTTCCTACAATGTCAATTCTTCTTTGCTTTTTTTTAAGTTACTTGGCTTTGGTTGCTGCAACTAATATACTTCTGAATCTGTCATGGTTGTGGGAAAGGTGTTCTGTGATCCATGTTTCGAGCACAGGCTTTCTGAAAATGGCTATGTTATATCTGGTATCATTTCATGTCATTTTTATATATTAATTCCTTTTATTTCCATATGATAAACAGAAATGTACTGATCATGCGTTGTTATTTTCTACTTTTAATGAACCCACAGGTGCTTCAATAGCTGTGGAATGCGGCCTCAACAGGAAAACAATGACCCTCTTTATTATTGGGGGAAAAGACCAAAATGGAGAATTCAAGATCGAGATTCTTCAGTCTGATGATCAATTGAACAGCTGTCGGGTGAGGCTGCGCAACAATCCCCTGGACTCGTGCAATATTCCCATGACCTTTGCACCATCGAAGCTCATGCTACGGTTGGATTCCAATGGAGTTCTCACGTACAGTGCAGGCTCTTTCAGCTACCGCCATAAAACTGTACCTTCATCTTGTTACAGGAAATATTTCTTCACAACAATGAAGGGTCGAGCAATGGATCAGAATGTTGATCAATCATCGAAAGCAGGCCAAACTATGCTTACACAGGCTATCGTTCCCAATGTCTCCCCTCTTCCCAGTTTCGATATTCCTCCTCTTCCCACTATTCCTGTCCCTGAAACTTCTCCGTTGACCAACATTGGTTTTCCTCCTCTGCCAACTGTTCCTCCTCTTCCCACTATTCCTCCACTCCCTCTTCCCATTGTTCCTCCACTTCCCACCATTCCTCCGCTCCCTCTGCCGACTATTCCTCCTCTTCTGAAAATTCCTCCGTTGCCTCCATGCTTTCCTCTTCCAACTATTGCTCCTCTTC
This sequence comes from Pseudotsuga menziesii, assembly GCA_001517045.1. Lineage (NCBI taxonomy): Eukaryota > Viridiplantae > Streptophyta > Pinopsida > Pinales > Pinaceae > Pseudotsuga > Pseudotsuga menziesii. The sequence continues at coordinate 77,936 of LPNX010284453.1, read as the reverse complement.
CACAAATTCCTCCGCTACCTCCAGGATTTCCTCCTCTGCCAACTATTCCTCCTCTTCCTCTGCTACCTCCATGCATTCCTCTGCCAACTATTCCCCCTCTTCCAAAACTTCCTCCGCTGCCTCCAGGTTTTCCTCCTCTTCCAAAAATTCCTCCGCTACCTCTCCACAGTTTTCCTCCTCTGCCGACTATTCCTTCGCTGCCTCCTACTACATAGGTTGGTCCATTCCCGGAAACTCTAAACTTTCCATTGCCTCGTAATCCATTTATCACCCCACGACCTCCTAGTGACTAGGAGAGCCTTGATTTTTCAGGTCTGTCTAGTCCTATTTGATTTATAGTTAGTTGGGCTTATACTTTCCACGTTGCTCATGATGTTATATAGTTTTGTAACCATCTGTATATATAGGCATGCTTTCATTACTAAAGATGCTCATTTGCTATGGTGAATTCAAATTAGTTGCAGCAAATATTATGTTAAAAATAAAAAAATATTTTAATTGAAGCATGGATTTTAGCCTAACAATGGAGACACATGACAAAATGACTGAATAGTGTAAATTGGGAAACAAAAAAACACAAGAATAAACATATTTATACATATAGAAAATACTATCATTAAAACCAAGGTTTAGACCAATATTGTCAACATGAAAGTAAAGTCTCAAGGAGTAGGCAAAAGGAAACAACATTTTGCTTCAAGAGTCCGCCATTTTCTTCCATGTCCGGGTTGAATATTGATAAAGATACTGCTAATGCTGGTGATATTTACATGAACATTTTTTTTGTAGCTTGCACATATGCAAACTAACAACCACCACACATCTTGCAGCCTAATCATATGCAACTAAACTACTATGCACAACGTCTCCAAATAAGCATTGTTTCTCCCTCTACTCTTTTCCCAAGGAAGATGGACCACATTGTTCCTAAAGTGATTGTAAGACATTTTGAGTACCATTCGCTCACCCCTTCCCTGCGACTATGAAAGAACATAGTGAGAACGAAACCTAACAAACAGTTTCAACACTATATTGTACAAACACTATGCTGTACAAATAGTTTATTGTTGTCAGACCCCACACCATATGCTCGTACCCTCCTAAATTAAACAAACCGACACGAATAAAGATCACACCAAACTAAAACTCAAAAAGGAAAACAAATGAAATCAGAAAACTCACATCGAAGATGTGGCTCTTATCGGTTTCCTCCCATGCAATCCTTCCTCTGAAGTAAATGCACCAGACCAGCACCAGGACAATGGCTGCCAGCCCCAACATGTGAACTACCCATATTACAGGCCTTGCGAAAATGCCAAGATGTTTTGAATCCATTGCCTATTTGCAGAAATATTTAGGTTGTTGTTCACCAATATAAGTGCTTCCTACTCCGCTTAAATCGGATGCCCAATTCCCCAAGTTGACTTTCTGGCCTATCCGTCATCTGCTTATGTAAGTGATATGAAAATATTGGCAGAGATTATGAGACGAAGAAGAGTTGGTCAGAACCACAATTTGATTTCCTCTACCCACCAAGTTTTACCTATATTAGCTATTAAGGGATAGTAAATTATGTCATATCTCCACCCATACTTGTCATGATGTACATTAGTTCTCTAAATTCCAGCTTTCTCTTTAACTCCAACAATTTATTACGATTGCTGATACAAAGGAAAAATTAAAATCAAGAATTGTTCCACATGAATCCATGCATAGGGATGCGTGTATCTATTGTCCATGCTAATGAGTAGTTCCAATTTTAATTGCTGGAGAAAATTGTGTTGGAAACAACAATTATGAACAACTTGCACAATTAAACTCTCAAAATTAAACCGTAAACATACAAGAATTCAAACAAGCAATAAATCCATTGTCAAATATCTGTAAGATAATCTATTTTTGTTTTAAGATAATCTCTAGATTATTTCATATCTACAAAATCTTGAAACCAATATGGAAAGTGTTATTCATAATGGATAAGGTTAATGAAAATGAAATATGCTCCCTCTAGCAAGTTTGTTATGCACCATTTCTAAATGTCTCGATGATAAGACAAGGGGTAATGTGGCTTCCTGTTAGGATGTGACTTCGTGTTAGGACACTTCAAGCTGGTAACCTGCACCTTATCCATCTAATAGATCCCAAATCATGCCTAACAGTTTGAATACTTGATGCTACAAACTCAACCACAATTATGATCCTTTACCCTATTGTTATACCTCATGGATTTACAATCACCTAACAAAACCTTAATCTTGGAAATAAATATAGCCTTGGATATGTGACAATTTACACCAACACACTATTCTTACTCCTTGCATCCTTGGGTTTTTATGGACAAAATATATAGGCTGCACTATTTTGGGCATTCTTCACCAAAAAATAATGACGTAAATCTGAGATTTTTCTATGTAATTAGCCCTCATATTGCTGCCAAGACAAATGTGGACAAGGGGAACTCATCAACAAATCATGAGTGGTCAAGCTAAACACCGTGATAACTCCATAAAATCACGCCAATGGCTAGATAATATTACATCTACAGTAAACATAATTTTTCCTTTTATGTAGAAGCACAACCTTAAGTATTAATCTACCCCTTCAGATGCCCTAAAACAATGATATTTTGCCTTAGACTTATCAATATTGTTGTCACAAAAAAAGACCATAGGATGCTCAAAACAAATGCCCATAAATGTTTTGTTACTGATGTCTTTCATACTTTAATACTATCAATAAACTGCATTATTATTGTTGTCCTTAATACTTTAATTCTTTTTTGTTGCTATCTTACCGATGTCTCTAATATTTTTTATAACCTACATAACACAAGGAAGCTTCAATAAATCAATTGGATTTTTGTAAAACCAATGTAAATCTAGTACACAAACAAATGTTAAAATTAACTTCATCGGGTCCAATTAGCTACTTACTTGGATCAAATGGATTACTTGAGTTGAGAAGGTATGTCAACATATAATTGAGAAGGTATGTCCAAGGATTTAATATCAAATGTTTAGTGAAAACTTATGCCCTGTTATTTGGTTTGAATAGTTGGAGACAAAGTTTGATTATGAGGGCGGTCAAACTGATTGAAGGTAGTTTGGGCCTTTTTATTACTTTTCTAATGAGATAAATATCTGGAGACACTGGTACATTCAACATGCACTGTTACATACTTTACAGATCACTCCATCACACCAATGAAACCAAAATAATCATGTCATTATCAAAATCCCTCCATCTGTAAAAATTAAGCAATTAGATTCTGTAGAGAACGTCGCTGATAAAAGAAGTTTTTACATTATTTTCATGAACATTAGAAACTTATTCTTTACTTCCATGGGAATATCTTGGCCATCATGTTTGGATTTTGTATCCTTCTCTATGGGATTTCTTTCAAAGCTTGATTGGGAAGTCTTTAGGATTTGTTTGGAGGAGCTACTGAGCATTATTGGAGTTGTAGAAGATGCTAAAATAATTTGAAATTTACAGTTCAAAAATCATTTTCAGTATGAGGTAAAGATAATTCACGATCAACATGCTATAGAGAAAAAATGGAGTAGTTTTTGGAATGAGATGAGGAATTTTCAAAGCCAAAATGTCACTAAACAATCTACAACTTCAAAGTTACTAAAAGTTATCTCTAAGAGAACTTGCCCAATAGTAAGGGGTATTCTTTCTCAGAAGTACTTTCAATTTCTTTTGTAAGCCCTTCCTTTTAATTGCACAAAACTATAATTCCCTAAAAAGTAGCAACCCAGGTTGGCCATGGGACTATGTGCTTAGAAACATGAAGGGCCTTGATGTGATGACATAAGCCAATAATCAAATCTTAAAGCATGATTCTACTGGTATTTCTTAGTAATCCATGACACTATGTTAATCCAATTGGGAACAACAATTATAAACAGCTTGCACAATGAAACCCTAAAATTGGTAGTAAACATCACAGGATTTGTGACATGAGAGACCTACGACATCACAAGAGACATGCCCTAATCCTAGTCGCAAACATGTCCTAATCCCATTCGATAGACCGATGAAACCTAATAGAGCACAATACTTAGACATCTTATTTCCAAGATTATAAATTCATGAAACATCACACGGTTATGCTTTATACATTTTGAATTATAGTGTCTTCTCTTTTTGAAGTATATGAATGCCTAAGTGCAATGTACAACCTTGAAACTGATGTAAAATACCACAAAGAGCCCACAACATGGGATAGTTTTATAAAATCTTGTAATGAATTTTAAGCTCCTTCATGAATCCCTTGCATGGAATAGGACCATGTAGGTTCCTTAGAGTGATATGCATGTAATACTTAATGAATGTACCATTAACAGTTTGAGCCCTTGTGGCTGTGAGTGCAACATCCAAAAATAGACCCAAGTAGTTCAGGAATCCTTTTTTAATCCAATCTTAATTTTTTTTTGTTGGGTGTCCAAGTTTAAGGAGTAATGCATTAGGGCCCCAATCACACACTAAAACTTAAATTCAATTGGAACTTCCCTCTCAAATATGCATGGTTTTGAGTAAAAACTCATGAATATTTTGTATACACTTTTAATCCGTCTTATTGAGAAATCCAACCTTAAATTTGTTTTGTTGTGTGTTTGGACTAGTGAAATAATGCATTAGGACCCCACAAATCTTTTTGTAACTCAAAAAACCTCAACAAAACTAACCTCTCAAATCTGGTTTGATTTTGAGTGATTAAACCAATGTCGAAATTTATCAAAAGTAAAAATTGACATGAGGTCATAAAGCAATAGTGGTTGAAAATCCACCTCGGAGAAAATATCCACAGACAAATTACAACCAATATTTCTTTTGGATTTCTATTTATTTTTTAACCTTAATTATTCGTGTTAACTTAAATTTTAACATTAAAAATTAAAGTAGGACCTCCATTTCAGGATGTTTGTTTGTAGATTCAATCCCACTAAACCTCACATGGAGAAATTATATGTGGGATTCTTTTCGGCATTCAGTGTAGTTAGCAGCATTTCCAACATTCCAACATTTCAAAATATCTACCAAGAGCCTTATAAATCTTCCCTCCTACACCCCATGAACCATATATATGAAAATATTCCCTCTCACATCCAATGAATCACATAGATTAACACACCACTGAGTTGGCACTACCATGTGTACTCTCTCTTTGATGAGAATGGAATGGCACGTGTCAAAGTATATAATAAAACAAATAAATATAAAAAAATGGAAATTTTGGGTAATGTGTTTCCAAGTGTTTCTACAATGAAAGGTGAAAGAATAACTCTCTATTTTGTTTACCACACTACTCAGTATGGCCTAAAACAATTTTTGGTTGGTTGACTACAACACAGTCTAGTAAGCATTGTTAGTGTTCACGTCCAGAGGCTCATCGACATCGTGCCATCTAGCATGATGTGCAAGCCTACTCAGATACAATCCACAACAATACCATTATTAAATTGTGCACAGGTTTTGGGTAACTTGCACCTTGGAGAATTAGCACTTAAGTAATCCTTTGTCCAAACGTTACCACTTATTGTTCGACAATTTTTTCCCATTTTCCCTAATTTTCAACGTTTTCTTAGTTTTCTAATTTTTTGGACCCTTGCCAAATTATATCCACCGAAACTCCTAATTTTTCAAAACCAACCCAAAGCATTAATGGTCGCTTGTTGTGCTCATTGTGAACTCTACTTGACACTGTTGTTCATTTTTTATGTTGAAAATGTAGAACTTGTCATCAGTTTTAGACTTTGTTTTAAATATTTTGGACCTATTTCCTTTTGATATGTGTATGCAGTCTTAAAGAATTTTCAATTTTGCAGTGGTGATGTAGAGTAATTAACGGCTGAGATGATTATTTATCAGAAAAGTATATTAAAGGTTCTTATTGTTGTCCAGATAAAAACATAGTGGATGAAAAATTGCCACATCCACATAACTCTTTAAGAAATTATGTTGCTTGTAATATCTCACTGGTTTCTGATATTTTGAATGTTTTTTCCTACGTTCATAATGCTGAAATTTTAGTTGTTAGCATGTGCCTATCTTAGATAGTGGAGAATTACAAAAATACTTAATTGATTCATGGTTTCTGAAATCTTACCACATTCTTAGATCATGTTGCAGCAATGGGTAGGATCGGCATATCAATTGGATCACTTTCCCAATTTTCTTGATTTAAAAAGCAGTTTGAAAAATACTACTATCCTTTTCAAATTTTGTTCTACCTAGATTAAAGATGATCCCTTCTTGAATCTTGTCAGTAATCAATGGATCGGTTACAATACAGATGTCGGTACATCTACAATAGGTAAATTTTGCTCAAACCTGAAGAATTTAAAAAATAATTTACTAAGGAATGGGCTCACCAGAAAAGGTTAAGGGGTGAACGGGACTTGCAAAACATCAAGGAGAAGCTAAAAGGGCTGTATGATTCTAATGATGGGGGCTACTCATTACAAGAATCAAGAAACAAGTTACGTAGTTTGGAAGAAAAAAAGAAGGCCTTATTGGAAGAAAAAGAAGATATGTGGAGACTTAAAAGTTGTCCACTATGACTTGCTAGTGGTGATGAAAACATAAAGTTATTTCAGGCTTATACAAAAGGAAGGAAGATTAAAAACACAATTTGGAGTCTCAAGAATCAAGAAAAGCACTGAAATCCCTTGCAAAGGATTTAGTAAGTTAGTAAACAACAACCTTACCTAAGTTGTGTTTCTCTCTAATGAGATCTACTTGCTTACTTTGGTTTTATTGGCTCTCTTACAAGAAGAATGAATCTATTTTTCAAGCATCAAATTCTATGGATTTGAGCTATACATCCTTAGAAATACTGACAAGCATTAAAGACTTTGTCTTCCAACTAACACATTCCTTGCAAAGGATTTGCAATACTAACAAGTTTCAAAATCTATGACCTTAGTTTTAAGTTTCTTTTATGCCCTCCATAAATTGCAATCAAGGTTTTATTGATAGCTTGGCTTTGCGAGTTTTTATTACACCTTGTCGAGTTTTACCTATATTAGCTATTAAGGGATAGTAAATTATGTCATATTACCACACATACATATCATGTTGTACATCAATTCTTTGAATTCCAACTTTCTCTTTAACTCCAAAAATTTATTACATTTGTTGATAAAAAAAGGAAAAATAAAAATCAAGAATTGTTCCACATGAATCCATGTAGAGGAATGTGTATTGGAGGTGGCAGAGCTCGAGGTGGAGATGGAGGTTGTTGAACAAGCAATGCTGTAAATGGAACTACTATTGATGGATGTGTTAGGGTCGGCGATGAGACACCTTGTTGAGATTTACCTATATTAGCTATTATTATTAAGGCATAGTAAATTATGCCATATCACCACCCATACATGTCATGCTGGACATCAATTCTCTGAATTCCAACTCTCTCTTTAACTCCAACAATTTATTACGACTACTAATAAATAGGAAAAATAAAAATTGAGAATTGTTCCACATGAATCCATGCAGAGGGGTGTGTGAATCTGTTTTCCATGTTAATGAGTTGTTTCATTTTTAATTGTTGGAGAAAACTCTCTTGGCAACAACAATTATGAACAACTTGCACAATTAAACTCTCAAATTGAAACTAAACATACATAAATTCAAACCAACAATAAATCCACGGTCAAATATCTGCAAGATAATTTATTTTGGTTTAAAGATCATTAAAGGGATTGTATAAATTACATTCGTGATAGAAGGAACATATTCTTATCAATGGGACAAATTGGGAGTTCTTCACTCTCGAACATGAATGGAAGAAACAATGTTCCCTAGAACCCATGTCACAATGCACAACATGCATAATTCTTTAATACATGATTGCCACACGAAATGTACGAACACATCCAAATGTGCATACTGACCCTTTCTGTGGCTAAAAATAGAACAGTATGCAATGTCCCCATCCAAATGCAAAGAAAGTGCATGCAGGTGATACCGTGTAATTATTTTCATATCCCATAGTAATTGCTAGAGACATTAAATGTCGCCACTGGAAGAATGTCTTGCAGAGTATAAGTACATCCATATCTCTGCCCCTCGATTAGGTAACAAGTGGGAGATAGGGATTAAGGACACTTTCTATAAGCATATTAGGTTAGTGCATTGCAGCGATAGCATGAAAAGGGATTTTTTCAATATATCACCTCAAATACTACTTGGTACAAAGTTTCTGAGTGTTAAAAAATTCAAACAAAAAGTATCAAAATCTGTCACGTCGTTGTCCCTAAAAAAGAAAAGCTTAATATACTTGATCATGATAAATTACAACGGTGTAAGATGTTGTTTAATCCATCATCTATCACTGTGAAGGAGCCAATGCAAATCGTGATGATGTCCTTAATAACATCATGAGACTATCTCACGGATGAATAGTTAGCAATTGACCATAACTCAACTTTGACAACAAATTGTCATCATCAACATGTTTTTATATTCCAATAAAAGTGCATTGCAATCACATGTTATGTCAATTACAACATAAGTATAATTATTCTCCATTAACATACTACACCAAATATTTCCCATAACTCTAGCTTCTAGGCCCATAAAGTCGATTCATAATCATTAAAAAAGATTTAAAATATATGTTTTGTTGATTCTCCTTTAATAATTATACTTTCGGCTATAAAAATATATAGTGACTTCGTTTGGGTAGTATCCTTTTGTATTTCCACCCTTGTCATAATTTAATTTAATATTGAATGCCTCTTTTGTTCTTTTAAACAAAAAAGAGCTTTTGTTTTTCCACAGAGTGATGGCCACAGAGTGATGGCCACGGTTATCCACAACTCTTGGTTGGCGCAATGCATGGTTTAATGCATTCAGAAGAATTGTGGTTTAAACCAGGAAAGATGGTAAACAACAAGTACAAAGTAATGGCCACAGTTACCCATGATTAAGTGATATCCACGACTCTTGGTTGGCGCAATGCATTCAGAAGAATTGTGGTTTAAATGAGGAAAGATGGTAAACAACAAGAACATCTGATTGTACAAGAAGAGAATCACATCTTTTCTTTCTATAACAACCTTATAGTTTTATAGCCATGGGATTGTACAAGAAGAGAATCGCATGTATGCTTTCTATAACAACCTTATAGTCTTTCAATTTTGTATATTGTACCACATATACAACAATGTGTGTTTGTATTGAGTCTCTTTAAAATATGTAACACCTGAAAATAACATCAAGCGATAGAACCAAATACTAAATTCTAATAGCAGCAATATAACTCAGCACGAGTAATAATGCACCACAAAGTAACAATGTGGCTTAGGTAATATAATGGTACTATGCCTGTCTCATAAAGGAGTTGGTGAAGTTAGAATGGAACAAGCTATGAACAACAGATATTAAACATTGTATACACACTAGATCCCTCATCCCACAGTTACCTTCATTTGAAGAGAAAGAATCATGACAATGTTGAAGGGATTGGAGACCTTAACCTGAATTTGAGCAGGATAATGAGAAATAAGTCACAAATTCATACAACTCTGATAAAATGAAAGCAACGAATGTTATAAGATTCTTGGGGTTCATATCATTTTTGGATTTCTGAGGATAAGAGCCTATAGAAATAATGCTTATGAAGAGCCTAATTAAATAATGCTTGTGTGTGGGCCTGTGGGAAAGATTAGAAGAAAAAATGAAGTGGCGTTGAGATCGATTTGGGGACATCTAAGGTAATGAATAAATTTATACTCGGGACTTTTCTAGTTTCATTTAATTATTAGAAACTCGAGGTTAGGGTTAATTTAAACTCATGTTCGTCAATTTTTACAACAAACCTCTCTCTTTACAACTAGAATATTAATCTATGCAAATCACCACATGTACATTATTTATAAACACGTCCTATACATAAAAAGAAACTTGCCTAAGAAATGACTAACTATAAGAATAAGAATCAGAAATATAAGGTAGATGTATGCTATTAATGATTGTAGACAATTTACATTCACATAATTGCTATCATAGGAAGGGTCAGCAGGCGTAAGGTCCACTTGGAAGAAGTGGACCTTGGAAAGATTTCAAATCTTGAGACTCGACTTGGAAGAGATGGATCTTGGAAAGGTTTCAAATGGAATGAATTTTGATATTTTTGAGAGTGAAGCAAATAAAGTTTCTCTCCATCTTGTCACTTCTGTTGCTTGTGGATTTGAGGAGTTTCCTTCAAGATGTCTCATTAATGCGTTTTAATCCCTCTATTATTGTTGGAAAACTTTCTCTTAAGCGTCTTGGCTATGACGAGGTATCTTGATCTCCACGAGATTGTCGCTAGTCCGAAAGTTGGCGAACTTCATAGTCCAGTCTCACTCCTTTCTAGTTTGTTTCCCGACCAAAATCCAAAGCCTTTTGTCCAGTTATGAGTTCCAACAATAATATGCCAAAACCAAATACATTAGTCTTCTGAGAGAAATGTCTTGTTGCGAGGTACTCAGGGGAAATGTGCCCAACAGTACCCTGACAGCTGTAGTCACATGTAAATCCCTGTGATCCAAAAGTTTTGCTAATCCAAAGTCACCCACAATAACTTCAAAATATTCATACAATAAGATGTTGGTTGTTTTTACATCACGGTGAATTATCTTGGGGTCACCCTGCTCATGTAGGTATAAAGTCCCCTAGCAGCTCCGAGGGATATCCTCTTCCTTGTAGACCAAACTAATGCAAGATTTCCATGAATGGTTATAATATTCAATTAATTTGTTTTACTTGAGACTTAATTATGTCCTTCATGTAATACAGATCAAAATAAAACAAACATATATACAAAAGTTGTATAGTTTGGAAAGTAGGCAACGCCCAATCCAATGTAGGCTTTACATGAATTAGTATCTGCAAGTTTAATTAAGACCCAATAATGTCATGTCTATAATACATGCCAATTTAGACAAACTTATATGCAAAAGACATATAGTTTAAAAGATATATAGTTTAGATCGTAGACAAATTGTCGCTTACTTTCTCTACCCTAATATTTGCATAAACATTCCGTAAGGGAAAAAGAAATAATTACACCTCAGGCGAGATGCAACACTTCCATTCATCATGTATGGATAAACCAAGTCTTTCTATGGATGTCATGCAAAATCTAGATAATATCAACAAATTCCTTAGCATGGCCAAAGCTGATCATCTCCACTTATGTCTGAAATTGGAGTTCTCCCCATGCGGCGTTAGCATCTTTCAATCTCTTTACATTTATAAGAGTGCCACGAGTGCCATCTTGTAGGCATCCTTTGTAAACATTCCCAAAACCTCATGAACCTAGAATATTCTTGCTACTAAAATTGTCAATGGAAACCTGAAGCTTTTTGAAATGGATCATACTACTCTGCAAGTATTTCATCATATAACCCATAAACGAAATAAGAAAACTGCTCATATTTCACACAGAAAACCAAAATAGTTGATAAGAATAATTGTATAGCACAGAGAACAAGATTAGTAAATTGACCACCCAGGGAGATTGCATGCATACCATTGACATCAAAAAAAACTTGATGATTGTGTCTCTATCTTCACCAAATGAAAATTCCAATTACGAAGCCAATTGTACACAAAAAAAAAAAAACCAAGACTCACACAAAAAGCTACAACAACAGTATGTTTTTTAGAAACTCCAAAGGGCGCAAAACAAATACCAATGTACACTTAATCTATCATGTTACTCTACTTCAAAAACGAAATTCAGCATGGCATGATTGTATATGAGTAGAGAGAAAAACTTACATTCTGATGTATTAGCCATGAAATACATGGGTGTTAGAGCTTCTCCAGGGAAACGATGTGCAGCACGTGGCCCACATAGCAGAGGATTTCCTCTAACAACTAATCAAAACACAAATGCTCAACAATCTGTATTTATGTTTGGAATTTAAGTCATTTGACCTATTTCAGTTCAGGACAGAATGATCCATAATACGTTATACATTAAACATGGCTTATTCGACAGAGTTGTTCTTACTTGAAGTTCTGCTTGGGGTTGACCCAGTGAGATTGTTGTAGGACAAACCCTTGCCATGCAAATAAGGAGTTAAATCTCAAAACTAAACATGATATGATTAAACACCTAAATGGGAAATATCCATATATCCACTCAGAAATGAAGGAAGAGTGTAGAAATGTATAGAAATGCCAACACATAGATTTCCGCTAGTGTTCCAAGAAATGTCCGTTAAGGATGTTATTATTCAGCCTCCTAAACTGTCCAAAACAACCAATAACCAAATCAGGATCCAACCTAGCATTAATAATATCAACATATACCCATGAGATGAAATTGAGAACATTTTACACTCACAGGTACTTGAGGTTCTTCAGTTGGCCTAATGAAGTGGGTATAACGCCGCTAAAATGATTGTTCAATAGGTTTAGTGTTTGAAGCTTTCCAAGATTAATAGGTTTAGTGTTTGAAGTGTTAAAAAATCTCCAAGTTTGAAAATCCAACTCAAAATTTAGCTATTCAAATATCAAATTCAGAAAAGCTAAACAAGAAAAATACCACGAAGCTCATAGTTAAAAACCTCCCAATTGATGAGTGTTTGATATCACACAGACACAAGATTGGTGAGGTTCCCAATGCTTACCGATAATGTCCCTGACAGGTTATGGTTGGGGACTCCCTGTGCCACACAATACACATTCAAATAAAATTAGTCTTCAGCCATATACCTAGAAGACACCATCAAAGAAAAACATTATGAATCTGTTAATTGCAGCATCCAGTCAGTGGAACAAGTTGTTATATTAAGGGAAAACCAAATAACGGAGAGCAACCCAAGTTTGAATGAGGAGATCTCATAGTGCAGTAACTGAGTTATCAGCAGAACAGAGCTAGTTAACCGAGTAGAAGCACTCCAGAACCAATGGAACCACGACAGTTCGTTTCCCAGATCGAGACTGAGTCGTCGTAGTTCAACGTATTTGCATATTCAGTTTATCCCCAAAGTGAAAACGTCGGGAGAGGGACCCCACGGAGTCCTTGAGACCATTGGATATTTTTCTGAAGCTGTCGTTGTTGCCTTTGATTATGAAGCCTCTGCTGGCACTCTTGGTGAGCACCTTGGCAGATGTCATGGCCAGGAAGATGGCATGGGAAGGATTGGGAGATCTAAGCGTGTGAACAACTTTTTCTCCTATCAAACGAGTTACCAGATCCCAATTGTCGGTAAATTCATCGCAAAGAAGAAATATTAATTTTATCATCGAAGATGCAAGACATATGATTCACATCCTTGAAGCGGTTGAAGTTTGTTGCTCATATGTGACTCGGATTGCATAATGGAAACCACAAAAACTGCTCATCCACCTGATTCTTTCAATTCATACCAACAAACAAATGCCAAATTACATGCAGAGGATAGAGGTTCCTATATAAGCCAAAACCCAGAAGATAAGAAGGGAACAAACAACATGATAAAATGAATATACTATACTGAGGCCTACAATGGTCGTTCCCGTCTTGCGGAACGGAGGCTAAACACCTTTGTTCGCGGTCATTTCATTTCTATGAAACCTATGAAAACTTTAAAATGAAGACTGAGTATACCCCACAAGCTTCAGAAATTAGAGGGATTTATTTGCAATTTGACACCTTCCAAACCCTAAATCGCTACAAAGGGGAAAGATAAATCCGTCACTTTTTGGTTGTCAGTGGTGGCGATCTGAAAAACCCCACCCAAAACACACACTGAAACCTGTGACCATCACCAGGTAGACACAGGAAGATTTATTCTCATAAATTTTCTGCATCTTTGGGCAAACTCAGGTCACCACCGCCTCCTCTATTCTATCCACTGCCTCCACCATAACCACCACTGCCTCAGCCTTTACCATGGCCTCAGTCTCCGCTGGTGCCTCCACTGTTACGATGAATAGCTATCTAATGCCAAGAAAAGTAATGATAGTGTCGGTGGTGGCGAGCTAAAAAAACCCCACCGCCTCAGGTTTACCCTGCATATAAAGGTGGCACCGTATCGTGTTTACAGAGGGAAGAGGCTCTCAGATAGCTCTAGCACTCCATAGAGATACATGTTCAGTGCACTGGATGCACGATATCGGGTTTACCCTAGGATGGTTTTCATGGTCATTCTCGCCATAAGCGCAGAGGGTGTGACTCTAGCCGTTGGCGATTCTTGTATCGTTTTACCAATCATGCATCGTGTGTGAATCGGTCGTTGCTAATCTCTGTATTGTGACCAGTTTTCCATTCGTGCATGTGCCAAAAGTGATTGAACAGAGTGGTATCAATCGATCATTCATCCATTTGAGCAGAAGACGAGTCATCCATGGCCGCAGTCATACACAGAGTGGTTTGTTCATAAGTCATGCAGGTTAAGACGACAATGTATAGGGTCAAACACACGAGACACATGTCCAACACCTATTACCTAAGCCTTGAGACACGTGTCCAAATGTCATATGACGAAGATAACAGGAATTTAGGAGACTATGTCTCCATTGTTTAACCCCTTCCACTTAATTAACTTTTTTTTAAGTTTTACTTAACATACTCTCCCCAAAATGAGATAGAAGAAACCAAGATATAGATTGAAATGGAAATGTGAAACTAATTAAGAAGTATCCTAACAATTTGCATACATGTTCAATACAACTAATTAAGATGAGAGACACAAATGAAATCACACTGGTTCATTGAACCAATGGTTAAAGGAACCTTTCACTTTCCTTATTATGAATAGAGATTGGTCAAATATGTATTTCTTAATATATAAAAAATCATACAAGATTAGCTTGTTTCAAATAATGTCGTTACAGAAAATTCTTCCCCATAGTTAATATGTAATATACTCACTTTTTTTATTATTTAGTATATGGAGCATGGTTAATATGTAATATACTCACATTTTTTATTATTTAGTATATGGAGCATGCAATGAGAAGTTTTTTGAAATTAAACCATAAAAATATTGGAAAAAGCGTAATTGGATTTAACTTAACATGTTTATTGTTCTTATGAAATTTTGGTAAGGATTTTGTTCTAATAAAATACAAGTCATAATTTTATTTTGAAAGTTTCAAAGTAACTAAGTATTTTAAAATGCATTAAATCAAACCAGAATTAAATTATTCACTAGCTAAATTTTCAAACCAATGAAATGTATCCAACTAATGAATATTAACGGGCTATTTAAAAAAATTGCCTTGATCTTCTCTCTCCTTGTTAATTGGGGGTGTAAAATAAAGATTTCAATTTTTTTCATGACAATTTTTACATTAATATAACACCTATTTGTGTAATATTTTCTCCACTTTTGATTTGGGGTTGAGGTCGAGCTTCACAAATGTACAAGTGTATTATCCAAATTGATTTTATAATCATTTTTCAAATTCAAAATAAACACCCTTTATTAATTAGCATTGTAAAATTAAGATTTCAATTTTTTTTTCAAAATAATGTTTACATTAATATAACACCTATGTATATAATTCATTCCACTTTGGTTTGGGATGAAAGTCGAAATTGATATAGTCATTTTCCAACATTAAAAAGCAAGACACTATACTAGTTAAATAAAAACATTATTATTTGAAATTTTGAAAACAAAATCAATTTTTTTTTTTATCAAAATACTAACTTCAATAGAAATCGTACTTAATAGCAATTGCCCATAATTATAGAATGTTTAAGTTATGCTGCAAATGTCAATCCGAAATCAATTATCCATGAACATTGAGGTATATATATAGATATTGCTTATCATTAAACATGTTATCATGGTGTATAGTGTATCATGTTATGGTGTATAATGTATCAATTTAGTTAGTTGAGATTTTGAGAAAGTAAAAAATTTAAAAGGATATTATTTTAAATGGTTTCAAGCTTTTTTTTTTTAATTTTGAATTGCTTCAAAACCCTTGACTTGTGAAATTATGTTCAATATTAAAAAAGTTTTATTTAGATTTGTAAAAATAATCGTTTCTATTTAATATCATTCAACATTGTAAAATCGTTTAGTTGTTGTAATTTCATTGAACTTTTATTTATGTATGTTAAAAAGAATTCAACCTAAATATTAAAAGTGAGCTTATTGGTTGGGATATTCATTATTCAATTAAACTATTTTTTAGAAACATGAGTTAATGGAGAAGAGATAAAAAAAAATAACAAATAAATTAAGAGAGTGATACGTTGTAAACACATAAAAACCCATAATTTAATATGGAAAATACTTTTTATTATTCATACTTTGCTTTGGTGGTAGTATATCATAATATAAATAATAATTTAATCAATTATTAAAATAGAATATTAAAATGTATTCTTTATATTTTGAGTAAGTATATGATAAAATATATATGAAATAATTGATTAAAAAAATTAAGATAAATGAAAATAATTTTATAGAAATGAAAAAACATAAATGTTAAATATAATTTCTTTAATTTTTAAAAGAAAATGTTAAATGTATTACTTAAATGATGGTGTATGTTCATTAGAATGTTTTTTCTTAGTAATTAAACATTCAGGACTCCTTGATTTAGTAAGCATCCCTCATTTGCCTTTACATCACTTTCCTTTTTTAGCCCATGCAAAATATGATAAAAAAGAAGCAAAGAGAAGTAGAACATCATTGATCTCAATCTTTGTAAGACTTTGTTGAGCAGCGGATCATTGAGCAGGGCATTTGAGGATAGAGTCTTAATCAAGATTTCCGAGTCTCCGAAGACTTGAATTATGTCTTTGGTCCCTTTCTCCCATGCAATCTGGCATGCGTTTAATAGGGCTAATATTTCTGCGTGGTTGTTGGTTTTATGACCAAGGCCCCAACTAAAGCTATCAACAATTTTACCATCCATGGAGTAAATTACCCCGCTAGCTCCTGCCCTCCATGGATTTCCTTTGGATGCACCATCAAAGAAGATTGAAGCTTTCCCCTGAGTCCTCCACCAAATCTGAAAGTCAGATTCGGAATCTCTTATTCGTCATTTTCGGGTTATGCTTGGCCTGACTGGAACCTTATTCCAGTCTCTGAAGGTGTAAGTACCCATCCATTTTTTTCATGCGGAAGGAACGACTGCCCCTTCTTAAAAGAATGAACTCCAGCCATTTCAATGAGAAATGCTTTCGCTTTTTCAGCCACCTTCAATGATTGTTGTTGAACATTGTTAAAAATGTTATCATTTCTGGCTAGCCAGATGCTCCAACACACATACTTGGGTATAGCCTCCCAGATTCCACTCCACACAGACTTACCACGGATTGGGTGAGGATATCTCATTTCCCAGGTGGAATATAGTGCTACCATAAATGTATTCCCCAGGATTGAAACATTTAGACCAAGAAGAACGAGAGACCACACCTCTTGCATGAAATTATAGTTCACAAACAAGTGTTCGTTGGTTTATGATTCTCTACAACACAAAATGCATCTATGCCATCCAATGATGCCACATTTTTCCAGGTTCTCTCCGGTTAATACCTTTCTATTCATCAAAAATCCAAAAAAAGAAATTAACCTTTGGAAGGCTGCCTTGATCCAAGACACGTTTCCACAGATCTGCTGGGAGACCCGATTCATGCTTGAAAATTGCTTAGAGTCGTGCTATTTTAAAACCAAGATCTCCCTTATGTTATGACCATGCTTGAAGTGGGAGGATCATGGTACCAGCTTATGCACCTATCTATATATAAATATAGCTCTAGTTTGTACGTCATTGTTCTATAAAAAAAAAGAGGTAGATTCGCCTATCTATATATAAATATAGCTTTAGTTTGTATCTCATTGTTTTATTAAAAAAAAAGTGGATTTGGTGCAAGTATGTCAAGGTCCCTGAAATTGTAGATTGTTGGAGGTTGTCCCACTAAGCTTTTTTCTACAAAAATATATAACTAGAAAATGAAAAGATATAACTAAAAAATAAAAGAATTTAGAGTCAATAGTTTATCTTGTTGTGGAGAATTTTTTTTGGATGTTACAATTATGCTCAAATAATATAAGAGAGGTTGCTTAATACATCTAACATAGAAAATGGGGTTGAGGAAATTTCTAAGAAATATGATAAAGGTTGCTTAATACATCTAATATAGAAAATGGGGTCGAGAAAATTACTAAGAAATGATTTTTTACATTATGGTGATCCTTACACTGTCAAATATGTACAAAATTGAAAAACAAGTTTAGGATGATCAAGCCAGTAAGATTTTTTTTTTTGAACAATTAATCTTAATTGTAAACATTGTAAATAAGGAAGAGAAGGAAGTGAACAAACAAAGTTGCAAATAGTATTTGCACAAGACCCTTTAGTCAGCGCATTCCTATTAATAGTAAAAGAATACAATTTTATATATCAAATCTTAATTACCCATATTGTTATTCCTTCAGCCCAGATGAACTTCTTTTTATAAATTTGTGTTATTCTTTCAGCCCAACTAACTTGTTTTTTACAAATTTTTTTAATCAACCTCCTTTGGTTACATTAATTTTTTTAAATCAACCTCCTTTTATTGCATAAATTTTCATCAACTCAACCATTTTAAATACTACCCATTTCCTTACCATTGTTTTTACTACTACCATAGTATCAATTAAAACATTTTACATTTTTTCTTTTAATTGTGATGTAAACTTTTCAACTTCATCACTATTTTGACTTAGATTCTACAATATTTTTACTATTACCAAATAAAACATTTTTCCTTTGTGATATAAACTTTTCAACTTCATCACTATTTTGACTTAGATTCTACAATGTTTTCACTATTACCAAATAAAAGATTTTTCCTTTTAATTTTGTGATATAAACTTTTCAAGTTCATCACTAGTTTGACTTAAATTCTACAATGTAAACTCTAAACTGAAAACATCAGAGAAACAATTATAACATCAACGCCGTCTGTGGGAATCGAACCCACGACCACGTGGTTAAAAGCCACGCGCTCTACCAGCTGAGCTAAGACGGCACAGACAGATAATAAGTTGTTGTTTAATAAGTTGAAATTCCCTTAGTTCGGCAAGTTAGCATAATTCAAATTTAAAATTTGTTGTTTGAAATTTGAAAATAAAAATAATAATATTTATTAAAGTACTAAATTCAATAAAAATAAAAAAAATTATTAAAGAGTAATTGATTATAATTATAAAATATTTAAATTAGGTTGCAAATTTCATGCAGAGATCAATTAACTATGAGTGAGTATATATATAGAGGTCCTATAGAAGATAATTCTTATAACCAAAAAAACTTGATTTTTGATAGGAATAAAGATGATCTTTTTATAAATGAGTTAAAAATTAATTTGCTTCCTTTATCAAGTACAGACAACATTGAAGACCTGTATTATAATTTTACCACAACCCTCTCTTATTCCATTAACAAGTTCTCAATTGAAGTTTCGAGTAATAAAAGGAATAGAAAAGCAAACCCTTGGTATGATACTGATTGTAAAAATGCGAGGAGAGAGATTAAGGAAGCTCTTGATGAATCTCTTAAAATTAACAAGATAAAAAAATTACAAAGCCCTTACTAAAAAGAAAAAAAGGCAGTATATTGACAAAAGAAAAAACAGTCTTTTACACCTCTCTAAGACGGCCCCTAAGAAATTCAGGAGGCAGATTCTAACTAGAAAAACTAAAGATAATAATAAAATTTCTCTGCACGACTGGAATTCCTATCTTAATAAGCTTTATGTCTCCTCGAATGTCATAGACCACTTTGAAACCCTCCTCACAATGGAAGAAGTTTTCTCTTTAAAAGACATAGATTTTGGCGTTAAGTGTCTAGCTAATGGAAAAGCTAAGGACATTGAAGGTTACCAGGCAGAAATCTTAAAAATTGGAGGTCCTGTCCTCATCCCTCACATCCACAAGATTTTTAATCAAGCAGTCAAGCAAGGGTTCCCTAAACCTTGGACTCAGAGCCTCATTATCCCTATTTTTAAAAGTGGGGATACAAACAACCCCTCAAATTATCGAACTATTATGATAAGCCCCCTCTTAGCCAAGTTATATGGTATTATTTTGGAAAAGAAAATCAGCATTTGGCTTGAAAGTGAAGGTAAGCGGGCTAAAGGCCAAGTGGGTTTTAGAAGGCATCACTCAACAACGGACCACCTTATTACGCTTAGGATCATTATGGAGGAGTGCCGCAATGATAAATCCAATCTCTTTTGCTGCTTTGTGGACTTTAGAAAGGATTTCGATACGGTGCCTAGAAATAACCTTTGGAATAGTTTAGAAGAGCTTAAGGTTCCTTTCGAGCTGAGAGCTGCCGCAATAAGGCTCTACGAGAATGTAATTGCCAAGTTTAAATGCAATGAGGGGTGGTCGAAAGATATTAAGTGTAATATCAGAGTTAAGCAAGGTTGCCCCCTCTCCCCTACCCTTTTTGGCATTTACATTGATAAGTTAGAGGGTTGTTTAGAAGAAGCAGGCTATGCTGGTACGATCTTAGCTGGAATAGTCATCATCCTTCTTCTTTATGCTGACGATATTGTCCTTATGGCAAGGTGTTCTTCTGATCTTGATAAGCAGCTTCGACTCCTCAAAGACTTCTGCTCTAACATGGGTATGACTGTTAACACTGACAAAAGAAAAGTTATGATTATCAAATCCAAGAATGATACATACGCTAATTTTATGTATGACAATAGCAACTTGGAGGAAGTGTCTTCTTACAAGTACCTAGGAATTGATATTCATCACAAGCTCAATTGGAACTATAGCATTAAGAAAAGGATTAACGGAGGGTGGAAAGCTTACTTTGGTCTTGAAAATAACTGTAAAGCTGCAAACCTCATGATGTGGGATAAAAATAAGCTCCTTTTTGAAACTCTAGTCACTCCTGTCATCTTGTATGGGTGTGAGGTTTGGGGTTGGAGCATCTCTAGAGAATCCTGGAGAAAGATCAAGCAAATCCAGAAGCTTTTTATAACTTATAACCTCAAAATAAAAAACAATACACCCTATCCTATTATCCTTTTAGAAGTGGGTCTTTCCTCCATCGAGAGCCTAGCTATGACTAGACTCCTGTTATACAAGAACAAAATCAATAACATGGGAGACCATAGACTCCCTAAGATAGCTTTAACCTCCAGCCAAAACCACTTAAGGCTCAAGCGTGGGTGGTATAAAGATACCAAGTCTTGGTTAAATCATTGGGAGATCGATGAAAATGTTGCTTTGCAGAATATTAATAACATTAAAAATATTATTTCTTCTAGGTTTAAAGAAAACTTGTGGTGTGAGAAAGATCTCGAGGCTAAAAGAAAATTAAGATATTATAAGGAGGTCATCAACCCTACTCTAGAAGATCAAAAGTATCTCTCTGTTTTGATCAGTACTAAGAAAAAAATTAACATAGCTAAGATAAGAACAAACTCGCATGAGCTCCATAGTGAAACCGATCGTTGGATAGTCCCTAAAACACCATGGGTAGAAAGGATCTTCCACCTTTGTGAGAGTAAGAACATTGAAGATGAAAATCACTTCCTCTTAGAGTGCCCTGCGTACACCCACATTAGATCCCATTTTCATAATCTTTGTTGCAATATCGACTTTCCTAGCCTTTTAGCCTGTCAAAATTATAGTAAGCTCGAGACGCTTCTTTCCAAGCTCTTTGAGCATAGAAATATAACTTTAAAGCAAACTAATTAATTCTCTTCTTTAGGTCCCATAGACCAAAGTTTGGTCTCAGGGGACGTTCACCATCATCATCATCATCATCATCATCATATTTTATTTTTCGTATCTCTTTTATTATTATGATACATATAGTAATTAATGTTTTCTTTATCATTAAACATGTTATCATGGTGTATAGTGTATCAATTTAGTTGAGATTTTGGCAAAGCAAAAATTTTAAAAGGATATTGTTTTAACTGTTTTCAAGATTTCTAAAGATTTTTAAATGCTTCACAGACTTTGATTTGTAAAATTATGTTAAATATTAAAAAGTTTTATTTAAATTTCGTTAAAAAAAAAATTATTTAATATAACATTATAAAAGAGTTTAGATGATTTCAATTTATTAAACTTACATGTATATTAAACAAAATTGTTTAAAAAAAATCAATAAAGAGTAATCCAAGTGAGCTTATTAGTTGGAATCAAAATCCATTATTCAATTAAAAACTATTTTTTTTAAACCTGAGCTAGTGGAAAAAGAAAATTATTTTATTTGTAATAAATTTAGAAAGTGATAGAGTGTAAATACATAAAAACCAATAACTTATTTTAAAATGGAAAAAGAGTTTTTATTATTCATAGTTGGCTTAATAGTATGATAAAATATATATGAAACATAATTTAAAAAATTAAGTAAATATAAAAAATTTGAAAAATGATTTTTCGGAAATGAAAAATATAAATGTAAAATATAATTTTTTTCAACTTTTAAAATAATATTTTAAATATATTATCGATAATAAGAATATTTAAAATTTTAAATATATTACTGATAATAAGAATATTTAATGTTACTACTTAAATATTAGTGTATAATAATTTGAGTTTTTTAATTCTCCAATGCATAATGTTAAATGTAAAAAATCTGAATGATGGTTTTTAATAGTTAAAAGTAAATAATGGTTTTTAAATATTTTTTTTAATAAATATTTAATATAATAAAATACTACTTTTTAATAAAACATTTTTTAATGTTAATTATTAACTAAATAATATTAAATTAGTATATTCAATTTATCATCAATGTTAAATTACTATAGTTAGCAAGTACCATAGAAGCTATGAATATCTAGTGGAAAATTTGTTTGGGTCTAGTCAAGCTTTGTAGTGCTCAAGATCTCATAATTTGCAACAGTCCAAAGAAGTGCTCCAATTCTAGTCAAATGACCTGTATCCATGGGCTTGGTAGCAGTGTGGTAGAATATGCTATTTTCGATATCCCTTTATACAATAAAATAATAAATTTTGACATCTTAAAGGACCACAACCCTGACTCAGATCGTAACCCCTTAACTCTCAATTTTGTCATACATAGAGATCCCATAGAAGATAATCCTTATAGACAAAAGAACTTGATCTTTGATAGAAATAAAAATGATCTTTTTCTAAATAATTTAAAAATTAATTTGCTTCCTTTATGAAGTATAGACAACATAGAAGACATCTATCATAATTTTACTGCAACCCTCTCACATTCTATTAACAAGTTCTTAATTAAAGTCTCAAGTAATAAAAGAAATAGAAAAACCAACCCTTGGTATGATAAAGATTGTAAAAGTGCGAGAAGAGAAATCAAGGAAGCTCTTGATGAGTCTCTTAAAATTGGCAAGATAAAAATATACAAAGCCCTAACTAAAAGGAAAAGAATACAATATATTCATAAAAAACAAGAAAATCTCTTACACCTCTCTAAGGTGGCTCCTAAGAAATTCTAGAGGCAGATTCTAACTAGAAAAACTAAAGATAATAATAGAATTGCTTTACACTAGTGGAATTCCTATCTTAAAAAGCTTTATGAATCCCCGAATGTCATAGCTAACTTTAAAACCCTGCTCACAATGGTAGAAATTTTCTCATTAGAAGACATAGATTTTGGGTTTAAGTGTCTGGAAAATGGAAAAGCTAAGGACATTGAAGGTTACCAGGAAGAAATCTTGAAAATTGGAGGTCATGTCCTCATCCCTCACATCCACAAGCTATTCAATCAAGCAGTCAAGCAAGGGTCCCTAAACCTTGGACTCAGGGCCTCATTATCCCTATTTTTAAAAGTGGGGATACAAATAACCCCTCTAATTATCGGGAAATTATGGTTAGCCCCTTCTTAGCCAAGTTATATGGTATTATTTTGGAAAAGAAGATCAGCAGGTGGCTTGAAAGTGAAGGTAAGCGAGCTAAAGGCCAAGCGGGTTTTAGAAGGAAACACTCAACAACGAACCACCTCGTTAGGCTTAGGATCATTGTGGAGGAGTGTCGTAATGATAAATCCAATCTATTTTGTTGCTTTGTGGACTTTCGAAAGGCTTTCGATACGGTACCTAGAAATAACCTATGGAATAGATTAAAAGAGCTAAAGGTTCCTTTCGAGTTGAGAGTTGCCACAATAAGGTTATACGAGAATGTAATCGCCAAGTTTAAGAGCAACAAGGGGTGGTCAAGAGATATTAAGTATAAAATCGGAATTAAACAAGGTTTCCCCCTCTCCCCTACCCTCTTTGGCATTTACATCGATAAGCTAGAAGGTTGTTTAAAAGAAGCAGGATGTGCTGGCATGTTCTTAGATGGAATAGTTATCATCCTTCTTTTCTATGCTGATGATATTGTTCTTCTGGAAAGGTTTCCATATGAACTTGATAGGCAACTACGAATTCTTAAGGATTTCTTCTCTACCATGGGTATGACTTTCAACACTGAAAAAAAAAGTTATGATTATCAATTCCAAGAAAGACACTTACGCTAATTTTGTGTATGACAATAGAAACCAGGAGGAAGCGTCTTCTTACAAATAACTAGGAATTGATATTCATCACAAGCTCAACTAGAACTAAAGCATTGAGCAAAGGATTAATGGAGGGTGGAAAGCTTACTTTGGTCTCGAAAATAATTGTAAAGCAGCAAACCTTGTGATGTGGGATAAAAAGAAGTTCCTCTTTGAAACTTTAGTCACTCCTGTTATCTTGTATGGATGTGAGGTTTGGGGTTGCAGCATCTCTAGAGAATCTTGGAGAAACATTGAGCAAATCCACAAGAATTTTATAATGTATAACCTCAAAATTAAAAGCAATACACCATATCTTATTTTCCTTATAGAAGTGGACGTTTCCCCTATCGAGATCCTAGCTATGACTAGGCTCTTGTTGTACAAGCACAAAATCAATAACATGGGAGACCATAGACTTCCTAAGCTAGATTTTAATTCCAGCCAAAACCACCTAAGGCTCAAGCAAGGTTGGTATAAAGATACCAGGGTTTGGTTAAACCACTGGGAGATCGACGAAAATATTGCAATGCAAAATATTAATAACATTAAAAATATTGTTACTTCTAAGTTTCAAGAGAAACTATGGTGTGAGAAAGATTTAGAGGCTAAAAGAAAATTAAGATATTGTAAGGAGGTCATCAATCCTACTCTAGAAGATCAAAAGTATCTCTCTCTTTTAACTAGTTCAAAGAAAAAAACTAATATAGCTAAGATAAGAATGAACTTTCACGAGCTTGATAGTGAAACAGGTCATTGGACAATTCCTAAAACACCATGGGTGGAAAGGATCTGCCATCTCTGTGAGAATGGGAACATTGAAGATGAAAATCACTTCCTCTTAGATTTCCCTGTGTACACCCACATTAGATCTCAGTTTCCTAATCTTTGTTGCAACACCGACCTTTCTATCCTTTTAACTTGTGAAAATTATAGTGAGCTCGAGACGCTTATCACCAAGCTCTTTGAGCATAGGAATACAATTTTAAAACAAACAAATTAATTGGTTTCTTTAGGTCTGATAGACCAAAATTTGGTTTCAGTGGATGTTAACCATCATTATCATCATCATCATTTATTTATTTATACATCAATTTAATAAGATTCTTATCCATGTTATTAAAAATTTTATGTTATAATTTTTTTATGTATTTATATATAAATTTAATAATCTTCATATTAATTATGGAATTTATAGTTTTTTAATTGTTATAAAAAATTTAACCAAAATATCATAGTGAGACTAGGTAAAATGTGATAGGCCAATTCTAAATACTTACTTGATTGGTCTAACTAGGACCCTACAACATTTCCCCCACTCTCAAAACATACTCCGTCCCGAAGAACACGGGAGATGTGGAATTTTACAAAATAAAAAAAGAAGAATAAATATGGACTTTAGGGTGATTTCACTTGAATGTTGGTTTTTTCTTTCAATTGTCGATCAGATTGTTGTTGTGCAAGAAGATGGACTAGGATTGAAGAAATGAAAATGAGGTTGTGCCAGAGAAATTCTAGGAGCAGGTCGTGGTGTCAATTCTTGCTTTAGTGATTTTGTGTAGGTTTCCCAGATGATATGGGTAACTTGTTCTAGTCGAATCTTGAAATATATCCATTCATTGATTGCTTGGTCAATTGCAATAATTATTTTTCTCATTTGTGATAAAATGTTCATTTTTGTTCGATTGAATCGACTCTAAATTTGGATTACAGTCTACCTATATCTTTATGAATTGTTGAAGGGCATTCCATATATACCTAGAGCTTTGTGTAACTCGTGTTGTGCATGCCTTCCCTCTTAAAACCACTTATGGTCTTCAACCTGTAGTTCCTTTTGTTTTTTTTTTGTCTCCTTAATCTAGGTTCCCAATGAGTTCCAACTCCTATTATTAGTTGTAATCCTTTGTTGAGTGCTTTGCTCTTTGATTAACGCTTCATCTACTTGTATTTTATTTTAGACATTTGCAATGTAAGTTAGAAAGTTGTTCAAGGTGTTTCCAAAATTTTGTACCTCCTCCCTTACATCCACCAATTTCTTCAAGTATTGTCTTCAAATTTTTCATGCTCTAATTTTAATATTATTGCACTTTTATGGGATTTGAGTATCCTATTCTTCCTTAGTAGTCTTTTTATATTATTTATAACCTTCACCAAAACGATTTTTATGTAGTTTATCGGGTCAAAAGGTGGAGAATCAAGTGAAAATATTGGTGTTCGTTGTGCGTGCTCCTTATAGGTATCCCATGTTCATTCTTTCTTATTCATTTCATCTCTTAATAACTTTTTAGAACTGCTCCAATGCCTTTCACCTTAATTGAAAATTGTTTTATATACTTCTTGATTTCCTTGTTGAAGGCATCTTTAGGTATAAACTCCACTTCTTGTTGGTTTGCTTCATTTCCTTTCTCTTTACAAGTTGAGAATTTAATTTCTTACTTTTCTCTTTTCCTTCCTTGTGTTTTTTTCTACCTGCTACTTCCTTCTGCCCTAGGTGTTTCCTTATATGTCGATTTAGGTGCTTGTAACACGCCTAAAAATTATACAATTTTTTTTCTTACATGTGTTATTTTTACATTTACTTTAGCATAATTCTATGTTTAAGTTACTGTTGGTTCTAATATCTATTGTCCTGCTCTATATCACATGGTTTGCGTATGTTTATGATGGCCAGTTCCTTTCAGAACCTTCATCCATACTCCTTCAAGTGATGTACTTTGTTTACTTGTTTTGTAATTAAATGTTGTATTTTGAAGGATTGGCCTTGACATAGTTACACTATGTACGTAAGACTTGTCCCTAAGCATGAGAGGCTTAGGGTTTGTAAGTATGGTTCCCCATACGGTTATCTCTTATCGTAAATAAAAGGAGGGTTTACTTACTTGTACTTGGCATGGTACCTCATGATTTTGGATCTACTGCAACTCTTTACAGGTCCTACATGTGTTGGTTTGATGCATATACTTACAGTCTTTTATCCACAAGTTTGATACTACCGTAGCCATAGTTTAAAGAGTAATATCATATATCATGAATGAAAATATGGTTTTAAGGTTTATTAAGGTTTTTAAGTTTGAATACTAGTCCTATATTATGAATAAGACCTTACCAAATACCTTAGCCTAACCCAACGCTAAGGTATTGGAAGCATGTGAAATTTATTTGGTACACCAAGGATGGGTATGGTTCTAGCCATAACCCATGATGGCATAGGGCCCCAACCCAACCATACAAAGTTCTATCAATGCATATGATACAAGGTTTATGGTATATATTTCTATGCAAGGTTTTAAGACTATGTTATAAGGTGGTTGTATGATATGTTAACCCGTCGATCGATGGAATATGATTTCTTTTAAAATACAGTATCCAGGTTTTGGATTTGCAATGATTTTGTTTTAAATGATTTATGTCATGACATTTACGTTGTCCTTGGGTTGACATTAAACCTATCTTGGTTGCGAATTGGCAGCGCAACCAAGACCCACGAGGCATTACGAGATGCAATCCATGATCTACACATGGAGGGTGAGATTTACTTGAGCATGAAATGGTTTTTGAATGTCTTTACTCTGTCCTCATCCCACATTTGGGTATGTTGTGTGGTCGAAGACTGAATGCGGTCGAGCTCTGTTGTGTGTGCACCTTGCTCTGGTTTTTCTTGCATTGATGGCATGTGTTGCTACACTCCTACTCTGTTGATGACATTGTGTAAGGTATTTTCTATTGGTGGTTACCTCAACCAACTCTTCACCACACCAGATCCTTGACGAGCTTGTCAATTTTCCTATCACGCGACTAGCTTGTCTCGGTAGGTGAGCAAGCTTTATTGAGCTGAAAAAATGTATCTATTTCTTAAATGTGTTGTTAAAATAGTATTAAGGTTTTTTCTTCAGGTGATTGTAGGATATGAAGAGATAAGGGAGATCAGAGGAGCAGACCCTTGGCTCTCGTTGTTAACACACCTAAGTAAACAACTTCTGCAGATTTTATTTTGTTTCAAGCTTCTTTAAAGATGAAACTATGTACTAAATAAAATAGAGTTTGCAGGGTCACCTCCACCAGGTTTGTGTTTCCAAACGCTCGTATATGTCACTCTAACCCTGACTCACAACTGGTTATTTGCTTGTTTTTATAATTTATTTTATTAAAAACTCATGTTGATTCTCTCTTACTTGTTTGCAGGTTTCGTGGAGTGTGAATTCAAGGGGATGGAACAAAAAGATAAGGGGATTTGTTCTTTTTTTAAACTAGCCATTACTTGTATTGAAAACCCCCTTTTGGGTTGTGCCGGATTTAAGCCATTACTTGGCACTGTAATGAAATGAATTGATTTCATTTTTGTTTAAACCCTGGTAGGGTTTTTGAGGTTCCCTTAACAAGTGTTTCTCATGTTCGATACAATTTTGGTTTTGATTTATAGTGGAAGCCATTAGTAATGGTCTTATAACCACTCTGTAAGCATGTATTAATATATACTGGTATATCCTTTTGATAGATTAGAGAAACGACCAGATTTTATCCAATGTTTTTTATGAAATTGTTGTAAGTAAGTATTCTGTGGGTTATATAAAACCCTCGGCTGCCATCGTAGATGGTCTTGCGGTTGTGGAAGAAAAACATCTCTTTCATTTTCAATATCTCTGTATTACTTGTAAAATTTGTTGTTGATATGTGTTGCGATGGTAACTTTATGTAAAAGACATACGACCATCTTATATGTATTTACGCTTGTAATGTCGATGATGTTTTAATCCTATGACGTGATTTATATTTTGTTGAGCTTGTTAATCGTAGGATTGTAACTTTAATTATTTATTTAAGCGATTCGATCTGTCGATCTCTGGTGTGTGTAGATTGAACCATGATTCTATTTTTGGATCTAAATCTAAATCAGTAATGTAGTATTATTGCAGTAGTTACTCGTGAAAAACTCTTTGACCCATATCTAAGTTATCTCCAACACTCTGAATGGATTCGTTGCTTATAAAAAGAGACATGATATCTGTAATGTAGATTATCATGCGAGTGCTTGGAGGTTATATCGGTTGTTTTAAATGCAACCTAACTCGGTAGCCATGATGTAGTCTTGTGTACGATACTAACTTCATGTCATGATAATAGATATGATATCTAGTTATCAGTCAGTTGTAGATTTGTAATTAAAGTATTTTTTAATTATCTAAGCATGCTAGTGGACCAGGATTCTCGATCCATTAAAATATATTTGATTTAGTATTCTTTAAAAGTACTTTGATAGACCTAGCAATCATTAATAACCCTTTTGTTTGAATCTTGAAAGTTTAAGTAAAATCCTTTGAGGGATTTGATCCTGCAACCTCTATCATGTACTGTGTTCAGGTGCAGTAAAATGGGATCCTTGTGTACAAACTAGGGAAGCCACAATGTGGGATTACAACCTTGTCATAAGGTGTAAATGATGTAGACTCTTCGGGTCTGTGATAGTTTAAATAAAAACAACTACGAATTGGTAATATTGATATATAGTGCCCAATGTGAAGATGTTTTTAAACAAAAAGGATCTATGATCCGTAGGTTTCTGTTCTCGTCATTCTATAATAATATAAGGGACAAGATCCCATAATTCCTATAATTGTTTTCCTTGTTTTAATTAGTCTTACGATAGTAACATTGTTTGTTCCTATCAATATCCTAATCAATACTAAATAATTTTAACATAGTTTATTTATAGATTATAATACTATTATTATTATTTAAATGAATCATGACTATATTTATGTTAAGCATTACAGATCTATATAATAGTAACATTATAATTGGATACTGTCAATTTGTATAGAAAAATTGGATGAATGCTAAGTAACTGGATTTCGTTTGCTTACATAAAAAGGAAATGAAGATCTATACTTATAAACAGAAATTGGAATTAATTGTAATTCCAATTGCTCATTTAATTTCAATATACAGAGTAAGAAAATAACTAGGAAAACGATGCAATTGGGAAATATACAGTCAAATATAGAAAATTACTGTGCAAATTAGAATTAAATTATTTCACTCCATTAAGTACAAGATACAAGTATAATCAACAGTACATTAATTGAAAAACAATTAGAATTAATCCACTATAGATGTAGGATTTAAATATATTCTACAACATTAAATTATAAAGTATAAACCTAGCACCAATGCTGGGAAAACAAGAGTGGAGATGTTGTTCCTCCCAACCAACTCTCAGAGCAACCAAGTTAGTTACCCTAGAACCCCCGAGCCTGTTCGTTGAACCACAAGAGAAAAATATTAATGTGCCATCTCTTGCATTTCACCTATGTTTAATCCTCGTCCAATGCTATCCTCCTGTTGCTTATGGACATATTAATTTATAGTATTTTTCATAGGACTTGGTCATTTATGAGCCTCCTTCTATTTATAACTCAACTAGGAGTTGTGACCTAATTTTTGGGGATGATGCCTCATGCATCCTGAGTTCTCACTCAGTGGTTTTTTCCACTTTCC
The DNA here is from genome assembly GCA_001517045.1 of Pseudotsuga menziesii. NCBI lineage: Eukaryota > Viridiplantae > Streptophyta > Pinopsida > Pinales > Pinaceae > Pseudotsuga > Pseudotsuga menziesii. The sequence goes on along the minus strand of LPNX010284453.1, from coordinate 46,988 downwards.
TTTTTCCTCTTGTGGGTCAACAAACACTCTTCAATAGTTATATCCACTCTTGTCCCAGCTTTAACATATTTTATTAAATAAAATTGTTTTATTACAAAAAAATTTATTCTTGACTTTTCTATCAAAAATAATAAATAAAGTATTTTCCAGTAGAATTAATAATAATCATTAATTATGGGGGTGTTACATACACCTCCCCTTAGAAAATAACACCATCCTCGGTGTTATAACTTTTGTTTCATTCTTCCATTACATCTTCTTGGAACAAGTCTGGATATGCCTCCCGCCTATTACTTTCCATCTTCCAAGTAGCTTCTTCAGGACTAAGGTGCTTCCATTTCACCTTGACTTGTCCGATGGTACAATTCCGGAGTAAAATTTCTCTCCTATAAAGAATGTGCTCTGGCCCCACTTGGGACTCTCCTTCGAGTTCCAGCTAGATTACATTCCAATCAATCACCTGAGAAGCATCATGAACATATATTTTCAATACAGAATGTGAAACACATTGTGTGCTCTAATATTGGGTGGTAGGGATTACTAGTACGCAACTGGCCCCACTTTAGCTAAAATTTCAAATGTCCTGCATTACCTCGGCGCCAATTTTGAATACTTTCGCAATCTGAAGGAAATTTTCTTGGGATTTACCTTTATATATACATGATCATCCACCTGGAAGTCTCTAGGAGTTCTTTTTAGATTAGCATAGCTTTTATGCCTGTCTTGGGAAGCCTTAAAATTTTGTTGTAACTGTTTCATAGATAGATCAATATATTTTAATAAATCAAGTCCTAACATTAATTTATCAACAGGGATTCTCCATGATATTGGAGTATCACACTTACACCCATATAATATTTCAAATGGACTCATACTTGCAGAAACTTGAAAATTATTATTATAAGCAAATTCTACGAAGTGTAGGTAGTATTCCCACTTACATGGTTTGTTCATAACATACAATCTTAGCATGTCTTCTAATACTTTATTTACTCTTTCAGTCTGACCATTTGTTTGTGGATGATATGCAGTACTAAATTTTAACTGTGTGCCCAATCCTTTAAACAAGGATTTCCAAAACTTACCTGTACACTTTACGTCTCTATATGAGACTATTACTCTCGGCACACCATGTAGCCTGAATATTTATTTCATGAAGATATTTGCAATGTTAACAAATTTATAGGTAGATTTAACAGGAATAAAATGAGCTTATTTACTTAATTTTTCAACGACAACCATGATGGAATCACGTTGTCTGAACTTATTAGGTAGGCCAGTGATGAAATCCATACTGATTGTCTCCCACTTCCATTATGGAATGGGTAGTGGCTGCAACAATCCTACGGGATGTTGATTCTTTGCCTTAACTTGTTGACATTCAAGGCAGAGAGCTAAGCATTTATCCACCTCTTTCTTCATATTTGTCCAAAAGAAATACTTTTTGGTCATAGTGATCATTTTTTGATAACCCGGATGCCCTGAATATGGTCTTTTATGTAGTTCATCCATGACTGTAAGTTTAATTTCTGCTATGTTTGGTATGTACAACCTGTTTTTATGCAACAATAGTCCTTGTTGGTTTACTCTTAAATATTTTTTTAATTGATTTTGTTTTTTTAGTAGTATTTTATTTTAAAAGTCGATATTCTTTATCAGAATTTTCAACGCTTAGAATCTGATTTTCCAAATCATATTCATATATGTTGCTTGCAAACAGTAAATTCGCAGGACAACTTAGAGCGTCTGCCACTTTATTTTCTTTTTATTTTATATGTTTTATTTCGAAATCATATTCCCTTAAAAAGGACAACAATCTAGTATGTCTTGCATTCAAATTTTGTTGGTCAAATAAGTATTTAAGACTTATGTTGTTTGACATAAGTAAAACAATTCCTCCCATTAAATAGTGCCACCACATTTTGAAGGCACGAATTATAGCACCAAGTTCTAAATCATGTGTTGCATAGTTTTTCTCATGATCTTTTAGTTTCCCGGACTCATATGCTACAACAATTATTGTCTTGTAATAAAACTTTGTCTATCCCTTCATTGCAAGTGTCAGTACACACGACGAAATCCTTGAATGGATCAACAATCTTTAATATTGAGGTGGTAGTTAATGAGTTTTTTAGTTTGTTAAAAAATTCCATGAATTTATCATTCCATTCGAACATTTTACCCTTCTTTTGTAAAGAGGTTATGGGGTAGAAAATATTAGAGAAGCCTTCGATGAACTTCCAGTAGTATCCGGTAATCCCCATAAATGATCTGATATCAGATAATTCTTAGGAACCCGACCATTCCATGATGGCCTTTATTTTGTCTAGATCGACTGAGATTCCATCCTTGGACTCTACGTGTTCAAGGTACTGAATCTTATCTTTAAAGAAATCACATTTACTAAATTTTGCGTAAATTTGTTGTTCTCTTAGTACTTGCAAAACTAATCTTAAATGTTCTTTATGTTCTTGTTCATTTTTAGATTAGATTAGTATGACATCAATGAATATGACCACAAACTTATCTAGCTAGTTTCTTAAGATGTTTTTCATTAAACACATGAACGCAGCAAGTGTGTTTGTCAACCCAAAAGGCATTATGACAAACTCATAGTGACCGTAATGGGTCCTAAATGTTGTTTTAAATATATCTACATCTTTTATTTGCACTTGATGATAACCTGACCTCAATTCTCTCTTTGAAAAGATAGTTGTTCCACGTAATTGATCGAACATATCATCTATCCGGGGAGTGGGTATCAGTTCTTAATATTCATGTTATTTAAATATCGATAATCTATGCATGATCTTAGTGTTCCGTCTTTCTTTTTCACAAACAAGATCGGTGCTCCCGAGGGAGAGACACTTGGTTGGATGTACCTTTTATCAATTAGTTCTTGTAGTTGTGATTTCATCTCTATAAGTTATATTATAATCATTCGATACATATCTTTCAATGCTGGTACCGCTTCGACTATCATATCGATGGTGAAGTCAATAGCTCTTTTGAGAGGAATTCTGAGGACTTCTTCCAGAAATATGTCTTCGAACTCCTTTAAAACTGGTATGTCCTCTAGTTTAGGTTTATTATCATTTTCATTATCATTCATTATATAAACTATGAACACTTTACATCCTTTTCTTACTTGTCTTTTCATTTGCAAGGAAGAGATTTCCTTGATCGTTACCTTCCTAGAAATTCCTTTTACTTTTATATTATTCTGATTATTGTCAGTGCATGTAAATGTTTTATCAAAACAGTTTAACAAAACTTTATGTTCCTCTAGCCAATCCATTCCTATTAATAAATCATAGGATCCTAAAGGCAATATATTTACAATAACATGTGTAAGGAAATCATTCATCGTCAATTTACAATTTCTAGCAAGACTAGTAACTTTTCGTTTTGTACCTGNAATCATAGGATCCTAAAGGCAATATATTTACAATAACATGTGTAAGGAAATCATTCATCGTCAATTTACAATTTCTAGCAAGACTAGTAACTTTTCGTTTTGTCCCTGTGGCTAACTGTACTAGCCACGACTTATCAAACATTTCAGGTACAATTTACAGAAATCAACTATTCTAGGTGAAATATAACTTAGGCTTGCACCTCGATAAATTATGATAGAGAGTTTTTTTTTATCATACCTTCAATTTCGACCATAGAAGTTTGATGTTATGCTTGTCAATTTTCCAGTGTAGCGCAGATTCTGGGCATGCTCCTTGACATGTCCCCAACTATGACTGCTTCTTGGATAGAATATAAATTAAAATTATTTTCCCTTACTAGGCAGTCTTTAAAGTAGTATGTCCCTCCACACTCCCAACATTTTAAAGGTTCTTTTGTGTTGAGTTTTTATTAGGAACATTTGAAGGTTCTTTTCCTGCAGAGTTTTGGGGTTTAAAGGTTTTGTAATTATTAGCCCGGTATCCCCTGTATTTATTCCCTGAATTTTTATGGAACTTATTTTGATTCTTTTTAGGATCAAAATTATTTGGGCTTTAATTATTCCTAGATGGTATATTTTCTCTTTTATTCTTATTTTGGTCGTAATAGAAGTTCTGCTTCCTCATCACTTCCTCTAGCGTATTCAAATTGTCATATTCAATAGGTTCATTGAACATGATGGAAAAGCAATTGAGGAACCTTTGTATTTTAGGTTTCTCATCAATTATATATAGAAGATAATGATGTAGGCTTAGGAACTTACTACATATTTCTTTCATCGTCATGGCTCCTAGCCATAGTTCATAAAAGTATTTTTCTTTTTATTCATAATATTGTTCAGATAAGTAATTTATTTTAAAGAGTTTCTTAAATGTTTTCCAAGTTACATATCTCTCTTTTATCCCTTTAACCTTGTTTATATCCTGCCACCATATATATGCCTCTCCGGTCAAATTATAGATGATCATTTTATCCTTCAATTCATCAAAGTAATTGTAAACCTAAAAATACATTTTCATTCTGGACAGCCAGGAATCTGCCTCTTTGCCCTTCTCAACTTCCCCATTAAACATGGGTGGCTTAATTTTCTTAAATTCCCCATAGATTTCCTCATAGGGTTTGCATTTTATTTTCTTCTTTATCATCATTTCTTTCACTTGACTCATGTTTCTTTATGTGATGTTTAACTAACTCTTCACTTGAAGTGTCGGTTTTATGGCTGGAAAATTCTAACTTTCTTCCCTTGCGTTTTTTGTACAGTGCAGTTTTAGGCATTTATTGTTCAAATTCCTTATGTTATATTTTTCATCATTATGGTTTTTTGCTAACATAATAGCATTTATTTCTTCTTGAGCCTTTAGAATTCACTCGTTATCTTCCTTAACACTTCTCAGTTCGGATCTTAACTCATTAATGATCCATTTTAGTTCAGATTTATTATCTTCACTATCATTTAGATCTACCCAAATTTCTCCATCCCTTAAGTTACTCTCTTCGTTATTTAAAGGATGTTCTGGGTGACGTTCCTCTTCTGCAGGCATTTATGTATCTACCATGTTTCTTGCAAAATATATTTATGCTTCTCTATGTTGTTTGTAAGAGAATTTAACAAAATAAAATAGGATTCAAGTTGCTTTTTTTGTAGTAGTTTAGTGTTGAGCCGATTCAATCCTAGTGCTAAAACCGTTCTCTGATACCATTATGTAACACACCTAAAAATCATACATAAAAAAATTTACATGTGTTATTTTTACATTTACTTTAGAAGAATTATATGTTTAATTTATTGTTGGTTCTAATATCTACTGTTTTGCTATGTATGACAGGATTTGCAGATGTTTATGATGGTCGGTTACTTTCGGAACCTTCAGCGATACTCTTTCAGGTGATGTACTTTTTTTACTTGTTTTGTAATTAAACGTCTTATTTTGAAGGCTAGGCCTCGACATAGTTACTGTATGTATGTAAGACCTACCCCTAAGCATGAGAGGTTTATGGTTTGTAAGTATGGTTCCCCATACGGTTATCTCTTATCATGAATAAAAGGAGTGTTTACCGACTTTTACTTGGCATGATACCACATGATTTTTAATCTGCTGCAACTCTTTACAGATCCTACATGTCTTGGTTTGATGCATCTATTTACAGTATTTTATGCACAAGTTTGATACTACCTTAGCCATATTTTAAAGGGCAAGATCCTATATCATGCATGAAAATATGGTTTTAAGGTTTATTAAGGTTTTTAAGTTTTCATACTAGTCATATATTATGAATAAGACCTTACCAAATACCTTAGCCTAACCTAGTGCTAAGGTGTTGGCAAGAATGTGAAATTTATTTGGTACAACAAGGATGGGTGTGGTTCTAGCCATAACACATGATGGCATAGGGAACCAACCCAACCATATGAAGTTCTATCAATGCATATGATACAAGGTTTATGGTATATCTTTCTGTGCATGTTTTTAAGAACATGTTATAAGGTGGTTGTATGATATGTTAACCCACTGATCAATGGCATATGATTGCTTTTAAAATAAAATATCCAAGTTTTGTATTTGCAGTGACTTTGTTTTAAATGATTTATGTCATGACATTTACGTTGTCCTTAGGTTGACATTAAACATGTCCTAGCTACAAGTTGGCAGCACAGTTAGGACCCATTAGGCATTACGGGATGTGATCCATGCTCTACAAGTAGAGGGTGAGATTTAATTGATCTTGAAAGGGATTTTGAAGGTATTTACTTTGTCCTTAGCCCGCATTTGGTATGTTGTGTGGTCGGCGGATTAATGCAGCCGAGCTCTGCTCTGTGTGTACCTTACTCTGGTTTTTCTTATAGTGATGGCATGGTGTTGCACTCTTACTTTGTTGATGAAATTGTGTGAGGTACGTTCTATTGGTGGTTATCTCAACCAACTTGTCACCAAACTAGAGCCTCAACGAGCTTGTCGGGTTTCGTGTCACGCGGCTAGCCTGTCTCAGTAGGTGAAAAAGCTTTACCGAGCTGAAAAAAATTATCTATTTGCTTAAATGTTCCATTAAAATAGTACTGAGGGATTTTATTCGGGTGATTGGATGCTACAGAGAAATAAAGGATCTCGAAGGAGAAGACCCCTGTCTCTCATTGTCAACACACCCAGGTAAACAAATTCTGCAAATTTTATTTTGTTTTAAGATTCTTTAAAATTGAAATTAGGTACTAAATAAAATAGGGTTTTCTTGTAGGTTTCGGCGCTGGAGAGGAAGCGACAGGGTAACCTCCTCCCAGGCCCACATTTCCAAATGCCTGTGTAAGTTTCTCTAACCTTGACTCACAACAGGTTCTTTGTTTGTTTTTACAATTTTTTTATTAAAAGCTCATGTTGATCCCCTCTTACTTATTTGCAGGTTTCGTGGGGTGTGAATTCAAGGGGTTTCAACGAAAAGATAGTGGTTTTGTTCTTTTTTAAACTAGCCATTACTTGTATTGAAAACCCCCTTTCGGGTTGTGCCGGTGTTAAGCCATTACTTGGCACTGTAATGAAATGAATTGATTTCACTTTTGTATAAACCCTGGTAGGGTTTTTGAGGTTCCCTTTAATGGGTCTTACTCCTGTATAATTTTCAAATAAAAAATTATTTTGATTTATAGTGGAATCCATTAGTGATGGTCTTATAACCACTATGTAAGGATGTATAAATATAAATTTGTATATTCTTTTGATAGATTAGAGCATCGGATGAATTTTATCCAATGCTTCTTTGTGAAATTGTTGTAAGTAATTATTATGTGGGTTATATAAAACCCTTGACTACCATTGCAGATGGTTTCACGATCATAGAAGAAAAAAATCTCCTTTTTTTATATCTCGGTATTGGTTGTAAAATTTGTTGTTGATATGTGTTGCGATGGTAGCTTTATGGAAAATACTTATGGCCATATTATATGTTTTTACTCTTGTAATGTTGATATGGTTTAATCCTACGATGTGATTTATATTTTGCTACGCTTGTTAATCGTAGGACTGTAACTTTAATTATTTATTTAAGAGATTTGATTTGTCGATCTCTGGTGTGTGTATCTTGACCCACGATTCCATTTTTGGATCTGAATATAAATTAGTAATGTAGTCTTATTACAGTAGTTACTCGTGAATAACTGGTTGACCCGTATCTTAGTTATCTCCAGCATTGTGAATGGATTCGTTGCTTATAAAAAGGGACTCGGTCCTTGTAATGTAGATTATCATGTGAGTGCTCAGAGGTTATATCATTTGTTTTAAATTCAACCTTACTCGATAGCCATGATGTATTCTTGCCTACGATACTAACTTCATGTCATGATAATAGATTTGATATCTAGTTATCAATCAGTTGTATATTTGTAATAAATTATTCTTTAATTATCTAATCCTGCTAGTGGATGTTACTAGGATTCTCGATCCATTAAATTATATTTGATTTATTATTCTTTAAAAGTACTTTGACATACCTAGAGGTTGTTAATAACCCTTTTGTTTGAATCTTGAAATTTTAACTAAAATCCTTGGAGGGATTCGATCCCGTGACCTCTATCATGTACTATGATGGGTGTAGTAAAAAGGGCTCTGCATCTTGTACAAACTAGGGTAGCCATGATGTGGACTTACAACCTTGTCATAAGGTGTAAATGATGTAGAATCTTCAGGTTTGTGATAGTTTAAATAAAAACAACTATGAAATGGTAATATTGATATATAGTACCCAATGTGAATATGTTTTTAAAAAAAGGATCTGTGATCCATAGGTTTATGTTGTCATCATTCAGTAATAATATAAAGGACAAGATCCCATAATTCCTATAATTGGTTTTCTTGTTTTAATTAGTCTTACGATAGTAACATTGTTTGTTCCTATCAAGATCCTAGTCGATACTTAATACTTTTAACTTAGTTTGTTTATAGATTATAATACTAATATTATTATTTAAATGAATCATATCTCTATTTATGCTAAACATTACATTTCTATATAATAGTATCATTATAATTGGATAGTGTCGATTTGTATAGAAATTGGATGAATGCTAAGTAACTGGATTTTGTTTGCTTACATAGAAAGAAAATGCAGATCTATACTTATAAATAGAAATTGGAATCAATTGTAATTCCAGTTTCTAATTTAATTTCAATATGTAGAGTAAGAAAATATCTAGGAAAACGATGCAATTGGGAAATATATAGTCGAATATATTAAGTTACCATGTAGATTAGAATTAAATGATTTCACTTCATTAAGTACAAGATACAAGTATAATCAACAATAGATTAATAGAAAAAAAATTAGAATTAATTTACTACAGATCTAGGATTTAAATATATTCTACAGCATTAAAATATAAAGTATAAACTTGGCACCAACGCTGGGAAAACAAGAGTGGAGATGATGTTCCTCCCAACCAAACCCCATAGTAGCCAAGTTACCTGCTCCAGAACCTTGAGCTTGTTTGTTGAACCACAAGAGAAAAATATTAATGTGCCATCTCTTGCATTTCACAAATGTTTAAGCCTCATCCAATGTTAGCCTCCTGTTTCTTATGGACATACTAATTTATAGTATTTTGCCTAGGACTTAGTCATTTATGAGCCTCGTGCTCTTTAGCACTCAACTAGGAGTTGTGACCTAATTTTTGGGGATGATGCCTCCTGCATTCTGAGTTCTCACTCAGTGGTTTTTTCCACTTGTATTTTTCCTCTTGTGGGTCAGAAAATACTCTTCAATAGCTATATCCACTCTTGTCCCCCCTTCAACATATTTTATTAAATAAAATTGTTTTTATTACAAAATGTTTTATTCTTGACTTTTCTGTCAAACATAACAATAAAAATAATAAAATAATAAATAAAGTATTTTCCAGTAGAATTAATGATAATCATTAATTCTGGGGGTGTTACACAACAGGATTTGAACCCAAAATCCGACGTCATCCGACATTTCGCACGGATGTGTCGGACAGCAATCACTGAAAAGAATGCCGATCAAAAACGATTTATATATCCATCGAATATCCAACACATTGGCGTCGATTATCCGACACACTGGCATCGGATATCTGACACACTAGAGTTGGAGATCCGACCCTCCATTGTCAGATCTCCGATGGTTGGGTGTCGAATATTCAACGCCAGTGTGTCAGATAACTGACACTTTGTGTATTTTTTTTTAAAATTGGCAGGTTTACATGATTTTAAATTTATGGTCCCATATTTTCAACGGTAACTATGTTCAAGGTGTTGAATATCGGACGCATGTCCATTATAAATATAAATTGTTTTAAACATTTCTACATGTTTCTTCTAGAAGCGACGAACGATTTGCGAAAATTATTTGTTCCTTAATGGACGTTTTCAGGAATTGTTTTATTCTTGAACAGGCGGTTGTGGGAAATTTGTTTTTTCATCGATAGACATTTTGTCGGAAATTTTTTATTCTTGAGCTTTCCTCTGTTTGACAAAATTTTGATGCGTGGAACTTGATTTTTTAAGATAACCGGTTATATTCATTAACGAAGTTTGTGACCAAATGTCAAATAGATTAAATATTCCAAATCCAAACGAAGACAACCGACAATTGCTTGCTAGACTATGGGATGCAGCGAAACAAAGGGGTGATGGCAAATGTTATTGTCTATGTACTCAATGCAAGGGATTTAAGAGGAGAAGAATATTGATCTCAACAGCCACAAAACATTGCAGGGAACATGGACATGTTGAGGGGGGGAACTAATATCATCCATTTGTAGGTTTAGCATTATAAAGTTTATTATATTCGATTTTTTTGGTAATTGTATGTATTGTTTTTTTTTCATATATTAATGTATATCTATTGATGTTTCCATGTATTTATATTAAAGTAAAGACACCCTATAGCATGTGGTCCAAAGGAAGTGCTTTCAGAACAAGTTCAAGATCAGGATCATGGAGCATGTATGTTTAATGGAGAACAAGTGAATGGTCATATTGAACAAGATGATCATGCCGATGATGTAATTAAAGATGATGGTACAAATATATTGATCCATGATTCATTTAACATTAGAATGGATGATGACGATGATGTTGATAATGAAAATGATGATGACTTTGATGATGTTCACGATATACCTCTTCTCGATAAGGCATATGAACCCCTTTATGAAGGCTCCAAAACAAATCTTCTCTCTACTATATTTTTGATAATGAACTTGAAGGTTATGAATGGTCTTTCAAACATTGCAATCACACAGATGCTAAGGTATCTAAAATAATCCATCACATATAGGATCGTGATAAAGTTTATTTGTATTCCTCTAATAATTGTATTGTTAACTCATTATTGATCATCGTACGGATGAAGCGTATTTCATTAATATTATTTATTTATTAGATTAACAATTTAATTTATTTTTAGCTTGATAGCTGAATTTTTGTTACCACCATCAAATATTTTACCTTACACATATCACGATTTATCCTCCATCATGAAAGAGATTGGAATGCATTATAAAGCAATTCATGCATGCCCCGATGACCATGTTATATATTATAATCGGCATGAATTTGCAACAGAATGTCTAGAATGTCATGTAAGTAGATATCGTATAGATAAAGTAACAAAAAAGGTGCCTCAGAAGGTTCTTCTTATATTCCCATCATTCCACCTTTGCAACGACTGTTCAGGTGCAAAACCATAGCACAATTTATGGATTACCATGCCAGGAATAGAAGTAAAGATGATGTTATCCGAATGCCTGCAAATGGTACTTCTTTTAGAGATATGGAGGAAAAGTGGCCTCACTTTAAAGAAGAACCACGTAATCTTAGGATTTCTTTGGCAGCAGATGGTGTTAATCCATTTGCACAGATGAAATCCATTTACACGGTGTGGCCTATTTTTGTTATCAACAATAACATTCCTCCATGGTTGTCAATAAAGAGGGAGCACATTATGTTGTCGATGATTATTCTAGGTTTTTTTTACGAAAACGGTTTTATTTATAATGTAGTTCTGGCATCTCATTTGTCATAATATGTATCTTAATTTCATATATATCTCTATTATTTTACTCTTCTTCATGGTTTATATATCTTAACATTTCTCATAATGATATATTTTATATGTACTTCAAATTATGAATCAGGTAAGTTCCAAGTGAAAGATATGAATGTATACATCGAACCTCTTATAGATGAGCTACTGAAGTTATGGAATGGCAGAACTATGTATGACGTATCTAGACCAATATGACAAAGGAAATTTCAATTTCATGCAATGGTTGTATGGACAATACACGATGCCCTTGGGTTAACTTCATTTTGTGTTTTGTACTTTTAAGTTCCACTTTAATTGCATTTAACGATATGGAGTAGTTAGAATATTTTATATATGAATATATTTGACATAGATATTCCATATCTAAATATTGTAGGTCTTCATACAAAGGGTAAATTTGCATGTCCAGTTTGTGGTCCTAAGATAAAATCTCGTCTTTCAAAAAGATTAAGAAAGGAGGTGTTTAATGAGTATAGGCATTTCCTCTCTAAAAATCACAGGTATAGAACAACTGAAAGAAATATTTTCAATGGGAAGTAGGAGACTGCATTAAAACCATGGAGAATGACACCTCACCTTTGGAAGATGCAATACAATAGAAATCGTCATCATGGTACGTATGGATCATCGTATATGAATTGTTATGTATTTTAATTTTTATTGTGAGTTGTTTGTTGTAGTGGCCTATTTGATTTATGATGTAATTTATTAATTATAAACTAATATTCATGATGTCCATCGTGATCATGAAGGCACTAATGCTCTTCCACGAGGAATGAAAAGTTATCCTATTCAATTCAACAGGTTTCCCTACTATGAGCACCTACAAATTGCTCATTTGTTTGATACAATGCATATTGGAAAGAATGTTACTGAAACCTTATGGTGACTACTAGAGCTAAGGAGGGAGAAAGATGAAGTTGTGAAAGTGTGCAAATACATTCAAGAAAGAAACCATGAAATGAAATACGTCATCCAATTTCATACCAACGGAGAACAAGTTAATATAAAATCAATTCCATGGATGTTTACGGAGCAACAAAACAATGTTGTCAAAGAAGTAATGCGGAAAATTAAATTTCCCACCGAATTTTGTGCAAACTTGAAGAATATCATAACTAAAAAAGGTGATTTTGTGGGGGTCAAAACACATGATTGGCATGTCTTCATCAAGGTAATTATTATTGTTATGTCCATATAATTTTTTCTTGTTTGTATACTCTTTGTTTAATAAATGGCGTGGTTTGTATATTGATACAGTATGTTCTACCTCTCTCTCTCCTGGACAACTTCGACAACAATGTCAAACAAGTTATATATAATCTTGGTAAATACATGAGGTAACTAGCAATTACTTGCATGTGCTTAGTGTTTCTTTAATTCTCCGTATAATAATTTATATTTGTTTTTTTTGTGCACTATTTCAGCATATATTATAATTTAATGTTTATTTTTGTTAAATATCGTTATTGGTTTGTATCACTTGTAGATGGTTGACATCTAAAGAAATCAATAAAGAAGATATAAAGTATTGGAGGAGAGAAATTCCTCGTCTCATGTGTGAAATGCAGAAGCATCTACCATCAGCATTTTTCAATGCACAGGAACACTACCTCATACACCAAGTTGAGGAGATTAAGTTGTGTGGACCTGTGCACTCAAGGTCCATGTGGATGGTTGAGAGGCACTTGAAATTTATGAAGGGTTTGGTGAGACAATGAGAACATGCTGAGGGTTCTATCATGGAAGGATATATGGCATACCAAAACATGTTGTATGTTAGTGAATATCTTCCTATTTTAGCATGAAATCTCAATTTACGCTGCATTTGTGATCCAGACTCCAATAACAAATTTGAAGGGGAGCAACTGAAGGGGAAAGGTAGATTGAGGAAGCTGAAAGGTAATTATTAGCTAGTGGATGTTTATTATATCCTTCATATTCTAATTGTATTTTCTAGTCATAATTGCTTCAATTAAGAGCATATACATCTTTGTTCAGGAGATTTACACCTTTATTTCATTTTAATGGTTATTGTCATTAAATAGTTGGTCAAGAATGGGATGAAATTCATTTATAAATCACAAACAATATTGACTAGATGAAGGTATCGATTGAATGATGTGCACAATCGGGTCATGGAATATCATGGGAAGGTGTGGCTTCATTGGTAAAAGCAGCACAACACAATGGAGATAACAATCTAAGAGAAAGGGAAATCGATTTGGAATATGGTGTAAAAGATAAAATGGCAAGCATATAATTAATAAAATATCCCTCTAAATATTTTATTTTGCAAATTACTTTTCGATGTACATGTTCTTATTTTCCATGTATTGTTGCATAAGGACTGAATGGTTATGTAATCTTTTCATGTATTGCTTACTGCAGGTAAAACACCATAAGGGTATGGTCTGCAATGGAGGTAGATATCGGATAAAAAATTTGGATGAAACAAAGAAAACATCAAATTACGGGGTTTTGGTTGTCTTTGAGGTTACCAATGTTTCATCTAGAACTGACAGACATCCAGAAGTCTAAAAAAATTGATACTATGGGTATTTGGAAGATATTATATAGTGTGACTTTAAATCCTTTAAGGTAGTTCTATTCATTGTCAAATGGTACAGGTTACGATTGAATCAACGTGATCCCGATAGAACTATTATTGAACATGATAATGGATTTACCATGGTAAACACAAGGTTGTTTGATCCAGGAGCAGAGCCCTATGTTCTTCCAAGCTAATGTGAACAAGTATTTTACTCAAAGGTTCCAGTTAAAGCAGGCTGGTCATTTGTTGTGAGACGCGATCCAAGGGGAAGGTCGACAAAGTATAGCCTAGATGATGGTAATGAAGAGGGTTATCTAGAAGAAGAATATGATGATGAAGAGCATGATCAACTTGAGTTACATGACGATGATGATCCAACAGAATATGTCTAATAAATAGTTGAATCAGATGATGTAGCAGACAATGCCGATGAATATTATTCCGACAATGACACGATGAGCATAACTGATGATGATGACAATGATGATATGGACAATCCTTACAATGTTGACTATGCATCTAATGATATAGATGATGACATGGATGAAGAAGACGCTAACATGGATGAAGAAGACGATGAAATATATTGAAAGGTAAACATTTAATTAGAACTATTATTTTATCTTCTTTTTAAAAAAAGAGTTACTAACATCATCACCATCACCATAATCTTCATCATCGTCATCATCATAGTCATCATCATTTTCATTGTCGACATCAACATCATAATCATCATCATCATCATCATCAACATCTTCATCATCATTGTCTTCATCGTTATCATCATCATCATCATGGGTCTTCATCATCATCATCGTCATCATCACACATCATCATCTTCATCATCATCGTTGTCATCATCACACATCATAACCATCATCTTCATCATCGTCGTCATCATCATCATCGTCGTCATGATAAACATCATCATCATCTTCATCATCATCATTGTCGTCATCGTCGTCATCCTCATGATGATGATAATCATCATCATCATCATCAAGATCATCATCATCCTCATAATTATGATCATCGTCATAATCATAATCATCGTCTTCATCAGCATCATAATCATCATCATCATCATCATCATGGTCTTCATCATCATCATCGTCATCATCACACATCATCA
This sequence comes from Pseudotsuga menziesii, assembly GCA_001517045.1. Lineage (NCBI taxonomy): Eukaryota > Viridiplantae > Streptophyta > Pinopsida > Pinales > Pinaceae > Pseudotsuga > Pseudotsuga menziesii. Next base: position 31,791 of record LPNX010284453.1, on the reverse strand, counting down.
TCTTCATTGTCGTCATCGTCGTCATCATCACACATCATCATCATCATCTTCATCATCATCGTCATCATCAGCATTGTCGTCATGATCAACATCATCATCATCTTCATCATCATCATCATCGTCGTCGTCATCCTCATGATGATGATAATCATCATCATCATCATTGTCATTAAGATCATCATCATCATCATAATCATAATCATTGTCTTCACCAGCATCATAATCATCATCATCATCATCATAATAATCATCATTGTCATCGTCAACATCATCACTGTCATCGTCTTCATCAACATCATAATCATCACCATCATCATCAATATTGTCATCATCATCTTCATCATCATCATCTTCATTATCATCAAAATCCTCCTGATGATGATAATCATCATCATCATCATTGTCATCATCAACATCAACATCATAATCTTCATCATCGTCATCATCATCATCATCATCATCGTCATCATCATCATTTTCATCGTTGACATCAACATCATAATCATTATCATCATCATCAACATCTTCATCATCATCATCGTCATCATCATAGTATTCATCATCATCATCGTCATCATCACACATCATCATCTTCATCTTCGTTGTCGTCATCATCACACGTCATCATCTTCATCATCGTCATCGTCATCATCACACATCATCATCTTCATTGTCATCATCATAAGGCAATCGTCATCTTCATCATCGTTGTCTTCATGATCATCATCAGCATGCGCGTCATCTTCATCATCATCATCATCATCATCATCACCGTCTTCCTAATGATGATGATACTCATCATAAACATCATAATCACCATCATCATCATCTTCATCATCATCGTCGTCATCATTGTCGTTATCCTCATGATCATCATGATCATCATCATCATCATCATCACCACCATCATCATCATCGTCATCATCTTCATCATCATCATGATCAACATCATCATCATCTTCATCATCATCGTTGTCATCATCATCGTCATCCTCATGATGATGATAATCATCATCATCATCATAATCATAATCATCGTCTTCATCAACATCATAATCATCATCATCATCATCATGGTATTCATCATCATCGTCGTCATCATCACACATAATCATCTTCATTGTCGTCGTCGTCATCATCACACATCATCATCATCATCTTCATCATCGTCGTCATTATCATCGTCATCATCATCATCATCGTCACGATCAACATCATCATCATCTTCATCATCATCGTCATCCTCATTATGATGGTAATCATCATAATCATGATCATCATCATAATCATAATCATCATCTTCATCAGCTTCATAATCATCATCATCATCATCATCATCATTTTCGTCGTTGACATCATCATTGTCATCGTCTTCATCAACATCATAATCATCACCATCATGATCAACATCATCATCATCATCTTCATCATCATCATCATCATTATCATCAAAATCCTCATGATGATGATAATCATCATCATCATCGACATCAACATCATAATCTTCATCATCGTCATCATCATGATCATCATCGTCATCATCATTGTCATCATCGACATCAACATCATAATCTTCATCATCGTCATCATCATGATCATCATCGTCATCATCATCATCATCATCATCATCATCATTTTCATCGTTGACATCAACATCATAATCATCATCATCATCATCATCAACATCTTCATTATCATCATTTCCATTGTCGTCATCATCATCATCATCATCATGGTCTTCATCATCATCATCGTCATCATCACACATCATCATCTTCATCGTCGTCGTCATCATCATTGTCATCATCTTCATCAACATCATAATCATCACCATCATCATCAACATCATCATCATCATCTTCATCATCATCGCCATCATTATAATCAAAATCCTCATGATGATGATAATCATCATCATCGTCATTGTCATTATCGACATCAACATCATAATATTCATCATCATCTTGATCATTGTCGTCATCATCATCGTCATCATCATCATCATCATCATTTTCATCGTCGACATCAACATCATAATCATGATCATGATCATCAACATCTTCATCATCATCGTCTTCATCGTCATCATCATCATCATCATGGTCTTCATCATCATCGTCATCATCATCACAAATCATCATCTTCATCGTCGGCGTCGTCATCATCACACATAATCATCATCATCATCATAATAATCATCATCATCATAATCATAATCATCGTCTTCATCAGCATCATAATCATCACCATCATCATCAACATGATCATCATCATCATCTTCATCATCATTGTCATCATTATCATCAAAATCCTCATGATGATGATAATCATCATCATCATCATCATTGTCATCGTCGACATCAACATCATAATCTTCATCATCATCATCATCATCATCGTCGTCGTCGTCGTCATCATCATCGTCATCATCATTTTCATCGTCAACATCAACATCATAATCATCATCATCATCAACAACATCTTCATCATCATCGTCTTCATCGTCATCATCATCATCATCATCATGGTCTTCATAATCATCGTCGTCATCATCACACATCACCATTGTTGTCGTCATCATCACACATAATCATCATCATCATCATAATAATCATCATCACACTACTACATTTTGATCCAAAATCTGACGGAAAAATCCGACGGTGCATGGATTCCTCTTTTTAAACTTACCGAAAATCACAAGGATACATTTTTTTTTGTAAATGTGGCCACAAGTGTCGGTTAAGCGACGGATATTCTCATAACCGTCTGTTAAGCAACGACGCATTAGTAAGCGTCGCTTAAGTGACGGCACCTTTAATTGGTCAACTATTTAACATGGAAAGCGTCAT
>LPNX010284453.1:0-28700 GCA_001517045.1 Pseudotsuga menziesii | reverse complement strand
TTGTGCCTTTGTGGGGATCTTCCCACTTGGTCTTGGATTTTGGTCTTGCTCTTTAGTGACTTCTCTCTTGAAGTATCTCTTAGTTAATTTCTTGGTTTAGGGTTTGGTTTTTTGCCTTGTGCTTTTGTGGGGATCTTCCCACTTGGTCTTGGATTTTGGTCTTTCTCTTTGGTGACTTCTCTCTTGAAGTATCTCTTGGTTAATTTCTAATTGGTTTATTCTTGGTAAATCTTTCTTGGAGAAACTTTGTTCTCTTGTGTTAGGGTTTTATACCCTCACTTAGGGTTTTCTCTTATGGATTTGGCTTTGACTCTTGTGGAAAAGAAGATTCATCGTATACTTGGTTTTGTCTTGAGTTAGGGTTTACCCTCACTTAGGGTTTTCTCTTGTGGATTTGGCTTTGACTCTTGTGGAAAAGAAGATTCATCGTATACTTGGTTTTGTCTTGAGTTAGGGTTTACCCTCACTTATAAGGTTTTGGTCTTATGGATTTGGCTTTGACTATTGTGGAAAAGAAGATTCATCATATACTTGGTTTTGTCTTGAGTTAGGGTTTACCCTCACTTAGGGTTTGCTCTTGTGGATTTGGCTTTGACTCTTGTGGAAAAGAAAATTTATTATATACTTGTTTTTGTCTTAACTAGTTAGGGTTTACCCTCAATTAGGGTTTGCTCTTGTGTATTTGGCTTTGACTCTTGTGGAAAAGAAGATTCATCATGATATACTTGGTTTTGTCTTGAGTTAGGCCGGTTTACCCTCACTAATTAGGGTTTTCTAGGGATTTGGATTTGACTGTTGTGGAAAAGAAGATTCATCATATACTTGGTTTTGTCTTGAGTTAGGGTTTATCCTTACTTAGGGTTTTCTCTTGTGGTTTTGGCTTTAACTCTTGTGGAAAAGAAGATTCATCATATACTTGGTCTTGTCTTGAGTACTTAGGGTTTACTCATGTGGATTTGGTTTTAACAATTGTGGAAAAGAAGACTCATCATATACTTGGTCTTGTCTTGAGTTAGGGTTTACTCGTGTGGATTTGGTTTTAACCATTGTGGAAAAGAAGACTCATTATATACTTGGTCTTGTACTCTTGAGTTAGGGTTGACTCATGTGGATTTGGTTCTAACCCTTGTGGAAAAGAAGGCTCGTCATATACTTGGGTTTGCTCGTACTTTGTTCTTAGGGTTTGAGTAATAAAATGCCACGTAACAATAATGTTACAGGTCATCAAGATCCAGAACAAAATCGACAATTGCTTTCTAGGTTGTGGGATGGAGTGGAAAGAAGGGGTGATGGAAAATGTTATTGTCCTTGCAGTCGATGTAGGGGCTTTAATAAGAGAAGGTTACCGACCTCAACAGCTAAAAAACATTGTAGGGAACATGGACATGTTGAGGGGGGGCATGAATATCATCCATTGGTAAGTCAATATAATTCATGATTATATATCATGCGGTCTTTATATTGAGAGTTTTTGTAAATGTATATTGTATCATTTTTATTTTTGTTACTTAATCGACATGACTAACGTTCTTTGTTTGATGTTTTAATTGTAATTATAAAACAAGGGCCTCCTAGGGATGTTCCGAACATGGAGAATGTGGTAATTGTGGAACAACTAGCGCAGGAGGAACGTCAATATGCAGGTCCTATGAATACTGATCATGATCAAGTTAATGATGATATGGAATTAGACGATGATCATGACGATAACATAATTGAGGATGATGGTGCAAATACATTAATCAATGATGCATTTAATGTTAGAATGGATGATGATTAACATCATGCATCGCCAATTGATGACTTTGAAGATCTTCATGATTTACCTACACTTGAGAAGGCAGACAAACCGCTTTTTAAAGGCTCCCGCATAAGTGTTCTCTCTGCTGTGTTGCTGATAATGAACTTGAAGGTTATGAATGGTTTTTTCAAACACAGCCATCACGCTGGTGTTAAGGTACGTATGTGATTATATGTTTCATCGATCGCATATATATGATTTGATTTATGTTGCTATAATATTTGTATTGGTATGCGTACTTCATCATAAAAATAATAAGGATGTATTTGTTGTCGTTAATATTATGCTCTTCAAATATTTATAGTAACCATTTTTTTAAATTTGTTGTAACATCTTGATAGGTGAATATTTGTTACCGTCATCAAATAAATTACCTCGCACATACCGAGATTTAACTTCCATCATGAAATATGTTGGAATGGAGTATCAAGCAATTGATGCATGTCCTAATTATCATATTTTATATTATAATTAGTATGAGTTTGCAACAGAATGCCCTATATGTCATACGAGTAGATACCGAACAGATCAAGTAACCAAAAAGGTGTCTCGTAAGGTTCTTCGTTATATTCCCATTATTCCACGCTTGCAACGACTGTTTAGGTGCAAAAACATAGCACAATTTATGGATTACCATGCATAGAATAGAAGTGGAGATGATATTCTTCGAATGCCCACAGATGGTTCTGCATTTACAGACATGGAGGAAAAATGGCCACACTCTAAAGAAGAACCTCGTAATGCTATACTTTCTTTGGAAACGGATGGTGTCAATCCATTTGCAGAGATGAGATCTACTCACTTGGTCTAGCCTGTTTTTGTTATCAACAATAACATTCCTCCATGGATGTCAATAAAGAGGGAGCATATAATGTTGGCAATGATTGTTCCAGGGATAATTTGTACTTTAGAACAATGTTTTTTAATGCATTAGTATTTAATTTGTCATGAAGATCAATATGGTTGCATATTCATGTCATATATATATATATATATATATATATATATATATTTCATTTACTTATATGTATTGTATTTGTTGTTTTCTTTTAGGTAAGTACCTAGTTAAAGATATGAATGTATATATCGAGCCTCTTGTTGATGAACTAATTAAGCTATGGAATGGTGTCACTATGTATGATGTCTCTAGACCAGTAGGGCAAAGGGAATTTCAATTCCATGCAATGCTTACCTAGACACTTCACGATGCTCCAGGGCTAACACATTTTTGTGGTCTTCAAACAAAGGGAAAATTTGCATGTCTAGTTTGTGGTCCCAAGATGAAATCTCATCATTCAAAGAGTTTTTCAAAGGAAGTGTTTGATGAGTATAGGCACTTCCTCTCTAAGAATCATAGGTATCGAACTATCAAAAAACATCTTTTTAATGGGAAAGAGGAGAACGCATTAAAACCACAAAGAATGACACCTCACATATGGAAGTTGCAATATAATAGAAATCGTCAAGGTACGATTCAATTTGTCTATCTTATATATTCATATTGATCATCTCTTATATGTACTTTTTAATGTTTTATTTTGGATTATATTAATTTTTTTTACTGTAATATACGACATTTTAATCTCTTTAACTTATATATTGATTACCGATGGTCTACATGAACATCATGAAGGTGTAAATGGGCTTCCACGAGGAATGAAAAGTTATCCCAAACAATTTAGTAGGTTGTATTACTATGAGCACTTACTAGTTGTTCATTTGTTTGATACAATGCATATCGGAAAGAATGTAGCTGAAACACTATGGCGAATATTAGACGGAAGGAGTGACAAAGAAAAAATTGTCAAAATTTGCAATGGCATTCATGAATCCAATCATGCAATGAAAGATATCATTGAACATTTAAACAACGATGGAGACCAAATTAATATAAGGTCACTTCCATGGTTATTGACTGAGCAACAAAGCAATGTGGTAAAAGAAGTGATACAAAAAATGAAATTTCCCACAGGATTTTGTTCGAACATAAAGAATATCTTAACAAGGAAAGGTGATTTTGGCAGGGTAAAAACACATGATTGGCATATCTTCATTAAGGTAATTATATTTCTGGTATATATATCGGTATATTACAATACTGCATGTTTTTGGTTTACTTTTTTGCTTAATTTTGAAAAATATATTGATGCGACGTGTTCATTGTTACAGTATGCTCTACATGTATCTCTCCTAGACAACTTTGACAATAATGTCAAATAGGTCATATATGATCTTGGAAAATACATGAGGTAATTAGAAACAATATTTTTCACGCATCATCATGTAATTTGTTTAATTCGTTGTATAACTTATATGAATTGACATTTGTTTTAGTCAATCATGTAGATTTGTACTACAATGTTAAATTTTCATCGTTAAATGATATCATTATTATCTTTCTTTACATGTAGATGGTTGTCATCTAAAGAAATCCACAAAGAAGATATAAAGTATTGGAAGAGAGAAATTCCTCGTTTAATGTGTCAAATACAGAGATTTCTACCTTCGACATTTTTCAATGCACAAGAACACTACCTCATACACCACGTTGAGGAGATTGAATTGTGTGGACCTATACACGCAAGGTCCCTGTGGATGGTTGAGAGGCACTTGAAATTTATGAAGGATTTAGTTAGACAAAGAGCACGTCTAGAGGGTTCTATGGTGGAGGGATATATGGTATTTCAGTCCATGGTGTATATTGTTGAATATCTTCTAGGGTTGACGTTTATTAAGATGGAATTAGATCGATGCATTGGTGATCCAAACTCCACTAAGAAATTAGAAGGAGAGTACCTGATGGGGAAAGGTAAATCGAGGAAGGTCAAAGGTAATTATTAAATGGTGTTATAGATTAATATTAATTTTAATACATTTTAATAATATCGTACATAATTATTTCATTTTTAATATTCATTAATGATATGCATCATTAATATTTATAATGTTACACTGCGTTAAGTAATTATAAATTTCTGAGTTGATTTATATAATTTTATTTTCATGCAGTTGGTCGTGAGTGGGATGCGCTACATTTGTACGTCGCAAACAATATTGATTGGATGAAGGTATGGATTGAACGATGTAATCAATCTGGTCGAGGACTATCATGGGAAGGTGTGGCTTCATTGGTTAAAGAAGCACATCTCAATGGAGATGGCAATCTAACAGAAAGGGAAATCGATTTAGCATATGGTTTAAAAGATAAACAGGTAAGCATGATATTATAAATATAAGCCATAATATTTTCAATTACGTCGATATTCATGTTCATCTTGATGAATTTCATTTTATTTGCATACTTTAAGAAAATAAAATACTTACTATCAATTGCAGGTAAAACACCACAAGGCTATGTGGTGCAACGGTCGTAAATATCGCATTAAAAAGTTGGATGAAACAAAGAAAACATGTGATTCTGGGATAAGTGCAGTCTTTGAGGTCACTAATGTTTCATCTCGAAGCGACAAACGTCCAGAATTGTCAGAAAATTGATATTATGGATATTTGGAAGATATCATTGACTGTGACTTTAAATCATTCAAAATAATTCTTTTTGTTGTGAAATGGTACAAGCTACGATTGAATCGATTTGATCTTGATAGAACTGTTATTGAACATGATAATGGATTTACCATGGTCAATACAAGGTCACTTGAGTCACGAACGTCAGAGCCCTATGTTCTTCCAAGTCAATGTGAACAGGTATTTTACTCATAAGTTCCTGGTAGATAGGGTTGGTCGTTTGTTATTAGACATGATCCAAGAGGAAGGCCGGTAAAGTATAATATTGTAGATGAAGTTGAAGACGGTGTTGAAGAAGAAGGTGATCATGTAGAGGATCAACATGAGTTGGATGTTGATGATCATAATGTTACGCAAGAAGATGTTGAAGAGTTAGTTGAAGCAGATGATGTTAGAGACAATGTTCATGATGAAGATGATATTGACGATTATCACTTTATTGAAACTAACAATGATGACGATGATGATATAGCCTTTAATCCTTATAATGTTGAATACGGATTAGATGATACAGATGCAGACTTGGATGGAGAAGACGATCATGAAGTGCATTGAACATCATTCCAAGTGATATATTGTGAGGGGTGGGGGGGGGGGGGCAGATGAGCTTCCACCTTCACGTGGTTGTCCCTGTTGAGTAGATAATATTAAAATATTCTCGAAGCAAAGAGAATCTCATTAAGGTATTTTACTCATGTTGGTCAAAAACTTATTAGAAGAGGTGAGGGATTTGGTAGTGCTCATGAATAGCATGCAGCATGCAATGTTGTAGTTAATATAATTCCTTACCATGGTGTAGTTGTAGTTGTTGTCATCACTCATCACACTATAGTATTAGTATGTCATATTTAAATACAAAGGTGTCAATAGTGATTTCATTAGGTTCAATAGTACCGTGTAGTACACCTTCGAGATAAACTCTATTGACACCTTTAGTGGTACCATTCTTGCTTATACCAAAGTTATCTTTTTTACAACCATCAAAATTGGTACAATTATTAGGCTAGTGGGTATCTATTGAAATCTTCTTTGTAATCCTTATGCCAAAGTTGACAACCAACTAGGGCCAACTAGGCCAAACACAATTCAAAAAAGCTAGATTTAATTGCGACAAGGATGAAAGATCATACACAATATTAATACCATCAATAAAACCCTAACTAACAAAAAATTAGATGTCACCTAATTTGCAATATACACAATACAAAAGAGAAACCACCCATTTTCAATGTACACAGTAAAAAAGAGAATTTTCAATGTAAATAATACACAAAGAGAAACAACTCATTTTTCAATGTATACAATATACAAATGACAGATTATTTTTATTTTAGATGGATAGATTTTTTATTGTCACATATTTCTATAGACATGGATATATAAGCCTCGTATTGATACATAATGTCAATACACTACCATGAATTAACAAAATCTCTATGGGTTGAAGTGACCATGAACGATATTCCTTTGTACCCTCCATTGTTCAAAATTCGAGTTGAAGATCCCACCACTCAAAATATTGTGATACTTTGTGTACAAATCATGACCTCTGAGGAATTTGTTCTTTAACACATACTCGATGTTCCCAAATTGTAGGATATAACCTAGTCAAGGTTGTTTCACCATGGATCCTTGAACATGAATGTCCCTCCACTTTCTATTAATAAATCCAATACTTAATCTTATAAATAATGGGGGTTTAATATTAAATATGACAATATACCCACCAAATACCATGTTACAAATCCTTTTGAGTACCTTTATAACCAAATATTTAAATACACTAAAGAGAAAACTACCACAATACCCATCTTCAACCCATGTAAAATCTATCCCAACAAAAGTATCAACATCCACAACTCAATTACAAATCTAATTCTTGTCATTCTCCTTGGTTTGAAAATTTGAAAAATTGAATGTACCATGGATACTTTTTATATTTGATGATATAAAGGACATTTTTTCGCGGTTAAAATAAAAAAATTATGCTCATAAACAATTAAAAACCACCTAAACAACACACCAAACTTTGCAATACAATTACCCGCTGGTGGTCCTATATATGGTCTGGGTTCCAATTTCTATTGCCTTTCAGTGCCCGATTTCGATGGCTTTTATAGTTCCGAGGACTTCGACCTTATAATTTCCTTGCCGTCCCAGATTTTGAATCCATTGATGATCCTATGGTTGATTTGTCTATTTCCTGTTCCGATTTAGATTATTGTACAGATCCATTTTCCCCTTAGTTCGATAAATCTCCAGCAATCCTATTTTTGTCCCAAGTTCCTTTCCCTATTGTTCCATCTGTTGACCATTCTATGGAGTCGTTGAGAAATCCCTGGGGGGGGGGAGGCTCGATGTGTCCAGTTCCTGTTCTATTTTGAGGACTGATCATTTGACCGAGTCGGACGAGGGTAAATTGTTTATCCCTAAATTGAAGATACTTTTTTAGGGCAGGATTTTCCTCATCTTCAATAGGTAGGATAGAGGTGGCTAGAGCTTGGGTAAGGGTTTAAGAAGCAAAGTAGGTAGAAGGAGCAGTCCGCTGTTTTGATTTGGAGCAGTCCGCCATTTCGTCGATTTGGAGCAGTCCGCCATTTTGATTTGGAGAAGATTCAGTCCACTACCATTCCATTCCAAATGTCTTCAGTAAGTGACATTGAGCTATTTTGATTTGGTTCTGCTCTCATTTACACATCTTCCATACATTCACATTACAAGGAAGAAAGAGAACACATTTATCACATCACCATGCACAATGATTGAAAGGGGGAACCAAACCAGCAGCCAATAGCATTAGTATCATAGAAAGATCACCATCATACATCTTACAACAATCTCTTAATCATCTCACCAAAACCCTAGAAGGGCCTTCAACTAAACCATCATACAATATCATCATAAGCCTGAACCCTATTTCTCTATTTTGATACATATTTATAGTAATTAGATAAATAGATAGATTCGATGATGTTAGTTGATTATTCAACATAGGTCCTCGTAACCGGATGACAGTTCAGATAGTGATGCATAAAACCTCCAATCTGCGACAAATTATTCCTCAAAATTGTCCACATGTATGCATATAATATTTTCCCAGATATGCAGAGCAACACCTTGAATAAATATTTAAACCTGCAAATGTATTGGCACTAAAACAGAGAAGCTGGACGGTGCAAACACAATACACACTAAATATATATCAGAGACATCAAGATTACTCAACTGACAGAATATTAATAGCAGTATTCCTTATTCAATCCACACTTGGATTACATACAGGAAAAGCAATAAAAACCAATAAAAGATTACCAGAATCTGCACCTAGTTACAACTCTGCTGCTATGCTACCCATAGTTCTTTTTTTTCTCACCTCCTCCTAAGACTTTTAACTGCCCTCTTTTCCATGACCCCAAACAGGGCAATTGAATACAGGATTATTTTAGGAAGAAAGATCCCCAAAAATACCAAGCAGAAAAAAACAAACTACTAAAATGTGGAAGAAGTCCATTAAAGATGCTTCGCATCCTCCTCCTATTCTTTTAGAAATTTTGAACCTCTTGGTTCAATGTCATAGGGTGTAGTTGCTCAACTGTACTTGAGCAAGTTAACCTCTGTGGTCCAAGTGCTGTAGGAATTTAGTAGGCCTTCCCACTTAACAAGATACGGTTTCTATGACCTGGACTGCGTGGCAGCCAATATGGTATCTAACACTCATTCAACTTGTTCCCTTTTCTTCTTTAGCAAGTGTTTGGTCCAGTTGTTGTTTTCCTTCTCATTCTGCTTATTCATCTAGTCATCATTTTTCCCAGCTGAGTGTGAATGAAGTTCAGCAGCATTAAAAACATGACTGATGTCTAAGTCCTCAGACAGCTCAATCAAATAAGGATTCTCAATTATTTTCTTCAGAATTTTGCTGCAAAACAAATGTGTATGCTTGCAAAAATGAATCCCATTTGGCACGTTTTTGGGACAGCTTACTTTGGAAATTTATGTAGTTCAAGGCTTGATTATCCATCATCAAAAAGAATTCCTTAGGTAGCAGATAATGCCTCCAATATTTTAAGGCTTGTAACAATGCATAGAATTTCCTATTATAAATGGTATACTTCTTTTTAGCTTTGTTTAATTTCTCACTGAAAAAGGCCACAGGTTTATCGTCTTGGCGTAATACTCCTCCAATAGCTACCCATAAAGCATCACACTCAACTATAAAGAGTTTCTCAAAGTCTGGCATGGTAAGAGTTGGCGCTTCCATAACCCTCCTTTCGAGTTATTCAAAACTCACAGCAGCTGCCTTTGTCCAAGTAAAGACTTTCCCTCTTGTGTAATCAATCAAGGGTGCACTTACACCACCAAAATTTCTAATGATTCTCTTATAAAATTTCACCAACCCATGGAATCTCTTCACTTCTGAGATACTTTGAGTAGGCCACTCAAGAACAGACTTAACTTTTTATGGATCCATGCTCAATCCACCAATTGAAATAACACTACCCAAGGATACCAACTTATCCTCACAAAACTCACTCTTTTTAGGGTTGGACTTGGTAAACAACCTCTCTATTCTAAGTATGTCAAGTACCACCCTCAAATGTCTGATATAGTTCTTTGTATTTTTACTAAAAATCAAAATAGACCATGATAAATTTTCCAATGCACAATCTAAATACCTGATTCATGGTTTTTTGGCATGGTTTGGGGGTAAAGTGCCAAATCTTTGGATTAGTTATTGTGCTATGGGATGAGGATAATGCTTTTGCAAAAACATTCTTAAGAAGACCTACATGCTTTATGTCGAGATGAAAAATCAATCCTCTTATTGAGCTAGGGTCTCCCTATAAGGAAACCTCTTTTGTATCAGGATTTTTTGCATTATCTCTTGGGTAAAGTTAAAAAAAATTTGCATGATAGAATGTGCCATAAGGAGAGGATCACAATGATTCCAAAAGGTTTAATAAAGGATCTATATTTTATCTGCTAGCTGATTTTTCTATGCGCTTGTTGAATTAGGGTTTTTCCCTATAAGTGAGGTTGTTTTGCATGAAGTTTTTGGGCATGATTTCAGGGGAAGAGTTGTTGATCAGTTACAATTTGAATCGGATAGATACATATGTAGATACTTCGGGAGTGGTACATATAACATTTCACAAAACCTGTAATCTTTATGTTATCAATTTCGCAATATGTTTTCCATTAATTTTTTAAAAAATATGTTTTTAAATAAGATTTTCCCCATGTATTGGTTTCAGTTTGAAATTAATGTTTTTAATTACTTTTTGTTGTAGTCATCTGATCGGGGCAAGTCCCTAATGGAGCCTGAGAGGCCGACACCCCCCTACAGGCGACAGGTATATATACCACATTTTTACTTACCTGCTTCTTTAGAAAGTACATTTGTTTAATTATGATATCAACGTGGTCAATATTTAAATATGTTTTTAAATAAGATTTTCCCCGTGTATTGGTTTCAGTTTGAAATTAATGTTTTTAATTACTTTTTTGCATTCAGCTGATCAGGGAAAGTCCCCAATGGAGCCTGGGAGGCCGACACCCCCCTACAGGCAACAGGTATATATACCACATTTTTACTTACCTGCTTCTTTAGAAAGTACATTTGTTTAATTATGATATCAACGTGGTCAATATTTTGTTTGTAGGCTGAGGATAGAGGCAAGAGATCCATGACAGATGATATGTCGACAGATGTTAGCACGCCACGCTCATCGGGTCATGTGCAGGTATATAGCACGTTGTGAATTTCAAAAATTGTATTTATACATATTTATGTTATCTAATTATATTAATGATTTCAAATTGATATTAATGTTTTCTATTTTTATGTCGGATGATACTTATCTATAGACGGATCCGAAGGATATGGATTTGGGGCACATTCTTGACGATGTTGACCTCAAGAATTCATAGAATATCCGGGATGCAGTTCAAAAAGCAAAAACAAAATTAAATCAGGAGGTCGTCAATCTACTTATATCGGATCCGCAAATGACGCAGGATGAGACTCAAGCAAAGATAGATCATGTGTTGCTTAAAGTAAAGCACTTGGATGTAAGCTGCAAACTCTTTAATTATGAGTCTATTCCAAATGCAATTTTTTTTCCTATTCGTATATGAGTAACTAAAATATTATTTGTTTCTACAAGAATATTTTTTCCCCGATGAGAGGCATGCTGACACCATTGAGCATGACACCCCCTTCACCACTGATCATGTATCGTTGTCGTCTGGCCAGTTGGAAACACAAAATGAGACACCCCAGACGGAACATGAGAGTGCCGACGAGGATCAGGGGCATGAGAGTGCTGGCGAGGATCAGGGACCGGTACATGGAGAAGAGCACGACCTTGATGCTGTCGTCCCAGCATTTCCTGGATCTTTCCATGTCACTAGCACGAGAACATTTGAGTCTACTTTTTTGGTGGACGAAGATCTCATTCCTACAAGATGGAGAAGATTCCAGGTACTATTTACAAAATGTTTTATCTATATATTATAATTTTATTGGAATGTAATTATGCATCATTCTTTTTACACTAATTAACACATACTCGTTTTTGTAGGAAATGATGTCTTTTATAAACATCTTAATGATTGGTCTTTAGAGCTGTTTGGGACCACTATCCGCACATGGTGGAACCGGCAGAGTAAAGTTTTGAAAGATGAGCTTATTGCTCGCTTGGTTGGGTTTTTTGGTGCCGAAACCTTCAACCGAAAAAAGGTTCTCGAAAAAGTTGGCCAACATTTACATTATGTACGGGAGGGATATCAGAACAACTTAGCAATTAATCCAAAGTATGAGCGCCCTCCGATGATTCCAACAAGGGAGTGGAAAGGCTTGCTGGATGATGCAAGGGAGAAAGCTGCGAAAGTAGCAGGAAAGCCAGTACCCGAGTTATCTAGAAGGTATGCAGTACTTTCGGCAATGCAATTATATGTTTATTACACTTTATTTTCCATTTTTTGCAATGTTTAACGTATTTAAAATTACTTTTATAGGCTACCAGATACATCGAAGGCCACCCAAAAAAGAATAGAAAAACATGGGCAACACAAGCTTGGCCCTGGTGGATATTCCAACCTGCAAGCACGAATCGTAAGTATGATCAATAATTATTTTATTGTATAGAAATTATAGATTGCATTTAAAATTGTTTTCATTATGATATAACACAACAATGATGATCTAATTGAAAATTACAGGCTCAAAGATTCCACGATTTGCCAACGGAGGAAGACATGAGGATCGGCTACCAACGCGGTTTTTTAGGTGTTGTTGAACATCGAACAAGCAGCTGTGGTAGCCAAGCAAAGTCTTCCAGTGGACCATCCTGCGAACAGGTAACTACAATAAACAAATTCTATTTAAGATTGATTCATTGTGTTTTACATTCATTAATAAACTAGTACATAAAATATTGAGTCTCTTTGTGTTAAGCCGCACAACGAAAGTATAGAAAATGCGGAGAATGGAGGAGAAAGAGATATTGGAGTTCATGTTGATCGAAATCCAGGTAATAAATATTCCCGTGTTAAAAAAAAACTAGTATGGATTAAAGTCTCAAATATTAAATTGAAAATACTATATTGTTGTAAGTGTTGATGTTTTAATGCAGAGGGTCTTCATGTGCAATTTGAGGCAGCATCAGAAGATCAAAAGCATGAAATTCATGTCACCCATGAGTTTCCAGGTACAAAGCACCACTCTAATGTTTTTTTCTTAATGAAGGACTTACAATGATAATAATAAAAACACGTCAAGTAATTAATATTTCTTCATTTTTCCAGTACATCCTAGCACCTTACAGTAGCCACATACATGTCGTGAGCACACGACCCGTCGACAAACACGATCACAGGCAGCTACAGAGGGCATAGGAAACAAAAAAAAATTGGTAGAAGAGGATGTCACACTTAGAGAATATGTGGAGAGAAAAAGGCGCCAAAAAAAGTAGTGATTGTAATAAGTACACTATTACATTATTTTTTTATGCATTGTCCTCGGATATTATTTTTGATATTATGGAGTAATGTCTTCAACTATTTATTTTTTTATATGTATGAATGAATGAATGAGTTAATTAATGAATGCTATAAACTAATTAATTATCGAATGCACGTAATTCCTTTAAGACAAGAAACTCACGATGTTCGCACAAAATATCATTTATTTCCAAGCATGTGCATTGGGTATGGGGAATTGAGAGTGATGTGAGGGGGGGGGAGGGGCCATATGAGCTTCCACCTTCACGTGGTTGGCCCTATTTAGTAGAGAATATTAAACTATTCTCAAAACAGAGAGGAGCTTAATAAGGTAAAATGCATGCATTATTACAATGTTTCTTTCTTATGACCAGATGCGTTGTTTCTTTCTTCCAGCTAACTATAGACATGCATTTTATTTATACTGCAGAGTGAGAATCTTGATGGGTTGGAGATTTCTAGTTTGGAAGATCTTCAAAGTCTACATGTTGAGGAATTGACCAAGCTTTTCCAAGCTAAGGTATTTGTATCCAGTTAAGATTAAGTGGGAAAGGTACATAGCTATCCCTTACATTATAGAGGCTATATTCTTGGAGTTAAATCTTAACTTGTAAGTTTTTATATGAGTTAATTAGGTGTTTCTGTTAGCTTTAATTTTTCTTGCCTATTATGAATTGCTTGTTTAATATCATGAAACCGATAAGTATGTTAATCCATGTGTGTTATTTTAATTGTCTGCTTTGTATTGCCTCCTTATGGGGATCATTGTAACGTTAAATCCCTAGCATCTCCAACCATCCATTATATCATCATCTTCCAAATATCGATCATTTCTACTCCTAAAATCTGAGTTTTCATTGTCATTTCATTGCTGGTTGAAGGTGTGTAAATTTGAGTTTGAAGGTTGATCATTTGAAGAAGCATAACATTTGCAAGCAATCGATGGGATGCATTTTAAATAAGGTTTTTATTAAACTCATCACAAATGGTAGTGACCTAGATCTAATTACAAGCTAGAGGCCCATCACATGTGTTAATGTCTCATATACAATTCTCGTAAAGGCTCTTGATCTCATGATCAAACATATTCTCCGTAAGATTGTTCATCCAAAACAAGCTGATTCATTAAAGAGAGTTTCATCTTATCACTCATTTCTTTTTAGCTCTTATATTCTTAATTCCAGCAATAAATTTTCTGACATTACTTTGGATACTGGGATGTGCAGGTGGCATTTTGACATGCCTAATATTCTTGAAGGTTCTATAACGATTTTATCAGATGCAGGGCTTGGGATGTCCATGTTTAGTCTAGGTGAGTTAGTTTTAGACTACAGCCTAATCTCTCTGTTTTTTATTCTGAAAGATAAAACTTTTTGTTGATCATTGGAAGCCCTGAGCCAAGAATACTTGTTTTCACTAGTATTTACCAATTGATATCTTCTTGATATTTTCCTCTCAAGAAAATTGCTCTATGAAAAGTTGAAGAATTGCTAAGACTGCAGATAATTTATGGAAAAAATAATATTGTACAGAATATTGAAAAGCATTTCATGCATATGTATTGTTATTGTTTCTTATAGTTATTCTTGTGATAATAGGCAATCGATGTATCATGTATTCCTCTGCTGTCAATAGAAATAAGTAAACTTGCTACAAGGTTCCATTACCGTCTCATTATTCTCTAAACGGTTTATAACCTAGAGATTTTATCTTGCATAAATAGAGACTGACCAATGATTTAACCCCAATTCCAGAAGATATTGTAGGCATTGGCCAATGGCTATAAGGACTATAGAAATAACATTAGGAGTGAAAATGTGTTTCTAGCTGTGGGAATTCTGAATCTTCTCAAATTTTTTTTGAGCAAAACATGCAGAGCTTACTGCAAATGATTCACAGAAATTTTTGGATGCCAGGCTTATTCATGGCTCTTCAAACAAGACTTATACACGCATGTGCAATTGGAAATGATTTGGTCTAGTTTGACTTGAAGGGTAGTTGAGATAAAAAGAAATTAATTAAATCTACAGTTGCTATCTTTGGCACTTGCTTTAGATCAGATCAGATCCTACCTGAACTGCGGACGTGGACCAATACAATATTTTCTTTTTCTTTTTTTTTGTTTTTGCATGCATTTATAACAACCTATTACGACAATTACAATGGAATTTGTTTCTCCCTTTTATAATTGTTATTAGAAAACAAGTGTGGGTTAATCATTCTTAGAGCTGCAATTGAGCTATACATATAATATTAGTTTGTTATCCTATGGAAAAATACACACTTTGTGCTTATAATATTCTTAATTGTTTTGAGTACAATATAGCTTGGGATCTCAGCTTGCAATATGTGAGCATGATGATATGTAATTTTTCAAGATTTGATTTAAAAACTGGAGTGTCAAACCACTCACAGTTCTCAATCTGAATCTAGGAATTTTCTTGTGCAGTTTTATTAGAGTTCCAGAATCCACATAACAATTCATGAATCAACTAGTGTCCGAATGAATTAAAAATACACTGACAGGTTCTTACCCACATTTCTCGGAGCCGTTGATAAGAATTTTGATGATGCAATCAAGATTCACATGAAAGTCACAAACTGATGCAACTATGGGCCTACCAACTAGTCATTAGTCTTCGTGTAATATACCCATCCTTCTTAGGCAGTTCTGATGTACAATACTTGCTCAAAATACAAAAATAGCACTAAGCAACTATAAAATTTATTATTATTTGGCATTTTTGAGGCATGCACAGAAAACCAATGTGACACCAAGATAGATACAATGTTATTAGAACACAATAGGTGCACGAAATAATAAGAACACATGCTCTATCTTTTTAGCATTTAAATGCAATATATTGTTATTAATTTATGATTAACAACATCAAGAAACGATGATAACAATAATTAGAGGGAAGAAAAGAAGATCCACATCCACACCAGACACAACATTTTTATTGAACTGGAGTAAAAGTTCTTGAGATACAAAATATTCCAGCATATATTAACACCAAAAACATGAAAATACAAATTACTTTGATCTTCCTATATATTGGTCAATAGGAGATACAGAATGGTTGTTTGTTGCAGCAGTATTCTGCCTCTGCCTTCTTCCAAACTGTTTGTTTTTAAAACTTCGAAGTTGTTTTCCAATTGTCATTCTTTCGTTTTCGGACAATTGTGTCGGCATGGTGCCAACGTTGTATTTTCAGTTATTCTCCCCAATCCTTTATGGATCAGACCTTGCCAATTTGAGATTTTTGGTCCCACAAAAAACTTAAGAATCTGAAGGACTTGATCTTTGTAAGCTCTGTCTCTTGGTTCTTGGCTCTCAACTCTAGCTCTTGGATTTCATCTTAGGCTCTGGTTTTGGCCCTTAGCTCCGGCTCTATCTCTTAGCTTTGTCTCTCAGCTCTGACTCTAGTTCTTGGCTCTTCTTATGCCCACTGGAGGTTGTTACCATACAATCCTTTTGCTTGCACACAATTGTGAAACCACCCTGATTAAATTTAGACCAAATTGCTTCACTCAGTTTGCAACGTCAAGTTCAATCTTCTACAACTTGATTGCAGGTTGCAGGATGGAAGCTTACATGTTCCATGAGGTCATGCTTTGGATTACAAAATGTTACAGAGTAAGTGATCTCAGGTTTACTTATTTGAAGCATCAATGTGATAACAAGAATGGCTATGCAATCTAGATCATAGATAGGCTCCTATACCTAGTCTAGTTGCAACAGTGTCGTGACTCAAGTTCCAGTGCCATGATTGGGCAGTTGTGTGTACTGCCAACTTCTGTCAAACATCTACAACTTTGTTTAATGCGTACAATAACAATGCACAGGAGACTCATACCCTCCACCAGGTGGCATTTCCGAATTTCAGAAAAAATCAATTGTTAAGACCTTATTCCAAATTTGGTTAATAAAGATTCTAATCATTCTCTATTAGTATTTAAATTCTGCATTGTTTTTTTTTCTAATCTTTAACCATGGTACATCCTTGGGGACCCATGACCTTCTAATTCAACTTCAAAAAATAAATCTGTCAGAGTCAACAAGAACTAGATTTATTCCTTCCCTGGAAGGCTGAATTTACAGCTAAATCTAAACTTTAAAGCTTATTCACCATCACCAAAAATCCCCACAAGAACACATCCCATCCTTGAAATGGTGGAAACGATTTGCATCCCTCACAATAATTTCCCGATCTACAATCTTGGAGATGAACTTGGTAGTCGAGTGACAGTCACCACAAACTCGAAGGTTCTTGGTTATCCGTATTGTTGTTCCAGGGGAAGTATTCATAAGCCCAAATTCAATAGCCAGCTTCTCATTATGATGGCCAAGAATATTTTCCTTCTGTTCCTCCTCCACATCATGCAGTGCAAAGTCTATCTTAGGCACATAGCCTGCATTCATCATCTTACCAAACAATTTCTCCAACATGTCATATATTTTTTCTGATTGTGGGTGTGATTTGTCTCTCATAAGGAAAGAATACACCTTACCATTAACCTTAATCCAACTGCTTCCTGGCATCTTTTGAACCCCTTGGTCTTTCATAATTTTTTGCACCCTCTTTACGTCATCCCACCTGCTACATGCAGCATATATGTTTGAAAGAAGCACATAATATGAAGCATTTTTAGAGTCCAATTCAAATAGGCTTTTTGCCACACGTTCCCCTAGATGCGCATTGGTATGGGTTCTACAGGCAGCAAGAAAACACCCCCACACAGAAGCTTCAAGTTTTATTGGCATATTGTTAATAAATTGCTCAGCCTCATCCAATCGTCCTGCCCGACCAAGAAGATCAACCATGCAGCAATAGTGTTCCATTCTAGGTATGATGTGAGTTGAAATAACATTAGGAGTGAAACTTTTTTTCTAGCTGTGGGAATTCTAAATCTTCTCAAATTTTTTTTTGAGCAAAACATGCAGAGCTTACTACAAATGATTCACATAAATTTTTGGATGACAGGCTTATTCATGGCTCTTCAAACAAGACTTATAGCATGTGGGAAATCAAACACAATATTTGGAATGGTTCTTCGATTCCTTACTGGACCGGCATTTATGGCAATTGCTTCAATTGCAGTTGGTCTTCGAGGATGCATTTTGCATATTACAATTGTGCAGGTGAGCTCTTCTATTTTTCATTTGATAATGCCTCTGTTTTCTTCGATAATGCCTCTGTTTTCTTTCTTTTTGCTCATTTCAATGTGCTGAAACTTATGTCAAAAGAATTTTGTTGAGAATTTTCTTTGAAATGCACTTGCTAGCAAAATATAATATGTAGATGTAACTTATCTATCCATTATGGATTCTAAGAAGAATATCTATCCATTATGGATTCTACTTATTTACTAATGGATTCTATCTATGTCCAGTGGTGTACTTTTAAAATAGGGATAATGGTGCTATGCAACAGCATTAGTCCTAATGCTTTATTGTCCTACCCCACCAACATGGAACCCATGTGATAAGGAGTAAACCCCATAATATTGGGGATTGGACCATTGGATCGCTTAGGGAACCCAACCCATATGAATTGGATTAATGGAGCATTCTAGAGCTATATATATTATATATATATATATATATATATATATTATTTCAGAAGGAATACAAGGCTCTATCACAGAATAAATAAACATCTTAAAATGTTATAGTTTATTCACAATAATATCCATAGAGACCGAATCATCATGAAAGAGACTCATGGAGAAACACATATATATAAAAAATATGTTTCGAACGCCCGCTGGTACCTCCATCCGCCTTATTATATAACTAAATATTAGCCACCGTATGAGGCATCCCACTACGGTCCTAGGTAAAGCATCAGTCAGGATAGCTGCCCTTATCTTTTTTAATGGTCAAATCATTTCTATTTTTTTTTTAAACACTTATAGCCGTCGGTTAAGCGATGACCTGTAGGTGTTTTTTTTTTTTTTTAATTCAATACCGACATTTAAGTTTTCATAATCCGTCGGTTAAGAGACGGGTTTCTTTGGTGAACCGACGGCCTGTAAGTGTAGTTTTTTTTTAAATTTCTTCACTGTCGCTTAACCGACGCGTAACCGACACTTACGTTTTTATTATCGTCGTTTAAGCGACACGTGTTTAATTTTTAAATGATAAATAATATGAAATAGAGGTCGGATAACCGATGATTTACATTTAACCGATGTTTATTAACTGACGCTTAACCGATGTTTACGTTTTCCTTATCGTCGTTTAAGCAATGCGTGTTTAAAGTTTAAATGATAAATAATATAAATTAGATGTCGAATAACCGATGATTTACATTTAACCGACGGCAATTAACCGATGCTTACGTTTTAATTGTCGTCATTTAAGCAACGCGTGTTTAAAGTTTAAATGATAAATAATATGAATTAGATGTCGGATAACCGACGCTTTACATTTAACCGATGGTAATTAACCGATGCTTACTTTTCATTATCATCATTTAAGCGATGCGTGTTTAAAGTTTAAATGATAAATAATATGAATTAGATGTCAGATAACCGAAGATTTACATTTAACCGACGATAAAATGAGCTTTCGCTTAACCGATGGATTGGAAAGGTGTCGGATAACCGACGACAATCCACCGACGCTTAAAAAAAATCATAGTGTCGTACATGCAACAGGGAAGTGTCGAAAATTTGATAATACGGCCGTTGGATTTTTGGTCGAAATGTATTAGTGTCATCATAATCATAATCATCGACTTCATCAGCATCATAATCATCATTATCATCATCAACATCATCATCATCATCATTGTCATCGTCGACATCATCATTTTCATCATCTTCATAAACATCATAATCATCACCATCATCATCAACATCATCATCATCATCTTCATCATCATCGTCATCATTATCATCAAAATCCTCATGATGATGATAATCATCATCATCATCATTGTCATCGTCGACATCAACATCATAATCTTCATCATCGTCATGATCATGATCATCATCGTCATCATCATCGTCATCATCATCATCATCGTCATCATCATCATCATCATCATCATCATCATTTTCATCGTCGACATCAACATCATAATCATCATCATCATCATCAACATCTTCATCATTGTCGTCTTCATCATCATCATCATCATCATCATCATCATCATCATGGTCTTCAACATCACACATCATCATCTTCATCGTCGTAGTCATCATCATCACACATCATCATCTTCATCCTCATCATCACAAGGCAATCGTCATCATCGTTGTCTTCATGATCATCATCAACATGCGCATCATCTTCATCATCTTCATCATCATCATCATCATCTTCCTCATGATGATGATACTCATCATCAACATCATCATCGTCGTCATCATCATCTTCATCATCATCATCATCGTCATCGTCGTTATCCTCATGATCATCATCATCATCATCATCATCATCATCACCGTCATCATCATCTTCATCATCATCGTCGTCATCATCATCGTCGTCATCATCAACATCATCATCATCTTCATCATCATCGTCATCATCATCATTGCCATCCTCATGATGATGATAATCATCATCATCATCATCATCATAATCATAGTCATCGTCTTCATCAACATCATAATCATCATCATCATCTTCATCATCATCGTCATCATTATCATCGTCATCCTCTTGGTGATGATAATCGACCTCATCATCATTGTCATCGTCGACATCAACATCATAACCATCATCATCATCATCAACATATAATAATATAAAATAACATATAATAAAAATAAAATACATATAATATAAAATAATATATAATAAAAATAAAATACATATAATATATAATAAAAAATGAATAGTGTATTTGGACATTGTCGCGACTCGTTTTGGACAGTTCAATTTGGAGGTTTTTGTGAATTTGGGAGTAGGTCTAGTGGAGCTTAGGGTTCAAAATTGGAGCTCACGGTTGAGAATGGGAGATGGCGGTTCAAATTTGGAGCACATGGTTCACGTTTTGGAGTTCACGGTTTGGATTTGGAGCTCATGGCTCAACAGGTAAGCATCATGACCTCCTTTTTTCAGGCATGTTGTGACAAGAATTTTTGGGCATCCTGTGACAAGGGTTTTTTGTGCATGCTGTGATGTTTGCTCCTTTCTATCGATCTCAAAAAGTAGCGGTCCAATATTGACTTGCCTTAAGGGGGAGGGGACCCTACGCTATATAATTTAATACCATCAACTACTCACTTTGGCAAGCTGATATGGCACCTCAAAATCATAAACCTGTTTCCCAATAACCAGGGTTGGGGTTTACCATCAGCACCCCCATTGGTCATTACGTTCCGTAACATGCGGAACCGGAACCTAGACTTCTGGCCTTAGAAGAGTTAGTTAATGAGTGTTGTCTTAGAACATGGCTCAATCAATATGCTCGTAAGTAAGTAAATAACATGCTCATAATCCTGCTTCTTCTAGGGAAATTTCATCAAAATGTATGGCTCATATAGTGCTGTGATGTTTGCTCTTTTTTTTTCAAAGAAAAAAAGCATAATTTTATTTCATCCATAGAGAGACAAAATTACTTTTGTAGATATGCAATGCATATTTGTAACCATAGTTCAGATCCTGTACAAAACAAAAGTCTATAAACAGTGCCCAAACCCATTCATCGGATGATAAATCACCCCATCTATCCACAAAAATAGAAACAGAGAACAATTTCATGGTACCAAGTTCGTTCCATGTGAACGACAAGCTAAAACAGCCCATATAGTCAGCATAATAGTAACGAAAATATCATCCAACTGTCATATCCAACAATTCACAAACATAGAAATCAATACTGTCCAAAAAAAGAGCGAACATGTGGCTCCAAGCCATAGATCAGCAGCAAAGTCTCATAACGTCTCTGTGATGTTTGTTGTGTATTCCAAACTAGACAGGGGAAACACGTGGATTACCAACATAAGGGAAAGCCATTGGATATGCTAATGCTTGGATTGTAATAGACCAAGGAGATGTACTAGAAAGATTTTCCTTGACTTGTTGATTTCACTGTTAAGTTGAGCCTAAATGACAAACACGGAGGAGCACTAAGCAAGATACAACACTTTGTAGGAAATCGAATGAGTATAGATATAATGATGTTAGTTCCTGGAGATGCTCTAGAGTGGATGCTTGGTTGCTCTATAGGTTCCAAATATTTAGGTTCCTCATTAGATGCTTCACTAAATGAATCATATATGGGGCCCCCAAAACTATGATTATTGATTTCAAATATAACATCCAACTCTTCATGAAATGGATAAATGCATGCATTTTCCATCTCATCATCAAACAAGGGTTTGCCTACAAAATATTCCTCATCATGCTAGTGTATGCATCCAATACTTGCTACTTACTTGATCACTATCAGGGAACAACTTCAGCTCTATCATGTTAACCTTACTTCATCTAGCTAAAAGCAGTTCACATATTCAGAGAACACAATACTAAGGATGATAGCTTATCCAAAGAAGCATTAACCTTGGCCTCAGGCCATTTTCAGTTTACTGAATTCACTAATGGTGAATGTACTGATCAGGGAACTTTCCAGCTTTTCTAGCCCTTAGAACTTGAGTCTTTTATGTGCTGTTTCTATTGACATCCTTTGGATGATTGAGGTGGATGATCCCCTCATATTATTGATCTCTCTTGTTTATTGCTTCTTTGGATTAGCTACTTCAATATTAGACTTGAATTCTCTGTCTGTTGAAGGTTAGTGATGTGGATGTAGTCAATATTCCTAGATTATAGGTGTTACCTTTGAATATTTGTCCAGTATTCTTGTGAAGTTGATAAATTGTCATCTGTATGCTAATGATGAACATAGTTGTATCTATTCCATGTGCTCAGCAATAGCTAAAGTTGTAACTAAGTTACCTTTGATTTCAGTGAAATAACAAGGAACTGATATTTTCCCTTGGATCACCATATCCCACCCATCACCAGAGCTGCAAGGGAGTAGGGAGCAGTTCTATGTGAATACTCGACTAGAATAGAGCAGTGGTTTATCTTCAGAAATAGTTCCCACTCTTTATTACGCGAAAAGATTTTGTTACAAAAATTAGAAATCTGACTTGAATGAGATGAATTCCCCACCCCTATATGATTATAAAGGGTTTGTAAATGTTGAAATGAACTTGATTATCTACTCGGTTTCAAAAATTGATCTAACTCGGTTTATTGATGATTGGATTTTTCTTCATGTCATTTAGATCATCCATGTCTATATGTATCCGAGCTATGCATCAAATCGAATGGATAACATCTACAACAGGGGGGTTGTCCACTGGACAAGGGAAACACATGGATTACCAACATGAGGGAAATCCATTGAATATGCTATTGCTTGGACTATAATAGACCAAGGAGATGTACTAGAAATATTTTCCTTGACTTGTTGATTTCACTGTTAAGTTGAACCTAAATGACAAACACAGAGGAGCACTAAGGAAGCTACAACACTTTGTAGGAAATCGAATGAGTATAGATATAATGATGTTAGTTCCTGGATATCCTGTAGAGTGGACGCTTGGTTGCTCTATAGGTTCCAAATATTTAGGTCCCTCATTATATGCTTCACTAGATTAATCATATATGGGCTCCCCAAAAATATGATTATTGATTTCAAATATAACATCCAACTCTTCATGAAATGGATGAATGCATGCATTTTACATCTCATCATCAAACAAGGGTTTTCCTACAAAATATTCCTCATAAAAATCTCAACAACATGGACCATCTAATTCAGATTCTTTGGATGAGGCAATATAATAGGAGAATGGGTTCTTTCATAACCAACAACCCAAAGGGTCTCTGTCTATACTGCCTGCTTCTTGACCAACTTCAATCTGTCCTTTTCAACTTTCAAACATGGGTTTTCTTCGTTGTGCATGCATTTACATTGATCAGCTAATGATAGACCCAATTTGACAGTTTCAACTAACCCGCATTTGACCCATATTGGCTGATATGGATTCTGAAGTCTGGCCAGTCTGAGCGTTACAATTAGTGGACGAACCCATCACATTTTGGTTCGCATTCAAATTGGTTTGATTGTTTTTATGTGAGTTATCTCAGCAACTGGTTCCCAAATAATCTATTAAGATAACTCTACCCAAATGTGATGCTTAAGGGAGGTTTAGAGAAGATCATTGAAGATCATTATAAAATCCCTATGTTAGAAAGAAACTTGAACCTAACCCAATATTTTCCAAATTGTAGCGACAACAGGGGTTTGCCAGAATTCTACCAAATGTTATGGATTTCTTCTTTAAGGTGTTTTATTATAGAAACCTTATATTAGAAAGCAACTGTCCATGAGGATAGAGTTCAATAACTCTGTCCACATGAACTATATCTCACAAAAGATAACAAGTGTTCAGCCAAGCAATGGTGACGACTCATGGTATTATGCCTCACAAGTTTGCTATGTTGCAACCCCATGAAACATAATACCATGAGTTGTCCCCATTAATAGCCAACACTTATTAGCTATTTTAGAGTTAGTGAATTGAAAGTGGCTAAGTCAACGCAAAAAAGAAAGGTAATAAGTTTTAATAAATAAACTATTTTGATTATTGTACCTACATCTTCCACTACATGCATTGCTTTCATGCCTCACCTATGTCGACGTACTATCAACTTTATTATTATTGGTATGTGTACCTTCTCTCAATGATAGTCTTAGTTTAGGGATGTATTGAGGTTTATACCACATATTTGCTAGTGTATGCATCCAATACTTGCTACTTACTTGATCACTATCAGGGAACAACTTCAGCTCTATCATGTTAACCTTACTTCATCCAGCTAAAAGCATTTCACATATTCAGAGAACACAATACTAAGGCTAATAGCTTATCCAAAGAAGCATTAACCTTGGCCTCGGGCCATTTTTAGTTTTTACTGGATTTACTGATGGTGAATGTACTGATCAAGGCACTTTCCAGCTTTTCTAGCCCTTAGTACTTGAGTCTTTTATGTGTTGTTTCTATTGACATCCTTTGAATTGTTGAGGTGGATGATCCCCTCATATTACTGATCTCTCTTGTTTATTGCTTCTTTGGATTAGCTACTTCAGTATTAGACTTGAATTCTCTATATGTTGAAGGTTAGTGATGTGGATGTAGTCAAGATTCCTAGATTATAGGTGTTACCTTTGAAGGTTTGTCCAGTATTCCTGTGAAGCTGATCAATTGTCATCTATCTGTTGATGATGAATATAGTTGTATATATTCCATGTTCTTAGCAATAGCTGAATTTGTAACTAAGTTACCTTTGATTTCAATGAAATAACAAGGAACTGATATTTTCACCTGCAAAAAAAAGTTACTTGATCACTAATATCAATTGATATTCCACCACTCTTATGGGTCCAAAAATAGTGGAGATTGGCATCCTAAGGTTGAAATTTAGCATCCTAAGCAACGTTCAAAATTGAACCCTTCACAGCCCTTCCCATAAGTGTAAAGTTAAAATTTCCCTTCAAAAAAAATTTAAAATTTGAATTTCACCCTTCCAATAAATAAGCATATAATTTATATCAACATTTCAAAAGAAGAGCAACATTTGAAATTACCCATTCATATAAATATCTCAAGATGTAGCTAGGATCACAAATTGTGCAGAAATTGATTTATGCATTGCTATAGAGATGTGTCATTGGGAACAGGATATGGAGAAACAATGGTTATTAATAAAATTAAAAAAACAATTGTTGGCTCAAGAATAGTCTTCAATTTGATGAGTTGCATGATCGTGATGTTATCTCCCTCCATCCTTCCAAACATTTGTGGTTTCTCATGACATTTGTCCTCAGTGCTACCAAAATAGTTATTACCAATATGATTGCAAGGCATTCATTGAAGGTGAATTCCATAATTTTAGGTATTCTTCCTGATTATCATGCCTTTTGGTAAGACAATAAAGAGGGTAGTGGAAAGCATTAGCATGGAAAACTATCTCAACATAGAGGTTATACACATTAATTTTTTTCATTAAATAATTTAAATTCCTACCTGTGACTATGGATTCAGTGAATCATGGACTAGTACAAAACAATACAAATTTTTGAGCCACAAGCACTTAACTACTCACACCTATAAATTTCTGAAATCAACCATTAATCAAATTCTTTTGGTATTCTGGTTCAATCTAAACCGTGGATCGTTAGACTCAAACATGCAATGAGTTGCAAGGATTCAATTGAATTAGGCCCCTCCATCACATACATGAATGCTTTCACAAAAAACGCTGAAAGAAGAATATTTGGTTTTTGCATTTTTTTGTGTGAAAGGGTTTGGATAATTTATACTTGTCCATTAAAGTACAATTATTTATATCTCCCTTCATCTCTAAAAGGCTCAGAGAATAAATTCCCTTCCAATTGAAATTAAGACCCACCCTTCAAATTTGGTCATTTATCCTAAGGAGCACTAAGCAAGCTACAACACTTTGTAGTAAATCAAATGAGTAGAGATATAATGTCTGGAGCAGTCTGCATACATCCTTCACTTGAATGATGTTAGTTCTTGACAATCCTAACATCATTCAAGTGAAGGGTGTATGCAGACTACTGCAATATCATGTTTTGACCATGAGGTGCTTAGTTGACTGGAAATTGGGTTAGGTAATACTTTTCCATTAATGGAAAATCATGAATCTTATGGTTTATGCTTTGGGTCTTGAAGCAAGTACTAGGTATTTTGATCTCCTCTATTTTTTATTTGAACATTTTATGTCAATTTTCACCGTGTCTCTGGAGATCTTGTAGAGTGGATGTAAATGTTGGCTCAAACTCATACACGGGTTTGCATTAGTGTCCAACCAAGGTGGTCTATTATAGTCCAAACATTATCATATTCAATGGCTTTCCCTCATGTTGGTAATCCAAGCATTAGCATATTCAATGGCTTTCTCAAAGCCTATTTTTCCATTGTTCATCTCTTTTCATAGGGCTATTCATGCCTAGAACTGCCTTTTAACCCTTCAATTTGGCCCAGATTTAGAGGTATGCCTGTTCGGCTATGGATAAGTGCACAAGGGTGCCCAAGATGGTGAAATAGGGTTGCTTCATACCCTTTTTTACTGCCAAACAGGTTTGTTTGTGCCCAGAATTCATGTGGATGCTGCTATAAGGCATATGAATGAGATTTTAGGGTTTCTTTCACCCACAGATTTCTCATTTTCACAGCCAGAATCGCAAAGACCGCCTCCTATTGCCATTGATCATCATCTTTTATTGCTGCAATGTGCCTAGATCTGAAAGTTGGCCTAATTATAGCTTATTTGAGATGCTTTACTGTTTGTTGTGACCTTCAGAATGCTCCCAAGGTGCTCAGATCTATCCCTTTGATGCTCATACTTGATTCTAGAGTTGCTTATGCCCATAGGACTGCCCAACATTGCTCCTAGTGTGACATTGAAAATACCAAGTTTGTTCTTCATCACCAGCTTTAGAATCAACAAATATTAGAGACTGATATAAATGTATTTAAAACATTCTTTTCATTCCTGAACATTCCAAGTAGCAGATATGGAAATGTCTGCTCTTCACCACCATGGATTATATATATATATATATATATATATATATATGATTGTTGTAGGTTACCACTGGGAAATATGCCTCTCAAGTGCTGGCTTATGCACTTCAGAGTAGCACAGAGGTTAAAACATCCACTCTACAGGATCTCCAAGAACTCAACATCATTATTTGTCCATTACTGTAAAGGAATTGTACTAGAAGATTTGTGAGGACTTGTTGATTTCACAGAGAAGTTGAACGAAACAGAGAGGATACTAAGCAAGCTACAACACTTTGACATGCGTGCACATTGACGTGCACAAAAAGTGTTGTAGCTTGCTTAGTGCTCCTCTTTGTTTCTCATTTAGGTTCAACTAAACAGTCAAATCAACAAGTACAGGAAAATCTTCTAGTACATCTCCTTTATAGTAATGGATAAATAATGATGTTAGTTCTCTGGAGATCCTGTAGAGTGGATGTAAATGTTGGCTGAAACTCATACACGGTTTTGCATTAGTGTCCAACCAAGGTGGTCTATTATAGTCCAAGGTATTTTGATGTCCTCTATTTTTTATTTAAACATTTTATGTCAATTTTCACTATGTCTGATTTTTTTTGTCCCTCTTACAATTAACACAATAAGATGACCTTTATGGTTTAGACAGTTGGTTAGCTTTAGAATCAGAAAATATTACAAACTTATATAAATGTATTTAAAACATTCTTTTTTTCATTCCTGAACGTGCCAAGTAGCAGATCTAGAAATGTCCTCTCTTCACCCCCATGGATGATATATATATATA
>LPNX010284449.1:1393286-1560285 GCA_001517045.1 Pseudotsuga menziesii | reverse complement strand
TAAAGCAAAGCAAGCAACTGTATTATTGGAGTAGATATTACTTTTGCAAGGCTTTATCATGTGCTGTAGCTAGGTATTTTTTAAATATTAAAAAAAAAAAATTCCCTGCCGTCGCTTAAGCGACGGCTATAGATGTCGCTTATCCGACGCTTTCTCTTGATATTCGTCTCTAAAGCAACGGTTCTTTATGTCGCTTATCCGACACTTTCTCTTGATATTCGTCGCTTAAGCGACGGTTCTTTATGTCTCTTATTCGACGCTTACTCTTTATAGCCATCGTTTAAGCGACCGTTATTCTTGTCGCTTATCCGACTCCTAACCGTTATCTCCGTCGCTTATCCGACGGCCATTCTGTCGCTTTACCGACGGTATGAAGGCTATTTTCTCAAAAAAATTTCACTACCGTCGAAGATATTTTGTCTCTTAAGCGATGCTTTACATTTAATCGACGGTTACTTAGGTGTCGCTTAACTGACGATTACTTAGGTGTCGGATAACCGACGACAAGTTTCCGACGCTTAAAAAAAATCAAATTGTCATACATGCGACAGGCAAGTGTCGAAAATCCGACATGACGGCCGTCGGATTTTTGGTCGAAATGTAGTAGTGATAGATTGGAAGAATATGCAGAAGATGAATCTCCTTACACTGAATGAAATAATCTTCAAAAAGAACCTATACAAGAAGAGATAAATAATAATTCTTCCGAACTAATACAAACAGTTAAAGAATTAAAAACAGAGATTGAATCGGTTAAGAAATAAAATGAGAGGATTCTGAGAGCTCAAGAGGAGATAAATCAAATTTTAATAGAAAGATTCCATACTGAGGGAAAAGATAAAAGAACTGAGTCTAAAGATATAGGTTATCAGCATAAAGATAAAAAGACTAAATAAGTTAAAAATGGAAGTAGCTCATCTTCTGAAATATATGGTGATTTACATAAACAAAACTTGATTATACTAGTGACAGTAGTGAAGGTAACCACCATACTAGGAAGAGAAAATTTAAACCTTACGAAGAAATCTATGGGGAGTTCAAAAAGATCAAGCCACTAAACTTTAATGGAGAAACTGAAAAGGGGGAAGAAGCAGAATCCTGGCTGTCTAGGATGAAGAAATACTTCCAAATTTATAACTGCTCTAATCAACTAAAGGCCAGGATGGCTATTTATAATCTTACGGGAAAAGCAGACTTATGGTGGCAGGACTTAAAAGGAGTAAAAGGTATAAGGGATAAAAACATAAATTGGAGTACATTTAAGAAATATTTCAAAAAGAAATTTTTATCTGAACAATATTATGAGGAAAGGGCTAAGGAATTTTACGAGCTAAAACTGGGAACAATGAATATGAAAGAACTAAATAGTAAGTTTCTAAGTCTGCTCAGGTATGTGTCATATATTGTGGATAAGAAACCTAAGGTATAGCGGTTTCTCAGCTGTTTACCTTATCACATAAAGGACAAAATTGAGTATGACGATTCGAAAACATTAGAAGAAACAATGAGAAAAGAAAAATTTTGTTATGAACAGAATCGTAAAAAGGAGAGTATAGCCAATTGGAAGGCCAAAAGGAATAATAACTTTGAACAGAAAAAGAAAGAGTTTATGCCTAATTGAAATTTTAAGAATAATAACACCAAAAATTTTCCTAGTAAAAATTTCCAAGGGAAAAAAAGTAATTCACAGACCAATCGGAATAATTAAAGGAATAAAGAATTTGCTAACAACCACAGTAGTTATACAAAGAATTTTGAACGAAAGGAACCCATAAAATGTTGGGAATGTAATGGTCCGCATTATGCATCAGTTTTCCCCAATCGAAAGAAGACTATTAGCAACATACACACAATACAAGAGGAGATGACTATTGGTGATCTAGCAAGGACAATGCCCAGGATCAATGCAGCATTAGAGAACCGGCAAGCAGATTATCAAAATTCCATGGTGGAAGTGGAAGGTAAGATAAATCAAATACCTATATCTATTTTAATTGATCCAGGAGCTAGTTTAATCTAGATTTATCCTAATTTAGCAGAAAAGTGTAAGCTTTCAGTTGAAAAGTTTGCAAGTTCTTGGTTAGTTCAGCTAGCTACTGGTGCAAAGAAAAAACTAATTAGCTTTGTAAAGAATTGTACAGTAACTATGGATCAGTTTGAAACCTTTGTTAAACTCAATGTGTTACCTTTAGGTTCATATGATATGTTAATTGGTATGGATTGGTTAGAACAGTATAGAGTGGTATTAAATTGCTTTGATAAAACATTCACTTGCATAAATAGCGATGGAAAGTTAATAAATGTAAAAGGAATTCCTAGGAAAACAACCGTAAGACAGATTTCTGCTTTGTAGCTTAAGAGAGCTGTTAAAAAAGGCTATAAGGCTATTGTTGTAACAGTAATAGACGAAGAAAACATTAACAACATAGATAAATTAAAAATGGAATATATTCTGATTCTAAGGGAATATTCAGATGTATTTCTGGAAGAAATTTCGAGACTACCTCCGAAACGAGAATTAGATTTTACTATTGAGCTAGTACTTGGTGCAGTGCCCAGTTCAAAAGCCCCTTATTGGATGAATATACTAGAATTAAATGAAATTGAGTCACAGTTAAAAGAACTCATTGATAAGAATTACATTAGACCCAGTGTGTCTCCCTGGGGGGCACCTGTCATCTTTGTTAAGAAGATGGATGGAACTCTATGACTATGTATAGATTATCGTCAACTAAATAAAATGACTATTAAGAACAGATACTCGTTACCTCACGTAGATGATATGTTTGATCAACTATGTGGAGCCATGGTGTTTTCAAAGATTGATTTACGATCTGGATACCACCAGGTTCGAATCAAGGATGAAGACATCTTTAAAACAACCTTTAGGACTCGATATGGACATTACGAGTTTGTCGTTATGCCCTTCGGGCTTACTAATGCCCTAGCTGTTTTTATGTGTCCGACGAATAATGTAATGCACAAATATTTGGATAAATTTGTGGTCGTATTTATTGACGACATATTAATTTACTCAAAGTCTGAAGAGGAACATAAAGAACACTTAAAAATTGTCTTGCAAGAGTTACAAGAGCATCAACTTTTTGAAAAATTTAGTAAATGTGACTTCTTTAAAGATAAAATCTAGTATTTAGGACATGTGGTGACTAAAGAAGGAATTTCTAATGACCCCGAAAAGATAAAGGCAATCGAAGATTGGCTAGTCCCAAAAGACGTAACTGACGTCTGATCATTCATGGGGATTACTGGTTATTATCGGAGATTCATCAAAGGGTTTTCAAGAATTGAAATCCTATAATCTCTTTGCAGAAAAAGGGGAAGAAATTTAATTGGAATTAGAAGTGTGAAGACAGTTTTAAAAATTTAAAAACATTATTAACCACCGCACCAATTCTAAGAATTACTGACCCTAATAAAGATTTTATAGTATGTACTGACGCATGCAATGACGGTTTAGGTGGAGTATTAACTCAGGAAGGACACGTCATTGCTTATGAGTCTAGGAAGCTGAAGATTCATGAGAAAAATTATGCGACCTATGACTTAGAATTAGCTGCTGTCATACATGCCTTAAAGATGTGGCGTCATAATTTAATTGGAAGGAAGTTTATATTAATGACATATAATAAAGGATTGAAATACTTGTTAGATCAACCTTACTTGTGTTGATGTATTTGTAACTTCGGAATGTATTCACTTGTATATCTTACATATTGTACCCCGATGTTTATTCCGGGAAGTATCTATAATGTAATTGATTCATGTCATGCCTTGATGTTCTGATCGGGAGATTCAATAATGTAACAAGTCATGTAAAGTCATTGAGGTTAACCCTCCATTGTAAATCAGGGCAATAGTCTGCACATTTGTGTCAAGGTTAACCCTCCTTGTTGAGCGGAGGGAAAAGTCCCCATAGTTGTGGGGCACTAGGGTTATTAGACTCTCCTAGAGATGTCGGCTCTATTAAGTAATTGTTAAGTGGGGCTGGCATGTTAAAGTGGACATTAAGTGAACGGAAGAATATAAATAGAGAGTGAGCCTCTCTATTTATCACACACACACTCACTCATTGGGGCGCATGAGTGAGAGAGGAGAAGCTCTCTCAGGTGAGAGAGAGAGAACAAGCTGTGGAGATCATCTTTTATGTTTTCGGGTTTTACTACTGCCATTGGTGCTCATTCTATATCTGAGGAAGTTGCGGTGTTTTCTCCTTTATGGTTTCCTCGTGGAAAATTCTTTGTGTCTCTTGTCTCTTGTGTTTTATTGCTGTGCATGTTATTCTCTCAGATAATATCCTAAGATCATAATGCTAGCTTGAATGATAAAATTCTAACACGGTATCAGAGCTAACCTAAGAAGAAGACATTATGCAGCTGCATAAGCTAGGGCTTCTTACTTTTTGGGTCTCTCTCCACAATCCATCAGCAAAAGTATGCTAGGATGACTCTCCATTGAAGGGAGCATCTTTCTGTCGAAGCGAAATTCGATTCCGGAGATTTTCAGTTTTTGGTGCGGGAAATTAGGGCTTGGGTCGAGATTTTTGGTTGGGTATAACTCCAAGAAAGTCAAACCCTAGTTTGACCCCGGGCTGGAAAAAACCTAAAATACTAAAACTGATAAGTTTTGATACATTCACTATATATTAGGATTGGCGAAGGCTCAGGAGCTAAAACTTTCACAGGCCGAAGATGAACTCCCAATTTAGACTGTATCCAAAATTCAGCCTTATCTTCTCTATATTCTAGGAGATATGATCCCTCCAAGTTAGGGTTCCATCCTCTTCCAATATTCATCCCTAAAAAGAACACCTGGGGAGAATTGTTATATCTCGGGCTACAAAGGTCCAAATGAAATTTCTAAAGATGTTCCAAAAAGGGCATAGAATTTACTTTCTGTGGTCTAAGTTTCAGATGTAGAAGATGAAACAGTGACACATGGAATTCCATACAACTTCTCTATGCTGAACAGTACTGAAACAAGTCACCTTGAGAAAACGATCATAAGTCCTAATTGGCGAAACCAATTTTGATGAAACCTATGGTGTTGTAATAGGGACATGCGAGGCTACCACATTTTGAAGTTTCAAACATAGAGGAGCATTAATTTAAGAGATACCATAGAAACAGTATCAGAAATTTCTGTAGAAGAAATTGGAAAACTAGGGCTTCCTGTTCCGGGAGCTTCCTCCACTGTTTTCAGAAAAAGGAGTACATTGTACAACTCACCTTGAATAGATATATCTTTCTATCCAATCAAATATGAAAGATTCCAAGTTTTTAAAATTAGGGTTTCTCTGATAAACCCTAGATCAAACAGCTCTGGAGCCAGGACGGACACCTCAAATCGGTAAGATCTAATCTTTTGCTATTTTCATTTGAGGTTCTCATTTCAAAGTGATCTATCACATCAACTTGATGATAAGCTTGGTGAAGTTGAAAAATTCCAAGCATGGAAGTATATGATCTCTCTAAAGAAAATGAATTGGACACCTACATGAGTAGAGAGGTTCCAGTTCCAGAGGGAGATGAGGTTAAAATCCTTTCACAAGAAGAACTTGGTCAAGGCCGAGAAGATCATTGCTGATTCAATCATGGATCAACTTGTACCATAAGTGTCTTCCCTAAAGACACCAAAGATAGTTGATTCCTTGACCAAGATATTTGAAGGGAAGAACATAAATTGGTATATGACCTTTGAGAAAACAGTTGAAGAATGTGAAGATCCAGAATGCAGAACAACTTGAAGTGGTAGAAGAAGAAGTGGAGAATGCATAAGTTGTGATAACCTCCTTGAATGGCCTCCCAGGATCATGGGATTCATTCATTCAAGGAATGTGTGCTAGAAGGAAGTGATTACTTTCAACAGAATCTGGGAAGAAGAAGAATCTTGACTCATATTAAGAGAAGATAAGATGGGAGCAATTGAAGATCAAGCTCTCACCATCGAAAGAAGATCCCTCAAGCGATGAGGAATATGAACATCTTGAGAATTTGGATAAGAAATGATGAAGTCATGAATGAAGAAGATGATGAAGCAGAAGGATCAAGAAGGAGTCTACCCATGAAACAAATAAAGTTAAGTATTCAATTGTCATTTCATGATATTGTTTTTGTTATGCATTTGTTTATATTCAGTTGATGTATTATGCATGATAGAATGTCTGCATTAATGATAGTATACTACTAATATGCATGTGATGGGTAAGTAACTCATGGTTCTATACAAATCTCCATTTCTACTTATCTAGAATGAAACCTCTTTGCTGACATATTGGATTAGTGCACAATCTCAATGTTGTCTTGGTAGAGATGGAAGGCATCTAGAAAGATTTCGTGAGATATGGATGAATGTTGTATTGGATAAAATAGTTGCATGATCATATATTTATGCATAAGAATTTGCCATAATGAATATGCCTTATGAAATGTTTCTAACCATATAAGTGCATTTGACTTGTAGGAAAGATCGCGTAAAATCACCTACAAGCAAAGAAGGATGAGACTTGTTCTGAAGAACAAGTGACGATAGTTCAAGATGAAGAATAATATGACGAAAGGAGCGACATCATTGATGCAGAACCTTCAAG
Source organism: Pseudotsuga menziesii (assembly GCA_001517045.1). Classification (NCBI taxonomy): domain Eukaryota; kingdom Viridiplantae; phylum Streptophyta; class Pinopsida; order Pinales; family Pinaceae; genus Pseudotsuga; species Pseudotsuga menziesii. The sequence goes on along the minus strand of LPNX010284449.1, from coordinate 1,553,678 downwards.
CTATGAAGAAGTAACCAAGAAGAAAGGGAAGACCAGTTCAAGAAGAATGATGTCTAGGATGTAGTATCGATACCCGAAGAGAAGTTCATAGTTCCATCATGCAGTAGATGGAAACATCATGGGGTACAAGTGAAGATTAGTAGCACGAGGCATAGACTATGAAGAGACATTTGCAGCCATTAGAAATACACATGACAGGAAGAATCATGTGTGCAAATGAAAGAAGGCCTTGTACAAGCTCAGAAGACCTAAACCTACATGAGGAGCTTGATGAAGACCTGAACCTTTGCTACAAGGTGGAAGATGAAAGTCTATAGAGGATGAAAAGCTCAAAGGTGGGTTCGAGAAGAACTTTTGAAAAAGTTCAAGATAGAGGATCTTGGTATCCAATGATCCTAGATGGATACATAGAATGCTAGTAGCAGAGGAAGCTACTTGTCACTTCAGTACAGAATGTTTCAGTGCATAGAGTACAAAAGACAGAGGGAGAATGATGCTCTGCTTCAGAGGGAGTGACTGCAAAATATCCTAAGGTTTGACATGGTATGACAGGATGGATAGATTACTGATGAATGTAGGCTTTACTGAGAGTAAAGAGGATTCCAAACTTTGCTTCAAGGTTGAAGGTGGAAGACTAGTGATGCTCCTGTTATATGTCGATGACTTGTTCCTGATAGAAAAGAGGAACTCATTAAATTTGCAAGAAGAAGACTTACTGCCGAGTTCGAGGTAAAGGACTTGGGGATGATGCACTATGTTCTAGGCATGGAGGTGTGGACAAGGGAAGTATGCAATAGAGATCCTGAAGAGGTTCAGGATGATGGACTACAAGGCCATGACCACACCTATGGATTCGAACCTAAAGCTATTAAGTGTTGCTTAATTAGAGTCGGTTGATGCCATGATGTATTGTCAAATGATTTACCTGACAAATACGAGACCAGATATTTGATTTGCTGTGAACACATTGAGACATGTTCACCTGATGGTTGCAAAGCATGTAGTGATGTACCTGAAGGGTACAGTTGATTCTGGGCTCAAGTATGAGGTGAATCAAAAAGATTATGTGGATTCATATTGGGCAGGCAGTACCATTGATAGGAAGAGCACTTCGAGGTGCTACTTCAGTATGGGATCAAGTGTGATCTCTTGGTTTGGCAGGATGGAGTTTTGCATGGTGCTGAGTACAGCTGAGGCAAAAGATGTTGCCACTTGCTATTTGGGAGGTAGTATGTTTCTTTTGAAAACTACTATTTGATTTGGTTGATCTGACTTGAATTTTTGTATGATGCAGAGAGGAGCAGTGATCCAGATCAAGGTCTCTCGAAAGAGGGATTTCTAGCATAGCTGATGAGACAGGTTGTGTGAGCATAAATCCTAGAGAAGCTTGTAGTTTGCTCAGATGTAAACGGTCTTGTAGGTTGTCCTTGAATGTAATCGGTCCTGGCGAATCTCATAGGTTATCCTTGGATGTAATCAACCATGATGTGATTCTATGCTAGAAATGGCCAAAGTGAAGTTTGAGTACTTCAGGGAGAAGCTTGGTGTTCTCGAGATCGATGTTCCCTCCAAGGGGAAATGATGAGACCTAGAGCCATTTCGACATGGTGAGAGGATTAGGTTCCTTCCATAGTCAGATGTAAGGGCTGAGCCATTCTTTCATGGTGAGAGGATTTGGTTCCTTCCATGTCAGATGTGAGTGCTGAGCCATTCTGATGTGATTATAGGATTGGTTCCTACATGATCAGATATAAGTGCTGAATGACATTCTTGGAATGGAGGCACCTGGTCAGTTACCAGGAATACTCAGTCTAGGACTGAGGGCCATTCTGATATGACTATGGGATGTAGTCTTACATGATCAGATGTGAGTGTATGGCCATTTTGATGTGATTGAGGGATGTGTTCCCACTTGATCAGATATAAGGGTTGATTCCATTATCTGGGAGAATGGACGAACCTCGTTAGTTACCAGAAATTCTCAGTCTGGGACTGAGATCCCTTTCGATGCAATGTTTTCGAACATGGTCGAATGTAAGTGCATATTATTTTTGACAAGATGAGGTCAAATGTAAGTGCAGAGCCTTTCTGACAAGATGAGGTCAGATGTAAGTGCAGAGCCTTTCCGACAAGATGAGGTCGGATGTAAGTGCTGAGCCATTTTGGCACGATGTGTTTACACATGGTCAGATGTGAGTGCTGGGCCTTTCTGACAAGATGAGGTCAGATGTGAGTGCTGGGCGTTCCTTTCTGACAAGATGAGGTCATATGTAAGAGCTGTGCAGGCCATTCTAACTTAGGGTTAGATATAAGTGCTGAAGACCTACATGAAGGGTAGGCCTACAACTAGCATGAAAAAGGGCTGGCTCTTTAGAACTTCCTGTGACGAGAAGAATGAATATATAGCACCATTTGATTGATATAGCAGAAGCAGTAATGATGATGATGATTCAGTGATGATCCATATTTGATGATGATCTAGATCAAGTGATGATCCAGCAATGACGATCCAGACTTGATGATGATCCAGTAGTGACGATCCAGATCAAGTGATGATCCAGACTTGATGATGATCCAGTGATGATCCAGATCCAATGATGATCTAGACTTGATAAAGATGACTTGACAATGAAGATGACTTGACAATGAAGATGACTTGAAGATGAATATGAATTGAAGACGAAAATGACTTGATGATGATCCATATGATACAGAGAAGAAGACTTGTGCTGATAAATAGTGTCAAGAGAATACCTTCTTAGTTAAGAGGGAATGTTGATGTATTTGTAACTTCAGAATCTATTCACTTGTATATCTTATGTATTGTACCTCAATGTTTATTTCAGGAAGTATCTATAATGTAATTGAGTCATTTCATGCCCCGATGTTTCGATCGGGAGATTCAATAATGTAACAAGTAATGTAAAGTAATTGAGGTTAACCCTTCATTGTAAGTCGGGGCAATAGTCCCCACATTTGTGTCAAGGTTAACCCTCCTTGTTGATCGGAGGGAAAATTCCCCATAGTTGTGGGGCACTAGGGTTATTAGACTCTCCTAGAGATGTCGTCTCTAGTAAGTAATTGTTAAGTGGGGAAGACATGTTAAAGCGGACATTAAGTGAACGGAAGAATATAAATAGAGAGTGAGCCTCTCTATTTATCACACACTCACTCACTCATTGGGGCACGTGAGAGAGAGAGGAGAAGCTCTTTCAAGTGAGAGAGAGAGAACAAGCTGTGGAGATCATCTTTTCTATTTTCGGGTTTTCCTGCTACCATTGGTGCTCATTCTATCTCTAAGGAAGTTACGGATTTTTCTCCTTTATGGTTTCCCCAAGGAAAATTCTTTGTGTCTCTTGTCTCTTGTGTTTTATTGTTGTGCATGTTATTCTATCAGATAAGATCCTAAGATCATAATGCTAGCTTGAATGGTAAAATTCTAACAACTTGAATGCTAGGCAAGCTAGGTGGCTAGCTTTTTTAAGTGAATATGATTTTGAAATTCAATATATTAAAGGAAAGGAGAATAAGGTTGCTGATGCATTAAGTAGAAATGCAAAGATGAATTTTACAGCAGCCATTAGCACTTATACAATAGATCTGGAAGAACAACTTGAACCTGGAATAGAACAAGATGAAAATTACCAAAAATTACAAGTAAAAGTAAAAGAGAATTTAATAGAAAGTCTAAGTACATGGTACAACTTGAATGAAAAAGGATTATTACTGTATAAAGACAGATTATACGTACCTAATGTACCTAAGATTAAGCTGTTAATTTTAAACGAAATTCATAAAACTCCTTATTCAGGGAATTCGGGTTATTAGAAAACTATAACCATGCTAAGAAAGGATTATTTTTGGCCAAACATGAAAAATGAATTGGCAGAATATATTGCTAGATGCTTCAAATGTCAGCAAGTAAAAACTGAACATTAGCATCCAGCTGGGCTACTTCAACCATTGCCTATTCCTAGTTGGAAATGGGAGATAATTAGCCTTGATTTTGTCACGGGATTACCTAGAAATCAGAACTTAAATGACTCAATAATGGTAGTGGTTGACAAATTGAGTAAAGCAGCCCATTTTATACCTGTAAAAACTACTTATAAAGCTACAAATATTGCTAATATTTTCTTAAAACAAATTTTTCGATTGCATGGAATAACGAAAGTGATAATTTCAGACCGAGACCCTAAATTTACAGGTAATTTTTGGAAATATTTGTTTAAAGGATTAAATACTACTTTAAAGTTTAGTACCTCTTTCCATCCTCAAACTGATGGACAGACTGAAAGAGTAAATCATGTATTGGAGGATCTACTCAGAATGTACGTAAAGGAGTAGCCAGGTAAATGGGAAGATTATTTACACCTGGTAGAATTTGCTTACAATAATCATTATCAAGCTTCAGCTAGGTATAGCCCTTTTGAAATTCTGTATGGAAGGAAATGCAATACTCCCATCTCTTGGAGTAAGCCAATGGACAAGTTAGTATTAGGACCTGAATTATTGAAGGAGATGGAGTTAATTGTAAAACATGTACAAGGTAATTTGAAAATTACGCAAGATCAATAGAAAAGCCAACCAGACCTTAAACGAACTTCAAAGGAGTTCCAGGTAGGCAAACATGTTTTTATTAAGGTGAGACCCAAAAAGAGTTATCTAAGGCTAGGTAGCTGTGCTAAGCTAGCACCTCGATATTGTGGTCCTTTTGAAATACTGTCCAAGATAGGACAGGTTGCATATCAGTTAGCTCTACCACCAAATCTAAGAGTTCAGAATGTTTTACATATTTATGTATTAGAAAAATATGTACATGATGCTACTCATGTTATTAATTGGACTGATGTGCAGGTGGAACCGAAGGGGATTTTCTGGTGGAACCAGATTGTATCCTCGAAAGGAGGGAGATCTCGCTTCAAAATCGTACCATTGGTCAGGTGAAGTTGCAATGGAAGCACCTTAGTCCAGAAGAAGCCACCTAGGAATTGAAAAGTCATATGCGAGATGCATATCCAATTCTATTTCAGGGGAAATTTGAGGACGAGGAATAAATAACATCGAGGACGATGTTATAAATTAAGGGGGTGTGTATGTCACATGCCCCAATTTGCAAAAATAATTTAATGTTATTGAGAAACATTGTGTTATATTTTATGCTAATTTTGTAATTGATGACCAAGTGGGGTCAAGAATAATTAATGTAATTCAGAATATTTTATTTATAAATAAATAAATAAATAAATAAATGATGAGACAATAGCTTAGGGAAGTTGTTAAAAGAGTGTTAACTGGTTGCTTTGTGGAGGATACTGGGTGGAGAGTATACTGACAAGTGGCAGCATCCTCAAACTACTTCCAAATGTTGCAGGTGGCAACTTCCCTACATTTGTGGTCATGATTCCCCAAGAAAGTGGAATTGGAGAAGGTGGCTCATTAAGTGAAAATTGACCCATAATACCTATGCATTTCTATAAAATTTCCCATTGAAGACAATTGAGGTTGCTCATTCTGAGAGGTGATCATTTAGGGTGAATGAAGTGCTCATGAGAAATTCGATGGAGGGGATTACTGAAGTGAGTTTGAGGGGTTAACTGCTGAGACTAAACTTATTGTAGCTATTAGGATGAAGTTCTTACTGTTGTGAGCAGGTTTGGATTACTGAGGTAATTTGACCAATCAGGTGACAGAAGGTCTTAAGGATACATTCTTCACCTAGTACTCTACCAGGAGGACTAGAAAACATGCTCGGGGGTCCTGAGGAAGTGCAGACTAAGCTTTCTCTAGGAGTTGGTTGGGAGGAACAACCTCCTTAAGCTGTTGTCACCTCATCATTGACATGTTTCTAATTTTTTCAGGTTATTATATTTATTTACTATCTTCAGTAAAATGTTACTAGTTTTTAAATATAGGCATGTTAGTATTTTATTATGGTTTATAAAGAAAAGAGTAATTATGTATTGATGGACTTAATAATTTACAGATTATGTTAGAAATAATGGAATATATGCTAAATGAGAAATAAATAGAAATAGATTACCATACTGTATTTTTCCATGCCTGGTATAGGCAGTACTCTAGTACAACTGGGTGTTTAAGTAGATATGATGATTCTTACTTAACTCTAAATGAAAAATGTAACTAAATTCTTCTACAGTTTGCATATGATTCATTCTTTAGAAACAATAGTAAACACTCTATCTATTGAATGTACCTACTTCAGACAACAACTGAATATATGTATTTAAAGATATTTAGTAATCATACTAACCATAGAAATATTATTAATACTATTATTCATTATAAACACAATAGGTAAAGTTAAACAAATAAACATAAGAATAGTAAACAAACTATTACTTAGGGTTTAGAACTAGGTAGTATTAGATAATTTCTTATAATAATTTGTTCCAAGATAATATTTTTTTCTGTATTAAAACATGCGTTTTTACTGTAACCTCAAGGCAATCACCTAGGGTTATGAAAGACAGTTTCCATCCTATTCACAAACTTGCAGTATTTTATCCTAATTTTTCCTTTATAAAAATTTAAACAGCTGTAAAAATCATTGAGGGAAAAATAAGAAAAGAGAGATAAAATTTATTATGTAAAATTCATTCTATTACAGAACTGTAGGGTATTTTAATTATTAACCCTTATGAGCCAAAATAGAGTAATAATATTACTCTTCAACACAGTAAAAAATTCCCATAAAACATTGCACTGAAAATCATTATAATTACATGATATTAAATTAAAATAATACTATAGCATTTTGTTAAAAAAAAAACAAATAGGAAGAAATGGCTTATAGCCTTTGGAATTAAAGGTCGAGGCTCAAGCCTGTTAAAAAAATGAACTATACAAAATAATATATATAGAGCAGTAACTATTCATTAATGACAGGTAAGAACCCTTAATCCATTTACAAGTCTTGACTGATTAACAATCTTTCTTCACCTTAAAAACCCATTTTAAAAACTAAAATTTAACGAGACAGAGGTTGACAACATCATTATGGCTTAGAGCTAAGCTCTAGCAGGAAAGTAAAATAAGTTTACATTGTTCAAGCCATAAAGGCACTGCCTTAAAACTATTTTATCACGGCTACAATAGCCTTCAACTTCCCTACACAAAATAACCTCTAAGGTTTTCAAACTCATACCAAAACAAGCTAGCAAGAAACAACAAGCTAGTATGTAAACCAAGGTCGTGCCTTAACCAACTGTAGAGATTCTATCTCCCAACCACCACATATTTTTGCATGAAGAAAATGCTCATTTGCAACAAGGGCTTACCAGAAATATGCTCAGATGGAACGTTGAAGGAGCAAGTTCATGCCAACCTACAGAGTCGGGAGGAGGACCTACAAGGTTTATAAAATCATTCATAGTTACAAATCTTATATTAAAATTTAAACCCTTTCTTTAAAAAAAAACTAACCGAAAAATTGAACCGGTGTTACCTGCAAGCTTCTTGTTTTGAAGCTGAGGAAGCCGACCACCTAAGATCGTTTGGCCACCTCGCCAGATGTCAAGGAGACATTGAGTCACCACTGCAAAGGAAAATGATAAAATCAACCCAACCGGAGTGAAGGAGCACTACTGTGCAAGCTTGGTCCACTAATTTCAGTCTTAAGACAAACAAAGTCCTCAGATGCTTAAGGAAAACCAATTTCTACTCTCGCATTATGCAATAGTAACCATTAAAGACCAAGAACTCCCTCACAACCTCTCTCAAAGCAGCCTACGACTTTTGGTTTTGGAAGCAGTCTGCCAAGCATGGAGGTGGTTACAGGTTTTCAATGCCCACGAGATCACAGCTCGACCAACTAGACTGTGGAACCCCCGCTCTGCAAAAACAAATGAGTAGGGTTTCAAGTTATAAGTCAACCCTTTCGTGTATAGAACCATCCCACGTGTTCTTTGAAATATTTCTCCAGCGTGGGTAGAATTCAATAGTCATCGCCGCAAACACAATGATTTCTAATCAAACCTTTGATCATTATAAACTATACATTTTATATGCTTTCCAATAATATGATAATACCATGGAGTATCGATACTTAGTGGATCAACTATAGGATATAATATGAATATTTTATTTTAGAGTTTCTTGTTAATAAATCAAGATAGATAGTTATGTTTTTAACTAGGTTTGGTGGAGAATGTGAGAAAACATGTTTTCACTTATAACCAGAAGGAGAGCTATTTATTCTTGGAACTTAGCCTTTGAGTTATTTTTGAAGGGATGTTTGGTTAGCTGAATACCAAAACGATATCAGAAATCCCAATAAAATTCTAGCAACTTAATGATGAGTTTATAGATAAAAGAATGAGTAATTTGGTTGTTCATTGAGAGAAGGATTGTTTATAAAGTCTTATAATGAAGGTAGCTGCGAGAGACACCTAACAATATGGAGTGAGTTAAGCCCCAAGCTGTGAACTATATTCTCTCTATGTAAACTTTAAATTACCATTATTGTAAAAAAAAATACAAGTGTTCTTTAGAATTTTAAAGTATACATATTCAATTGATTGGAGGAACATTGGTTAGTATTTGATTCTTGCAATGTTTTAACCCATGTTTATGTAGTTGTGTAAGTGTCATTATGGAGTTTGTTATAAATACAAATTATGGATATGTAACTACACAAATAAGATCAACGTTACCTCCTGGAGTCAAGATAGTTTTCAAATGGACCACAACACAACAACAAGCTTTTGATATCCCAAGAACAATATTTTCATAGCTCCATTTCTCATGTTACTCGATTTGCATTATCCATTTGAAATAGAGATTGACACATTATTCAAAGCCATGGGAACCATGGTCGCTCAAGCAAGTCATCTAGTGGCATTCCATTCAAAAAATTTCAGTGATTTTGTTCGCAAGTATTCAACTTATGAAAGGAAACGGTATACCCTTGTACAAGAACTTAAGGAATGGAGACACTACATTATAGGAAAATAAATGGTCATTCATACAGACCATACGCCTCTACAGTTCATTGTGTCATAGTCAAAATTATAGATGACAATAAAAATCAATTGGATTAGTTACCTAAGATAATTTTAGCTGGTAATTAAGTATCGAAGACACAAATCCAATGCAGTAGGTGATTTACTTATCCAACCACTAGTCACTACACTTCATACAGTGTTAAGTATACATGGTTATGTCGCCATTACTTGGCCTCGAATGTTGAATAAGACGCTGAATTATCCTTAGTGTATCGACAACTCCAAAGAGGTCATCTAATTTCATTTGACTACCATGTGAAGGACAATTTTTTTACAATCTCTAACAGTTTTGTGCACCTCTAGGTGAGAAAATATAGTTCATCTCATTTGGGATGCATACTAAAACAAAATAGAAAGTCATTTTGGAGTGGCAAAGGCCCTCACAGTACTCTAAAGGTATTTCTATTAGCCTTCACTCAATATGGATGTCGAACAAATATATTAAGTCATGCATGGTTTGTGCCATTGCCAAGCCACCAAATCTATTACAGGGTTTTTATACACCCTTTCCATTCCAATTCAATTATGAGAATCCATTTCCTTAGACTACTTGAATATATATCCCTTCACCAACACCAACATGATGCAATCCTAGTAGTGGTTTATAGATTATCTAAAATGACTATCCTCGTTCCTTGTAAGAAGACAACACCACCAAAGTAATCTACTAATCTCTTCTTCGAGTATGTTTGGAAACATTATGGCTTATCGGCTACAATAATCTCTAATGGAGATTCCAAATTTGTCAACACTTTTTGGAAAACACTCTGGTAGTAGCTCGACACATAGCTAGTTATTTCAATCATGTTCCATCCTCAAATTGATGGATAAACAGAAGCTGTGAATTGCATGGTGGTACATTTCCTCTACATGTACAACAACAAACATCATGGAACATGGGATGAAAGTCTCTCATACATATAGCATAGCTATAATTGAGCAAATCATAGTTCAACAAGCAAGATCCGATTTGAAGTTTGTTATGGATTTCAGCCCTCAACACCTATTAATGTAATAAGTCAACCAGTATGGTCAAAACCGACCATGAAAAATGAGAAGTCGACAAAGCACTCAAGTTCAAGTATTTGGTTTGTGAGATTCATAATCAAGAACATGAGATGTTGCAACGAGCTAAATATAAATCCAAGACCAAACACAACAAGCATTGTGTTCCTCATTCATTCAAAATTTAGGATCAAGTCTAGTCACATTTCAAGAAAGAAATATTTAGTGTCCTGAAAAGGAAAGTGGATCCTTTACAATATGGTACTTACACCCAACTTGAGACAACCGGGGAAAATGTTTTTAAGCTCATTATTTCACCATACTTGGTTTTACATCCAGTATTCAATGTGTACTTTCTTTGACTATGTTTTCCACCACCGTTGGAACATATTGACTTACATTTGTCACACACCTATAAATTCCATAATATTTTTTTTGGATATATATAAATCTATATTTATATACTCTTTTACCGAGTGAGTAATGTAGCAAGTAATATTAATTGCCGCATGAATACATTGTCATTTAACTGTATTGTAACTTATATTTGTTTCCTTATTGATATTGATAGGTTATAAATTATGCAAATTTTTACATATGGTTAAAGATGACCTTAGTGCCACACCTGTAGGTGATGTTCTTAATGCTTTTATCATTATCTTACTACATGCGTTTGCTAAGGGTTACCTAGTCATAAGGATGGTTGATGCCTTAGTCGTTGCATCCTATATTTATGATGCTAGTACGCGGTTTTATGAAGAAGGAAAGGGAGACTATGGTGTTAAGCACCATAGTCTTGATCCCATTACAAAAGCATGAAAACAATGTTATGATTGGCCTAAGGTATAACTATGGTCTTTGCGCAAGGTGTAGAGAATGAAGTTATAAGAGCTTGAATCAATTGTTACCGAAGTTGGGAACTATGGTGTTTATACCATAGTCGAGGTTGATCCATGGAAATATACTCGTGAGATGTGATAATATAAGTTTTAGCATTGAGATAGAATGAGAGGAACAAGGTTATGAATTGGTTTGACTTTTGTAATAAAGGTTTGTCTTGGCTGCAAGTTGACAACGCATCTAGGCATTTAAAAGCATGTCTGAGATTTAATCTCGACCCTCCACTTGTATCACACACTGGAAAGGATTTTGATATGATTTTAATTTGGTTCTTTTCATGTACAAACATTTCATTTTGTTGTTAATTTGGTCTGTAAATTTTTGGGGAAGAAGCTTTGCCTTCCATGGTCGCACTGTAGTTTCTTGGTTCAATATTTTATCAATCGTTAATGGAATTTGTTGTTTTCTTCCGAGGTGTGTCGGAGATCTTTCTTGGTGTTAATGACCACCAATAGTCTCAGCCTTGTTGGTTTTCTACATATCAAATTCTAGATTAGTGTTCCATGGACTTTTAACTGCCTTCAACCTGTTAAGCTTCTTGAACCTGCAAAAGACTGACTTGGGACTTTGGTTTAAAAGCAGGAAGATGAGGGATAATGGCGTCTCAGAGGAGTCGACCCCTGAACCTCTCTGTATTCAGATAAGGTAAATTAAGTTTATTTCAGTCATTTAGTATTTTCAACTTTCAAATAATTTTTTTTATGGTTCTAGCTATATTTTTCGATATTTGCAAGCTAAGGGACGCTGGAAAGGGTGGAAACAGGGTCACCTCCTCCCAAGTCTGTTACGAAATATATTTAAGGTGAGTATACCAAAACTTTACTCTGTTCATCATTTATTTAAAACAATCTTCGCTTAACCAACATATAAATTTTCTTTGTTGTTTGGTTTTGCATGTGGCTCTTCGTTTGGTTGCTGCCCATCTGCATAATGGCCCATTTATCCATGAAGTAAGGGTTATGGAATTAAAAGAAAGGTTGGGTTTGTGGCCGTGCAGGAGCAAGGATTTATCCATATTGGAGATAATTTTAGACTATAAACTTGTTTAACCCTTAAGGCTTTCCATTCTATAGGAAAGAGGGCTTCCCAGCCACTATGTTCCATCGTTGTCTTAAATATTTTTATATGTGTAGTTTTAGGGATTAAAGAGCCGTGGATTCCATATTCAATGAGCTTAAAACCACTTCAGTTATAACGTTATTGTAAATCTATTTTATATGTTATGATTTTTGGGAACAATGGGACATCTATGATGGAATTACAACCATCCCGGTTTTGAATCCTATAAGTTTATTTTTGATATTTCAATAAAATAATACGACCCCCTAGGGTCTGTACCAATTTATTGTTTTGAGTTTTTGGCAGTTATAATACTACCTATCACGATTTTGTTTATACCATGGCTTCCATCTTACGACGGTTTTACTACCATGTATTGGATATTTTAAGGGTCTCGTTGTTTATGAAATATTTGTAAAATCGATTTGAATCGATAGAGTTGATTTGTTTTTAAATAAAGGTTTATCCTCGTGTTTAGATACCCGTAAGAAGAGGCTATGCAATCCTGAGATAGATTCATGAGAAATTGTGATTGTTATAACAAATCTAAAATATTTAGTTAATAATAACTCGACTTTGGTAATGTACTGTTAGTTAATTGATATAATAAGTGGATCTAGATATTCTTTTATTGTATTTATAATTACTCCTTCGATTTTGGTAAATCTCAATCTACCATTGGGGTTTTGCGATGAGATAACGTTTGCATGACTTGTAGCTTGGATTTAAAAAGCCTCTAGGCTCTTATTTTGTTCATTTAAGTAATTCATAAATAAATGGTTTATAGTTCTTTCAATTTACGGGCGATGCGAATGGATATTTTGTTGTTTTATTTGATTTGTTTTGATTAAACCATTTCTCAGTTATTTTTTTATATTAACTAAGGAAAGTTCCTTCTGTCAGGCGTACTGTAATTTAACTAAAATTTACTAGAACATAGTATGATTCTGGTTTTTAAATAATCTATTCTAAATACTTTTTTGGAAACATAAGCAAGCTTAGTCTAGAACATTTAACTACATCTAAGGTAGTGCTTCATTTCGATTTACTAGTCATGTCAACATTACAACATTATACAAATCTATGATTCGAGTATGGATTTCCAAATAGAGATTCATTAAGAAGTCTTAAGATCATGAATCTATGAATACTGATTAAACTTACATTACTTTACATGGATATAACCAATAGGAAATATATTTGGATCAGATGTATAGTAGAAAAAATATTTGAAACATATGCATAATAGGAACAATATTTGAATGGGATGCATAGAAGTATTACTATAAAAACAAATGAATATCATTCATAGTTAACTTGAGATCCTACCTTAAACTAGTTTAGATAGATAAGAAGTAGAATAGGGAACCTGACACCATTGTTAGGAAAACAAAAATGAAATACCCACTCCTCCCAACCAACTCCTAGAGCATCCAAGTCTCACTTGATCTAGAATCCTCGAGTCTGTTTGTCTTTTCCCCTTGTGGGTCAGCAAACACTCTTTCAACAAATATTTCAGTTCTGATTCCTCCAGTATTTTTAATTAATAAATAAGAATAATCGATTACATTTATTTTTGACTTTAAAAATATTTTAAAAAAATATTCAAAAAGAATAATAACAATTTATTTAAATTCGGTGTATGAAATACACACCCCCTTAGAGGATAACACCGTCCTCGGTGTTATTATTTTTCTGTCTCTATTAATCCATCATTTCATCTTGAAATAGGATCAGATATTCCAAACTAAGGTGCTTCGATTGCACCTTGACTTGTTTGATGCTATGGTTCCAGAGTAAAATTTCTCTCCTGTCGAGAATACGTTCTAGTCCCACCTGGAACTCTCCTTTGATTTACAACTGTAAAACATTCCAATCAATCACATGAGTAGCATCATGAACATACTTTTTCAAAATGGAAACATGAAAAACATTATTTACTTTAATCGTAGGTGGTAGGGCTAACCAATATGCTACCGACCCTACTTTTGCCAAAAATTCAAACAGTCCACAATACCTTGGTGCCAATTTTGAAAACTTTCTTGGTCTTAGGGATGTTTTCTTGGGTTTTACCTTTATATATACATGATCCCCTACTTGTAACTCTCATGGAGTTGTTTTCAAGTTAGCATAACTCTTTTTCCTGTATTGGGAAGGCTTCATATTTTGTTGTACCTATTTCACTTTTAGTTCCATATCCTTTAACAATCTAGGTCCTAACATTAACCTATTGACCGAATTACTCCAAGAAATTGGAGTGTTACATTTGCATCTATACAAAATTTCAAAGGGACTCATTCCAGCTGATACTTGAAAATGATTATTGTAAGCAAATTCTACTAAGTGCAAGTAATCTTCCCACTTATCCGGTTTGTGCATTACATACATTCTAAGCATGTATTCTATAATTTGGTTTAATCTTTCAGTTTTTCCATCCATTTCTGGATGACACGAAGTGCTTAAATTTAATTGTGTGCCTAGTACTTTAAACAAGGCCTCCCAAAAATTCCCTATAAAATTTACATCTCTATATGAGATTATTACCTTAGGTACACCATGTAACATAAAAATTTATTTCATAAATATATATGCAATGTTAACAGCCTTATACATAGATTTTACCAGAATAAAATGAGTTGCTTTACTTAATTTTTCCACTACGACCATGATTGAGTCGTGCTGTTTAAAATTTCTAGGTAAAGTTGTTATGAGATCTGTTATCACTCCAGGAAAATCCTCTAGGTTGTAGCTTGAGGATGCTTGGTAACTTAGAATGTTTTTAGGGTTTTCTAATATGGATCAAGTTAGTTGACCTATATAACCTTTCCACTCTCAAGGAATGCATAAAACTCACTCACTTACAAGGCTTTTAGTTACAATTGCTCAGAAGTTCGACAATAAGGTGCAGGGATGGAGAACTCACCAGGCTGGCAGACTTAAATACAAAACACATGCATATAAATGGATAAATCCTGATCAGGATGGTATTTATAAATCAAATCACACTAAAAAACCAATAGGATGACAGCTATTAGCTTTTTAATCAATCTGAAAATGACCTAAATACACATTCAGGCATAAATATAGTAAAGAAAGAGATGATGGCTGAATAGATCACAACAAAAGAGCTTATATCATGAATAAGTAAAATGAGAAGCATGAAAGCATTATAGGATTATATATCCCCAAATTTTAACCTTTATTATAAAATCAATCTTAGGCTTTATAGCCTTCTACAAAAAGTACAGATCCTGAAACTTCGATCCGTTTTAACAAAAATTCTCAAAAGTGGTAGTTTTTTCAAATTAGGGTTTCGAACCCTACCTAACTATTTGTCTAACTATGACGAAGATATAGTTCACTGAGTGAAAATTAAATAAGTGAAGTAGTTGCTAGTGATCATTGTTGCTGGTCCACTATAAATTTGCCGCCAAAATCCAGCATTTTGGGGGTTAACTGACGTGATCTTTCTTGCTTAATCTGCCGGAATTTTCTACCTTGTCTCCACGGCCAGCGATCGGAAGCTCTAACATGAACGATCAGAACCTCAAACTTGAATGTGACCATAGTGTTAGCGATTTAAACTACTACCGATGCGATGGTTAAGCATTGGAAATTGAAAGACACAACCACTAACTCGTCAATGATCAAAACTCCAAACCAATAAAACATCAGAACCTCAAGACTGAATGCTGCCGCAGTGTCGGTGTTTCAAACTAGTAATGTCATGATCGGCGATCGGAGGCTCTAGCCACTAACCCGTCAGATCTTTAAACCTGAATGCTGGCATAGTGTCGGGGTCTCAAACCACTAATGTCGCGATCGACGATCAGAACTCCAAACCACTAAAACATCGAAACTTCGAGACTGAATGCTGTCGTAGTATCAACATTTCAAACCACTGATGTCGTGATTGGCGATCGAAATCTCTAGCCACTAGGGGTCAGAACTTTACATCTAAATGCTGCCGCAGTGTCGGCATTTCAAGCCACTAACTTCTAGGCATCAGCGATCGAAAAGACTAACCACTAATCTGTCAATGATAAGAAGCTCTAGCTACTAATCCATTGGAGCTTTAAGCCATTAATTTTCGGTGATCAAAACCCCAAGATTGAACATGTCGGTGCTTTAAACCGTAAGTTTTTTGTAGTGTTGGCAGTATAAAGGACTAAACCTCCGAAACACCAGTGTCGTAGAGGATTAAACCTATGACCTGCTGTCGAAAATGTTCTTTTGGTGGTCAGTGTATATGCTGCACTCCTTCTTAATCTGTCAAAGACAACCCTTTTCGATGGCTAGTGAGATTTTTGAGCCTCGCCTAAGCCACCGAAAGCTACAACTTGTGAAATTTTTACCCAAATAAAAAATAGAGGCTTTCAAACTTGTCAGTGATATTCATATCCTTCATTGCATGAGTTAAATTCTTCATACTATCAAAATAAATTATTTTGGGAGATAACATCTGGCTCCTACTTGGGGATGGGAACCTCCCAGTGAGGTCTCAAGAATTCCAGACCAAAATTCCTTTCATGAAAAAGAATAATTGAAGCTATATTCTAGTGTTCCATTGGGCATGGAGTTTATTTTGAAAGAAAAAAAACCTACTATCTACTAATTTACAATCATAAGGCCTCAAAGCCTCAAATAAAATAGAGTTCCAAGAACCGCCTGTTCACTGGGCAGTCAATTACCTCTTCACCTTCCAGATTCTGCAATTTGAAGGTGTTATTCTCATATACCTAGTATATAACAAAAGGGCCAATCCACAAAGAGTCAAATTTTCCATGTTTTCCCTTGTCCTATCTGACAACATCCCACTTGAGGATCCAATCTCTGACTTGAAAGTTGTTTGGATTTGCTCTTTTGTCGAACATGCCCTTTATCCTATGTTGATGAGCTTCTGATTTTCCTATAACTTGCTCCCTTATTTGCTATAACTCTACCAAATCCATCATCCTTCTCACCATATCATTTGGTTGATCCTCCTCTTCTTGAAAGAACTTTTCCACTGGAAGGACGAGCTGGATAGGAAAGATGGCCTCAGTGCCATAAACTAGCTTGAATGGAGAAGTCCTGATGGATCTTTTGTTTGTTACCCTATCAGCTTATAAGGCAAACTTAAGCTTTGAATCCCAGCTTTTCTGATTTGTCTCCAACAGTTTCCTGATGATTCTGACTAAGATTTTGTTGGATGACTCAGCTAGGCCATTTCCTTGGGAATAATAGGATGTGGAGTGCACCAGTTGAATACCCATTGATTCACAAATTTTAACTAATGCCCCAGCCTTAAAAGGTGGTGCATTATCAGTTACTAACCTTACTGGGTAGCCAAACCTGCTAAAGATATTCTCATATAAAAATCTCATTATGACTTGATGAGTGGCATTCCTGGTAGGTACTGCTTCTATCCATTTTGTAAAGTAGTTAGTGGCTACTAAGATCCATTTATGCTGTCCACTGGAGGATGGATTTATTTCACCTATGAAATCCAGACCCCATTGGTGGAAAGGCCCATTCACTGTAACAGGCCTAAGGGGCAAGGATTTGAGCTGATGCTTCCCTATAAATCTTTGGCATTGGTCACAAGCCCTTACAAAAGTGCATACATCAGCAAAGAGGATTGGCCAATAGTATCCTACTCTTAAGATCTTGTGGGCTGGAATGAAAGTGATGCATAACCTGCTCTGCTTCCTCTTTATCTAGAAACCTTAGAAAAACTCCAGACTGATCTCTCCAGTACAGTATTTTGTCAATTATGCAAAATTTAATAGATTTCAACTTAAGAGCTCATGCCTGGTTAGGAGTGAGATCAGGAGATACTTCTATTTTTTGCAAAAATTGAATGATACCAGAGTACCACTCACATGAAGCTATGTTTTCATCTACTGATGGAATGCCACTCTGATCTTGATTTACTTCTATTTCTATTGCTATCACCGTTTGCACCTTTGCTGATTTGACACATGTGAAATTTATTCCCATATGTTCACAGTTTTCTTTGTCCAGACCTAGCCCCTTTACCAGCTTGGTGGGTTTCACCTCTATATCAAACTCAATGAGTTTGGCAATCCACTTATCTCTCTTCCCATCAACGTTAGGCTGAGTCAAAACATCCTTCACTATAGCTGAAGGGACATATGCAATGACCTTTGCATGGAGAATGTAGATTTTGAAAGTCTTCAAAGATTTTATGAGTGCATAATCCTGCTTCTCAATTGGGTCATACTTCAACTCAGCATCTCCGAGGGTTCTGCTGAAGAATGCAATTGGATGATCAAGACCTTCATCATTATTTTGTAATAGTACAGCTACCACTATGTCATAAGATGCAAAAGAGAAAGTGTAAAAACCCTTGGTGTAGTCAGGACTAATTAGGTTGGGGATTCCATGATAGCCTTCTTGATGTATTCAAAAGAATTCCTTGCATGGTCAATCCACTTTATTTCTGCATCCTTTTTCAGCATGAATGTTATATGATTTACCAGCTCGGAGCAATTTGGAATGAACCTTCTGACAAACTTTATCTTGCCTAAAAAGGATTGAATGTCCCTTTTTGACCTTAGTATTGATAAATTTTGGATTGCGTCCACCCTCACCAGATCGATCTTTACACCTTCAGCTGAGACTATGTGGCCTAGGAGCTTCCCTTCATTGAGTGCAAACTGGGACTTCTTGGGGTTCAGTGATATTCCATACCTTCTGCACTTCAGAAATACCTTCCTTAGATGTTGTAAGTGGACATGATAGCTAGGAGAGTAAACTGTTAGGTCATCCATATATATCAGCACAAACTTATCTTTTAGCCCTACAAAATCTAGGTCCATAGCTCTTTGAAAAGTAGCCCCCAGCATTCATTAGCCCAAATGGCATTTTAGCATACATGAAGGTGCCCTAGGGGGTGGTAAAGGCAGTCTTCTCTTGGTCATTTGGGTGCACAAAAACTTGGTTGTATCCAGAGAAGCCATCAAGGAAGGACATAACCCTAGCCCCTGAGAATTTCTACAACAGGTGTTGCATCTTGGGCAGTGGATAGCTGTCTTTCTTGGAACACTTGTTCAGGTTTCTAAAATCCACACACAACCTAATTTCTCCATTTTTCTTTCTTACCACTACTAGGTTTGCAATCCACTTGGAATACCTAATGGGAATTATGATCTTGGCTTTGAGGAGCTTGTGGATCTCTTTTTTAATCACTGGTAATAGGAGAGGGTTGACGGGTCTCAACTTTTGTTTGAAATGAATGGTGTCCTTCTCCAAAGAAATCTTGTGCTGGATGATGTTGGTGTCATATGTTTTTAGGTCACTATACTCCCATACAAAGACATCAGCAAACTCTTTTACCAAGCTGTAGAATTCAGACTTCTGACCAGCAGTCAACCCAGTGGATAGATTTATTAGTTTTGGATGGCTTTGGCTGCCTATGTTTTGCTCTTGGATAGCAGGATCTAGCTCCCTTTTGGCAGGCTTGATTGGGATGTCATTGTGATCAAACAGTTCTTCTAATGGTACTAGACCTCGGGGTATGTAGTTGTTGGGCAATTGGACAATGTTCTGATCAGACACTTTATATTTTAACTTGGATTGTTTGGATTCCTCCATGTTTAGGTTTATCTTGTCTATGTGTATGTCATAGAATTCATCTACTAATTGAAGGAATTTACTAAGCTCATCATCATTCTCAAACACCCTCCATAATTTTACATTATCTGGTAGAGAGGGTCTGTACTTGACATGAACATCATAACCGAGCTTAGGGGGTAAAGGAGGAACAAACAGACTTGCAGAGACAGCTAGGGAATCAACCAGGTGATTCAAAGCCCTAGGAATATATGACAGTTCGAAAAACATAAATGAGTCTCTGAGTTTCCATACCTTGTCCCTGTAGGCCTTTAGTCTGATACTTTTTGTCTGAAAAGTGTTGTTGACCTGCGATATGATGAGATCCGCATCTCCAAAAATATTTATGCACATGATCCCCATATCCTTGGAAGATTTAACTCCTAGAAACAAGGCTTAATATTTTTCTATGTTGTTAGTGGTTTTAAAATCAACATTATAAGACAGGTGGATGTTTTCCTTAGATGGGGAGATCAATACTACACATGCACATGCTAAGCTTTGAGTGCTAGCCCCATCAAAATACATGGTCCAGATTGCTGTGGTTACTTCTTCGGGCTGCTGACAAGCGGGCTGAGTGAGCTGGACTGATGTCTGCTGAGAATCATCTATTTGCAAAATGCATGACCCAACATTAGTGTCCACTGAATAGATGGGGTGATTCACTGAGTTGCTTTCCTTGCTTATAATGTATGCCAGCTAATTTTCCCTATACAGCCTCTTAGTCTCTCCTCCAAACATGGGAATGGTAGCATATGTGAGATCCATCTGAAGGGTGCCACCTAGTCTTTTTCTCCATGACTGAGATAGCAAGAGGCCAAATTTTGGAGGGATATCAACCACTACAATGTCCATCATGATGCTTTTCGTAGGTAGTTGAGTTAGGTTCACAACAAGGTCTTTAATGAGGCCCAAGCACTTGAAATTTCTAGAGTCAAAGGAGAATAAATCATGGTAGGGCTTGGTGATGCTGAAGCTAAGCTCATCCATCACAGCTTTTGGCATTAGGTTATGAGAGACTCCTGAATCCAACAGGTAGTTATGGAGGATTTTATCATGTATATTCAAGGATATGTAGAATGGTGGGCATGAGTCCTTTAGGTCTTTGATCATGGTGCCCAGGGTTACAACAGGTTTGTCATCTTGCAGGTTAAAAAAGCCAGTGTCAATGTGCACCTTGGGTTGAAGGGAATTCAGAATGGAGGACTTGAATGCATCATTCTTCATTAGCTCAATTAAAGGGAAAGGGATTTTTAATATTTGAATTTCAGACTCAAGGTTGAAAGAATAGTGCAGCCTATCTGGAAACCTTACCTCATGAGTTGTAGGTTTGAGTTGGACTTAATCAGTCATGGTTGAAGGTGCTGGTTTTGGCAACGCTTTGGATGTGACAACCACCTTCTTTGGTATGACAACAACCTTTCTAGCTAGTGCAACAGGATACTTGACAGGTACATCATTCTTCTTGGGGGGAGAAACCAGCCTAGACCTTAGTTTGTAACATCCCTGATCATCATCATAATAGACAGCCTCTTCAGTGATCTTCTCATCAATCAGGGCTTCCTCATATTCTGCCTGTGTAAGAAAAGAACAGTCCACCTCATCCTCCATGCAGTGGATACTGTCTTCAACTTCTCCTTCTTCTTCAATGAATTCTGGCTCTTCTTCTAATACACCATTTTGAAATGGAGCTCTTATCCTCTGGTCTTCCCCTTGATTCCTCTCCCTTCTGAGAATCTGAACTGGGGGGTTTCCTCTTCTATAAGGAACAAAATTTGGGTTTCGAGGAACAAAGTCACTTGGCCCTTTACCCCTCACCAGTAGACATCCTTGGTCCTTCAATTTAGACATTACAGCAGTTAGGTTATCTAAAAGTTTGGTCATTTTTTCAATGTTGTTCTCTGATGCAGAAGCCCCACTAGAATCTGCTGGCTGCTTTTTCCTGTCTATCTTCCCTTTCACCTTCTGAGATGCCAGAATGTTTGACTCTACCTCCAGGGTAGCATCCTGCATGAGTGATAAGGAGGTAGACCTCCTTTCTCTGAGAAGTAGGTAGAAGTCAAATTCAAAGGAATTTGCATAAGTTATCCTAGTTGAGGTATCGGTGGGCTTAATTTCAGTGGGGATCTTGCTGTACATATTGTTGAATCTCTTGGTAAAGTTGGAGACAGACTCCCCATTTTCCTTTTTCAGGTTGCTGAATTCTGTGATATAGTAGATGTGGTCTCTCCTTTCTCCCCAATGCTTTAGGAAAATTTCATCTAGTGCCTCTATTCCTGCCACCGATCTATTAGGAAGTTCCTTAAACGACTTCCTATCCTGTCCATCTAGGCTTTGCACAAAAACCCTAGTCCATACATCTTCTTATTCTATGTTAATATTTTCAGCATAGCTGTAAAAATCCTCTAGATGTTCTTCAACAGTGAAATAACCTTCCCCTATAAACTTAGGCATATACTTGAGATAATCCCCAGTATGCATGGCTGCGAGAGGATTTGGAAAAATTAGGGGTGCATACCTAGCGACTAGGATCCTTTCCATCTTGGTCAATTGAGGGGCAGACATATTGGAAATGGTTATGGACAGGGTTGTGGAGGGGAGCACTGATGAAGATAATTTCTAAGAAGGCGGTGGTATACTTATCCTAGTGGAGTCACCAAGGATTGGATCTTCACAAGCCGCAGTGCTTGAAGATGCCCAACCCCTATATTTTTTTGATGTATCTAAAAATTCCTGGGAATTAAGAATTTCAGCAGAAGAAATAATAGCAGAAAGATTTCTTGAAATACTTGATGTGGGTTTTTGTGTAGCACTGCTGGTCTGTCTTAGTAAAGCCCTAGCTTTCCTCAAAATTTCTTCTGGATATGAAACTGGTGTTTCTGGTGTCCCCTTTGGGTTTGCTCTGGTACTTGGTCTTCTTGAAGCAACCTTATATCAATCGAGTCGCTAGATAGATGATTACAACCATAATAGTGTCCAATCTTTGTTTATCATCAAAGCATGGATCTATGTCATCTCCCAGGGAAGCTAAGCTTCAATCTCCTCTCCCTGGCAACGGCGCCAATTTGTTATCACTCCAGGAAACTCCTCTAGGTTGTAGCTCGAGGATGCCTGGTAACTTACAATGTTTTTTGGGTTTTCTAATACGGATCAAGTCAGTTGACCTATATAACCTTTCCACTCTCAATGCATGCATAAAACTCACTCACTTACAAGGATTTTAGTTACAATTGCTCAGAAGTTCGACAATAAGGTGCAAGGATGGAGAACTCACCAGGCTGGTAGACTTACATACAAAAAACATGCATATAAATGGCTAAATCTTGATGAGGATGGTATTTATAAATCAAATCTCACTAACAAACCAATAGGATGACAACTATCAGCTTTTTAATCAATCTGAAAATGACCTAAATACACATTCATGCATAAATATAGTAAGGAAAGAGATGATGGCTGAACAGATCACAACAAAAGAGCTTATATCATGAATAAGTAAAATGAGAAGTGTGAAAGAATTATAGGCTTATAAATCCCTGAAGTTGAACCTTTATTATAAAATTTATCTTAGGCTTTATAGCCTTCTACAAAAAGTACATATCCCAAAACTTCGATCTGTTTTCATAAAATTACTCAAAAGTGGTAGTTTTTTCAAATTAGGGTTTCAAACCCTACCTAACTATTTGTCTAACTATGATGAAGATCTAGTTCACTGAGTGAACATTAAATAACTGAAGTAGTTTCTAGTGATCACTGTTGCCGTTCCACTGTAAATTTGCCACCAAAAGCCAGCGTTTCGGCGGTTAACTGATGTGATCTTTCTTGCTTAATCTGTCGAAATTTTCTACCCTGTCTCCGCGGTCGACGATCAGAAGCTCTAACATGAACGATCTGAACCTCAAAATTTAATGTGACTACAATGTCGATGATTTAAACCACTTCCGGCATGACAGTTAAGCATCGACGATCGAAAGCTATAACCACTAACTCGTTAGCGATCGAGACTCCAAACCACTAAAACATCGGAACCTTGAGACTGAATGCTGCTGCAGTGTCGATGTTTCAAACCACTGACATCGCGTTGGGTGATCGGAAGCTCTAACCACTAAGGATCAGAGCTTTACATCTAAACATTGCCGCAGTGTTTGCATTTCAAACCACTAACGTCGTAATCGGTGATCGGAGCCTCTAGCCACTAACCCATCGAAGTTTTAAACATGAATGTTGCCACAGTGTCAGTGTCTCAAACCACTAACGTTGCGATTGGCGATCGAAAATACAAACCACTAAAACATTAGAACTTCGAGACTGAATGATTCCACAGTGTCGGTGTTTCAAACCATTGATGTCACAATCAGTGATCGGAAGCTCTAGCCACTAAGGATCGGAGCTTTACATCTAAACACTACTGTAGTGTTGGCATTTCAAACCACTAACTTCTAAGCATCGGCGATCGAAAAGACTAACCACTAATCTGTTGGCGATTGGAAGCTCTAGCCACTAATCCATCGGAGCTTTAAATCACTAATTGTTGGCTATCGGAACCCCAAGATTGAACGTGTCGGTGCTTTAAACCGCGAATTTTTCGTAATGTCGGCGGTATAAAGGACTAAACCTCCGAAATGCCGACGTCGTAGAGGATTAAAACTACGACCTGCTGTCGAAAATGTTCTTTTGGTGGTCAGTGTATATGTTGCACTCCTTCTTAATCTACCAAAGACAACCATTTTCGGTAGCTAATGAGATGTTTTGAGCCTCGCCTAAGCCACCGAAAGCTACAACTTGTGAAATTTTTAACCAAATAAAAAACATAGGCTTTCAAACTTGTCAGTGATATTCATATCCTTCATTGCATGAATTAAATTCTTCATACTATCAAAATAAATTATTTTGGGAGATAACAAGATCCATGATGATTACTTCTGATTTCCATTCCAGAATGGGTAGTGGTTGCAGTAACCGTGCTGGATGTTGGTGTTCTGATTTTGTAGTGAATTGATGGGGTAGGCTATCTAAGAAAATACTTCAATAAATTTTAATAATAGCCAGTAATTCCCATGAACGATATTATGTCAGTTACATTTTTAGGAAATGGCCATTCAGTGATAGCCCTAATATTGCCGGGGTCGACATATATTCCATCTTTAGACACTATGTGTCATAGATATTGAATTATGTCTTTAAAGAAACCACACTTGCTAAACTTAGCAAATAGTTGTTGTTATCTTAACACTTGTAAAATTATTATTAGGTGTTCTTCATGTTATTGTTTATTCTTTGAGTAAACCAATATGTCATCGATGAAGATGACTACGAATTTATATAAGTAGTTACTCAGAATAGTATTCATTAAGCATATAAAATCTACAGGTGCATTAGTTAAACCAAAGGGAATCAAGACGAACTCGTAATGACCTACCAGGTTCTAAAGCCAGTTTTAAAGATGTCTTCATCCTTGATCTGTACCTTATGGTATCCAAACCTTAAATCTTTCTTGGAGAAGATTGTTTCCCCTCGGAACTGACCAGATAGATCGTCTATCCGGGGTAAAGGATATATATTTTTAATAGTCATTTTGTTTAATTACTGATAATCTATGCATAATCTTAAAGTGCCTGCATCTTTCTTCTTTACAAATAAGACTGGTGCTCCCTAAGGGGAAACACTAGGTCGAATGTACTTTTTATCAATTAATTATTGCAATTGTGATTTAAGTTTCATAATTTATATTATATTCATCCGGTGAGGATCTTTCGATATTTTTACTGCTCCCGGTTTTAGATCAGTTGTAAAGTATATGTCCCTTTTCAGAGGTAGTACAGGGATTTATTCTGGAAATATGTATTTAAAGTCTTTTAAGATCGGTATATCCTTTATTTTAAGTTTGTTATCATTATCCTTGTCATCCATTATGTAGACTACAAATACTTATAATCCCTTACATACATAAATTTTCATCTGCAAGGAAGATATTTCTTTGATGGTATCCTTTCTGGGAATCCCTTTAACTTTAATTGTATTTCCATTATCATCCATGAATGTAAAAGTTTTATCATAACAGTTTTACATAACCCTATTTTTTTCTAAATAGTCCATTCCTATTAGTAAATCATAAGAACCTAAGGGTAAGATATTCAGATCAACATGTGTATTCAAATCATTCATCATAATTTCATAGTTTTTCACATAACAAGAGACCTTCTGTTTGGTACCTTTGGCTAGTTTTACCATCCAAGATATTTCAATTTTTTCTAGTGATTATTTACACAATTCAACAATCCTAGGTGATACATAACTCAAACTTGCACCTGGATCAATTATTATAGAAATGGGTTGAATTTTTATCATACCTTCGATTTCGATCATTGAAGTTTGATGGTCTTCTTGTTGATTCTCCAATGCAACACTGATTCTAGGCATTCTTTTCACCATATCCTCGACTGTAGCAGCTTCTTGAATTGAGTGAACATTATTTTTTTTTCTTTCTTATGGGACAATCCTTAAAATAATATGGCTCTCCACATTCCCAACATTTTAATGGTTCCCTCTGTGCAATGTTTTTATTAAAGGAAGTGGGAGGTTCTCTTTATTTTGTTGTAGGGTTTTGTTGTTTAAAACCTCTATAATTATTTCCTTGATACCCTTTGTAGTTATTCCCACTATTTTTGTAAAACTTAGTATTCTTATTTATTTGATCAAAGTTGTCATGTCTTTTAGTCTTCCAGTTAGGTACATTTCCTCTTTTATTATTATTTGGATCATAACATAACTTCAATTTTCTCATTTCTTCTTTCAACGTTTTTGAATTGTCGTACTCAATCCTCTCTTTAAACATAAGAGGAAAGCAACCGAGAAAGCATTGTATTTTTGTTTTTTCATCTATTATATAAGGTACATAATGAAGTAAACATAGGAATTTACTATAGAGTTCTTTCATGGTCATAACACCTAACCTTAATTACCGATAATGTATGCATAATCTTAAAGTGCATGCATCTTTCTTCTTTACAAATAAGACTGGTGCTCCCCAAGGGGAAGCACTAGGTCGAATGTACTTTTTATCAATTAATTATTGCAATTGTGATTTAAGTTCCGTAATTTATATTATATTCATCTGGTAAGGATCTTTTGATGTTGGTACTGCTCTCGGTTTTAGATCAGTAGTAAATTCTATGTCCCTTTTCCGAGGTAGTACAGGGACTTCTTTTGGGAATATGTATTTAAAGTCTTTTAAGATCGGTATATCCTTTACTTTAAGTTTGTTATCATTATCCTTGTCATCCATTACGTAGACTGCAAATACTTTACATCCCTTACATACATAAATTTTCATCTGCAAGGAAGATATTTCTTTGATGGCATCCTTTCTGGGAATCCCTTTAACTTTAATTGTATTATTTCCATTATCATCCATGAATGTAAAAGTTTTATCATAACAGTTTTACATAACCCTATTTTTATCTAACTAGTCCATTCCTATTAGTAAATAATAAGAACCTAATGTTAAGATATTCAGATCAACATGTGTATTCAAATCATTCATCATAATTTCATAGTTTTTCACATAACAAGAGACCTTCTGTTTGGTACCTTTGGCTAGTTTTACCATCCAAGATATTTCAATTTTTTCTAGTGATTATTTACACAATTCAACAATCCTAGGTGATACATAACTCAAACTTGCACCTGGATCAATTAGTATAGAAATGGGTTGAATTTTTATCATACCTTCGATTTCAATCATTGAAGTTTGATGATCTAATTGTTGATTTTCCAATGCAACACTGATTCTAGGCATTCTTCTCACCATATCCCCGATTGTAGTAGCTTTTTGAATTGAGTGAACATTATTAATTTTTTTCTTTCTTATGGGACAATCCTTAAAATAATGTGGTTTGCCAAATTACCAACATTTTAATGGTTCCCTCTGTGCAATGTTTTTATTAAAGGAAATGGGAGGTTCTCTTTATTTTGTTGTAGGGTTTTGTTGTTTAAAACCTTTATAATTATTTCCTTGATACCCTTTGTAGCTATTCCCACTATTTTTGTAAAACTTAGTATTCTTATTTATTTGATCAAAGTTGTCATGTCTTTTAGTCTTTGAGTTAGGTACATTTCCTCTTTTATTCTTATTCTGATCATAACATAATTTCATTTTTCTCATTTCTTCTTTCAATGTTTTTGGATTGTCGTACTCAATCATCTCTTTAAACATAAGAGGAAAGCAACTGAGAAAGCGCTGTATTTTTGTTTTTTCATCTATTATATAAGGTACATAACAAAGTAAACTTAGGAATTTACTATAGAGTTCTTTCATGGTCATAACACCTAACGTTAATTCGTAAAATTCCTTAGCTTTTTCTTCATAGTAATGTTTTGAAATATACTTTATTTTAAAGTGATTCTTGAAGGCTTCCCATGTTATGTAACATTATTTTATACCTTTTATTTTTTTTAATATTTTTCCACCAAATGTCTTCTTTTCCTGTTAAGTTATAGATGACCATTTTCTCCTTTAATTCATCAGAATAGTTATAGATCTAGAAATATTTTTTCATTCTAGATAACCAATCTTCGCTTCTTTTCCTTTCTCGATCTCACCGTTAAACATAGTAGGTTTAATATTTTTAAATTCTCCAAAAAATTCTTCATAAGGTTTGTACTACTTTTTCTTTTTATTACTGTCACTACTTTCGTTAGAATCCTAATGTTTTTATGTATTGTGCTTGGTTGATTCCTCACTCGAGGATTCAGCCTTATGACTAGAAACTTCTAGCTTCCTTCCCTTACATTTGTAAGGTGTAGTTTTTCCATATTAAGTTCAGGTTCTTTGTGTTTCTCTTTTTCATTACTATGTATTCTAGATAGAAAATGTTATTTAACTCCTCTTGTGTTTTTAGAATATTTTTTGTTATCTCCCAAAATTAATTTATTTTGATAGTATGAAGAATTCGAGCCATGTAATGAAATATTTAAAGATGACTAACAGATTGAAGGTCTCTGTTTGTACTATGGTTGAAGAAATTGTAAATTTTAGCTTTTGGTGGCTTAGGCGAGGTTCTTAATAGCTCATTAGCCACCGAAAGGCTTTGTTTCGGCAGCTAACGGTTTAACGCAGGATAAAGGTAAACCACCGAAAGTGGGCCCAAGCAAGTAAATGGTAAAAACACTTTCGGTGCCTTAGGCGATATTTCAAATGACTCATTAGCCACTGAAAAGTGTTTCTTTCGGTAGGTTAGTGAAAAGTCCAATAAGGGGGTTAACTACCAAAAGCGGACAAAAAGTGACATTGGTAAAGGCGTTTTCGGTGGCTTAGGTGAGACGTCACACATCTCATTAGCCACTGAAAAGTGATGCTTTCGGTAGCTTAGTAAAAAGTTCAAGAGGGGTGTTAATTGCCGAAAGCAAGCAAAAGGGCGTTGGGGAAAAAGCGCTTTCGGTGGCTTGGGAGAAAGCTATTACATTTCATTAGCCACTGAAAGGACGACTTTTGGCAGTTAAAAGGAATATTCGGCAAGGCCACTATCCGCCGAAAGTTGAGTTTCACCGCGACATGGGGTAAACAGTTTTAGTGGCTTAGGAAAAAGGGATATCTTTCATTAGCCACCAAAAACCATCATTTCGGGGGCTAGCAGGAAAAATCTTGAAGACTGTTAACCATCGAAAAGGCAAAAAGGAAAAACGGTTAGAAATTGGTCAAATCAAACCCCGTCAGCAAGATAACGATCAATGAAGGATGTGATAAACCACCGAAAGGACATGAGGCTGTGTAACTGTGTGAGGGAATGATTAATAAGGTCTTTATTTGAAACCAATGATGACTGATGTGATGAAACCATCCTTCTCCCTCCACCTATCCACAGAGCTGTAGAAAAGCCCATAGAGTATCTAGATTTATTTTGACATCATTGCTGGGCAAGGGGTCTCAAAAAGATAAACTAAAGACATAACCATCTGAACTTAGCCTAAATCATGAAGGATAAATCCCTCATAATCAGTTCCAAATATTCAGTACACCCCACCCTCGAATTGAGCATTTATCTCCACCAGAAAGCCATCTCTGAGAAGCAGCCTGCTAAAACACTGTCATACAAAACTTTAACTTATTTTTGCAGGTACCCAAGAGTGGCATTCAACAAGATGAAGAAGGGAGGACCTGCTCTCAGGCAGGAGTTGGGAGATATCAGCTATTTGGAAGCACATCCAGAGGTATGTAAACTTTTCCAGGATGCTGGCTGCTATAGGTTTTGTGAGAAGATACAAGGTTTACATCAGCAGGTGGCTGAGGCATTTTCTCTCTCATTTGATGGCTCTAAGGCAGTCATAGGCAAAGAGGAATTCCACATAGATGAAACCCTAATCATTGAAGTGACTGAACTACTTGGAACAGGAGAAAAGTGGTTCAAAACCACCATACCAAAGGATGTAGAGTTCAGGTCTTACCTAAATCTCGAGCATAGGGGAGTGGTGTGGAAGAAGAGTTTGCCATCCTCCTGGTTAGAAGAGAGGTGGCAACAATTGCTGAAGGCCATTATGGTCTACATCACATGTGAATGAAGATATAAAAGAGCCATGATATACCATTTTAAATTAATGAACCACTTCACATGTAAAAGCCCACTAAATTTTCCCTTTTACTTACACAGGAGTTTGGGAAAAATGGCATACCAGGTGAAGGCTCAGCCAACCAAGATTGCTGGTAGGCTGTCTCACCATGGACTTATCCAACTATTGATTCAAGAGTTGATAAAAAGGAGTAATATGGCATGGCCTTATTTGTTGTTTTGGAATGGATTTGAAACGGGACTTCAGCCAGAATAAAAGGGGAAGTCTCCTGCCAAAAAGTTAGCACACCAAGGAGTGGGAGAAGAAAGAGAAGGGCTATGCCCCCAGCAGCAACAAAACAACCTACCTCCTCTTCCAAATCCAAGAAGGTCAAAAGAAACTTGGATTTTAGTGAGAAGGCTCAGGAAGTTACAGCACACAGTGAGAAATTCTTGAACCTACCATACTCAGAATCAAAAGAGAAAGAAGAAGAAGGTGCAGATCTAGCTCTGTAGATTGTAGCAGTGACTGACGAACTACCATCCCCTACACCAAAAGAGCAAGAGGAACTAGCAGAGAAGGCTTCCTCTAGCAAGCCCAAGAATCAAAAGATAAATCAATTGCTGAGGCAAGTATATGAGATGGAAGTTTTGGTTAGAGAGGTAATGAGGAATAATGCTACATTAACCAGTAGGAACAAGCTGCTACATAAGTCTTACCTAGAGCAGAGAGAAAGGCATATTTTCTTAAACAAATTGAATACAAGGTACCTAAAAGACAATACTAGATTGTATAGGATGATTAGGATTTAGAGACTGCAGCTGAAGGAGGCCAAGCAAAACCCTAGCAGCCACCTCACATTGGAAACCCTAGCTGAAGCAACAGTTAGTCTTCAGCCTCCAGAAGCCAGCCAGCCTGCTACTAACCCTCCTAATACAGAGCCTGCTGAATGAGAAAGCTGAGCAGAAAAACTTGACAGAACAATTTTGGAGGTGGCTCAAGAATTTTTGAAGAACATGGCTTTCGGTGGCTTAGGCGGACACTGAGGAAGTTCATTAGCCATCGAAAGCCCCTCTTTCGGTAGCTAACAGTTCTGATATTTTGGCCTCTTAACCACCAAAAGAAGACAGAGGCATAAAATTAAATTTTGACACACAGGACCAATTTTGGGTGAACATGGATGGCTCAAGGACAAAGTCTGAAGATGAAGGACGCTGAAGAAAAAATCATGGAAGGTGTGCTTCAGTTTTACTATGACATAAAGGGAGAAAAGGCCACCAATACTTAACTGTCAAAGTGAAACAGTGACTTAACCAACAGAGGACCAGTGGTAGTGATTGCTAGTACTTACTTCAGTTATCAAAAGGTTCAACAGTGAACAAATTCTACAGATAGTTAGACTAGTAGTTAATTAGGGTTTCATGACCTAATTATGCAAAAATCAATTATTTTGTTTATTTTTATTAAATCAGATCGAAGTTTTCAGGATCTGAGTATTTTTGTAAAGGCTATAAAGCCTAAGACTTATTTTATTAAAAGGGTTTGACTTCAGGGACTTGTAGACCATTACTATTGTCAAGCTTCTCATATTGCTCATGACCTAATATAATCTCTTTTGCTATCATATGTTCAGCTTCCATTTTCTGTCTATTCTGTGCTTATGCTTGAATGTGTTATTCAGGTTTATTGATGTCTGATAGCTATCATCCTATTGGCATATTGATTATTTGAATTATAAGTAATTTCCTTGTTATGATCAGCCATTTATATATATATGTTTAATGTATGAATCTTCCAGCATGATAAGTTCTCCATCTCTGCACCATATTATCAAACCTCTGAACAGTGGCAGTTAGAAGCCTTATCCCTGATTGAGTTTCATGCATGTCTTGAGAGTGTGAGGTTCTATAGGTCACCCGACTTGATCCATTTTAGAAAACCCCAAAAACATTGTAAGTTACCAGGCATCCTCGAGCTACAACCTAGAGGAGTTTCCTGGAGTGATAAAAAATTGGCACCGTTGCTGGGGAGAGGAGACTGAAGCTCAACTTTCCTAGGAGACGACATAGATCCATGCTTTGATGATAGACACAACTTGGACACTATTCTGGTTGTAATCATCTATCTGGTGACTCCATTGAAATAAGGTGGCTTCAAGAAGACCAAGTACCAGAGAAAACCCTCAAGGGACACCAGCAACACTGGTTTCAGATCCAGAAGAGATTCTGAGAAGAGCTAGGGATTCACTAAGGCAAACCAGTAGTGCCGCAAAGGAATCTACATCAGGTATTTCAAGAAATTTTTTTTGCCATTATTTCTTCTACTGAAACACTTAATTCTCAGGAATTTATAAATACATCAGAAAATTTTAGGGTTTGGGCATCTTTAAGCACCGCTGCTTGTGAAGATCTAATCCCTGGTGACTCCACTGGGATAAGTTTACCACCACCTTCTCAGCTACTACCTACATCAGTACTACCTTCCTCCACCCTTTCCATACCCATTTACAATATGGATTCCCATCAGTTGACCAAAATGGAAAGGATCCCGGCAGCTAGGTATGCCCCTCTAAATTTTCCTAACCCTCTCTTGGCCATGCCCATTGGAGACTACCTCAAGTACATGCCTAAGTTCACATGAGAGGGATATTTCACAGCTGAAGAATATCTAGAGGCATTTTACAGTTATGCTAAGAACATTAATATAGATTAAGAAGATGTATGGACTAGGGTTTCTGTACAAACCCTAGATGGTCAGGCTAGTAAATGGTTCAAAGAACTGCTTGTTGTATCAGTAGTAGGCATTGGGGAGAGAGGAAAGACCACCTCTATTATATCACAGAGTTCAACAACTTGAAAAGAGAGAATGGGGAGTCTGTCTCCAACTTCACCAAGAGGTTCAACAATATGTACAACAAGATTCCCACTGAAATCAAGCCCATTGATACCTCAGCCATGATAACTTATGCAAATGCATTTGACTCTGATTTCTGCCTACTTCTCAGAGAAAGGAGGTCTTCCTCCTTATCACTCATGTAGGATGCTTCCCTAGAGGTAGAATAAAAAATTGTGGCATCTTAGAAGGTCAAAGGAAAGATAGACCGGAAGAAGCAGCCAACAGACCCTATTGGGGCTTCTTCATCAGAGAACAAGATTGACAAAATGACCAAACTATTAGATATCCTAACTGCTGAAATGTCTAAGCTAAAGGAACGAGGATAGATACCTGTGAGGGGTAAAGGGACAAGTGATTTTGTTCCCTGAAACCCTAATTTTGTCCCTTATAGAAGAGGAAACCCCCTAGTTCAGATCCTCATATGGGAGAGGAATCAAGGGGAAGATCAGAGAATTAGAGATCCATTTAAAAATGATGTACTAGAAGAAGAGTAAGAATTCATTGAGGAAGAAGGTGAGGCTGAAGAACACATCCATTGCATGGAAGATGAGGTTGACTACTCTTTTCTAACACAAGCAGAATATGAGGAAGCCCTAGTTGATGAGCAGATTAGTGAAGAAGCAGTATATTAGGCTGATGGTCAAGGGGGGTATAATTTCAGGTCCATGCTAATTGCTCCTCTTAAGAAGAATGATGTTCCTGTCAAACAGCCTGCTACACCAGCTAAAAAGGCTGTTGTTTTACCAAAGAAAATGGCTGTCATTTCCAAACCATTGCAAAAACGAGCACCTTCATCAAGCCCTGACCATGTCCAACTCAAAGCTCTAGTACATGAGGTAAGGTTTCCTGATAGGCTGCATTATTCTTTTAACCTTGAGTCAGAGATTCAAAAATTGAATATTCCTTTCCCATTAATCGAGCTAATGAATAATGATGCATTCAAATATTCCATACTGAATTCTCTTCAGCCAAAGATGCACATTGGTACTGACTTTGTAAATATACAAGATGATCAGCCTGTTGTAACCGTAGGACCTATGATCGAAGAATTAAAGGAGTCATGCCCACCTTTATATATATCCTTGAATATCCATGATAAAGTCCTTCATAACTATCTCCTGGATTTAGGAGCTTCCCATAACCTAATGCCAAACGTTGTGATGGATGAGCTTGGTCTCAACATTATAAACCCCTACCATGATTTATTCTCCTTTGACTCTAGAAAGTTCAAGTGTTTGGGCCTCATCAAAGACCTTGTTGTGAACCTAACTCAACTACCTTCAAAAAGCATCATGATGGACATTGTAGTGGCTGATATCCCTCCCAAATTTGGTCTCTTGCTGTCTCGATCATGGAGAAAAAGGATAGGTGGCACCCTTCAGATGGACCTCACATATGCCACAATCCCCATGTTTGGAGGGGATACCAAGAGGATTTACAGAGAGAATCAACTTTCCTACATCATAAGCAATGAGAGGAATTCAGTAAACCACCCCATCTATGCAGTAGACACTGATTTTGGGTCATGCATTTTGAAAATAGATGATTCTCAGCAAACATCAGTGCAACTTACTAAGCCCACCTGTCAACAGCCCAAAGAAGTGACCATAGCAGTCTAGAACATGTATTTCGATGGAGCTAGCACTCAAAGCTCAGCAGGTGCAAGTGTAGTATTGATCTCTCCATCCAAGGAAATTATTCATCTGTCTTATAAGCTTGATTTTGAAACCACTAACAATATAGCAGAATATGAAGCCTTGCTGCTAGGAGTTAAATCTGCCAAGGAGATGGGGATCATGTGCATGAGAATTTTTGGAGATGCAGAACTTATTATATAGTAGGTCAACAACACTTTTCATATGAAAAATGTCAGACTAAAGGCCTACAGGGATGAGGTATAGAAACTCAGAGACTCCTTTATGTTTTTTGAACTATCATATATACTTCGGGCTTTGAATCACTTAGCTGATTCCCTAGCTGTCTCTGCAAGTCTGTTTGTTCCTCCTTTACCTCCTAATCTCAGTTACGATGTTCAGGTCAAGTACAGACCTTCCCTGCGAGATAATGCCAAATTTTGGAAGGTGTTTGAGAATGATCATGAGCTTAGTAAATTCCTTTAGCTAGTAGATGAATTCTCTGATATACATATAGATTAGGAAAACCTAAACATGGAGGAATCCCAATAGCTCAAGTTGAAAGATAAAGTAGCTGATCAGAATATTGTCTAATTACCCAGCAATTATATAGCTCGGGGTCTGGTACCTCTGGAAGAGCTTTTTTTATCATAATGACATCCCTTTCAATCCTGCCAAAAAGGAGCAAGACCCTGCTGCCCAAGAGAAAAACATAGGTAACCAAAGCCATACAAAACTGATAAATCTATCCATTGAGTTGACTACTGATCAGAGTTCCAAATTTTGCAGCTTGATAAAAGAATTTGCTGATATCTTTTCCTGGGAATACAGTGACCTGAAAACCTATGACACCAATATCATCTAGCATAGGATTCCTTTGGAGAAGGACACCATCCATTTCAAACAGAAGCTGAGATCCATCAGTCCTCTCTTACTACCTGTAATTGAAAAAGAAATCCATAAGCTCCTTAAAGCCAAAATCATAATCCCCCTTAGGTATTCCAAGTGGATTGCAAACCTAGTGGTGGTAAGGAAGAAGAATGGGGAAATAAGGTTGTGTGTGGATTTTAGAAACCTGAACAAATGCTCTAAAAAGGACAACTATCCACTACCCAATATGGAACACCTGTTACAAAGAGTCTCAAGGGCTAGTGTCATGTCATTCCTCGATGTCTTCTCTGGATACAACCAAGTTGCTGTGCACCCTGATGACCAAGAGAATACCTCTTTTACCACCCCCTAGGGCACTTTCATGTATGCTAAAATGCCATTTGGGCTGATGAATGCTGGGGCTACTTTTCAGAGAGCCATGGACCTAGCTTTTGTAGGGTTGAAAAATAAATTTGTGCTTATATACTTGGATGACCTAACTATTTACTCTCACAACCATCATGACCATTTGCAGCATTTGAGGAGAGTATTTCTAAAGTGCAGGAGGTTTGGAATATCACTCAACCCTAAGGAGTCCCAGTTTGCACTCAATGAGGGGAAACTCCTAGGCCACATAGTCTCAGCTGAAGGTGTAAATATTGATCCAGTAAGAGTGGAAGCGATGCAGACGCTGTCCATACTGAGGTCAAAAAGGGATATTCAATCCTTTTTGAGTAAGATAAACTTTGTCAAGAGGTTCATCCCTAATTTATCTGAGCTGGTAAAGCACATAACATCCATGCTAAAAAAGGATGCAGAAATAAAATGGATTGACCAGGCAAGAAGCTCATTCGAAGACATCAAGAAGGCTATCATGGAAGCCCCAACCCTGATTAGTCCGAACTATACCAAGAGTTTTATATTTTCTCTTTTGCATCCTACGACAAAGTGGAAGCTGTGTTGTTACAAAAAGATGATGAGGGTCTTGATCATCCGATTACATTCTTCAGCAAAACCTTGAGAGATGCTGAGCTGAAGTATGATCCAATTGAGAAATAGGCTTATGCTCTCATAAAGTCATTGAAGACCTTCAGAATTTACATTCTCCATACAAAATTTCTTGCATATGTCCCTTCAGCTGTTGTGAAGGATGTTTTGACTCAGCTTGGCATTGATGGGAAGAGAGCTAAGTGGATTTCCATGCTCATTGAGTTTGATATAGAGGTGAATCCCACTAAGCTAGTAAAGGGACTAGTCTGGCCAAACTCATGGCTAAAGAAAACTATGAACTAATGGGGATAAACTTCACTTGTTTCAAATCAGAAAAATTGCAAACTATAGTAGCAGCAGAGGGATTTCAACATCAGAATGACATTCAACTAGTGGCTGAAAACCTGTCTTCATGTGAGTGGTACTCAGGTATTATTCATTTTCTGCAGAAATTAGAAGTGCCTCATAGTCTTACTCCTAATCAAGCACGAGCTCTTAAATTAAAATATGTTAAATTATGCATAGTTGATAAACTATTGTACTGGAAAGATCTGTCTGGGGTTTTGTTGAGATGTCTAGATAAAGAAGAAGCAGATCAAGTCATGCATCACCTTCATTCCAGCACATGTGGGGGCCATCATTATTGGAAGAGCACATCCCACAAGATCTTGAGGGCAGGGCACTATTGGCTAGTCCTTTTTGTTGATGTATGTACTTTTGTAAGGGCCTGTGATCAGTGCCAAAGATTTATAGGGAAGCAACAGCTCAAATCCTTGCCCCTTAGGCCTATTATAGTGAACGAGTCTTTCTAGCAATGGGGTTTGGATTGCATAGGAGAAATAAATCCATCTTCCAGTGGGAAACATAAATGGATCCTAGTAGCCACAAACTACTTTACCAAATGGATAGAGGCAGTACCCACCAGGAATGCCACGCATCAGGTCATCATGAAGTTTTTATATGAGAATATCTTTAGCAGGTTTGGCTGCCCAACAAGGTTAGTGACTGAAAATGCACCAGATTTCAAAGATGGGGCATTGGAGAAAATGTGTGAGTCAATGGGCATTCAGCTAGTGCATTCCACATCCTATTAACCTCAAGGCGATGGCCTGGTTGAGTCATGCAACAAAAGCCTAGTCAGGATCATCATAAAACTATTGGAGACAAATTAGAAAAGCTGGGATTCTAAGCTTAAGTTTGCATTATGGGATGATAGGGTAACAAAAAAAATATCTATTGGGACTTCTCCATTCAAATTAGTTTATGGTACTGAGGCCGTTTTTCCTATTCAACTCATTCTACCAGTGGAAAAATTATTTCAGGAAGAAGAAGATGAACCAAATGATATGGTGAGGAGGATGATGTATTTGGTGGAGTTGCAACAAGTCAGGGAACAAGTGATAGGAAAATCAGAAGCCCATCAACAGAAGATAAAGGTCATGTTTGACAAAAGAGAAAAAGTAGACAATGTTCAGGTTGGGGATTGGGTCCTCAAGTGGGATGCTGTCAGACAAGACAAGGGCAAACATGGAAAGTTTGACTCTTTGTGGATTGGCCCTTTCATGATAGCTCAGGTACAGAAGAATAACACCTTCAAATTGCAGAATCTGGAAGGGGAAGAGGTGTTTGATGGCCCAGTGAATGGGCATTTTCTGAAACTTTACTTTATTTGAGGTTTCGAGGCCTTGTTATTGTAAATTAGTAGTTAGTAGGTTGTTTTTTCTTACAGAATAAACTCCATGCCCAATGGAACAGTAAATGATAGTGTTGAGTTTTTAGTTGTCTTCAGGGAAAGGCATTTTGGTCTGGGGTTCATGGGACCTCACAGGGAGGTTCCCATCCCCAAGTAGGAGCCAGAAGTTATCTCCCAAAATAAATTTATTTTGATAGTATGAAGAATTCGAGTCATGTAATGAAATATTTAAAGATGACTAACAAATTGAAGGTCTCTGTTTGTGCTATGGTTGAATAAATTGTAAATTTTAGCTTTCGGTGGCTTAGGAAGGGTTCTTAATAGCTCATTAGCCACCAAAATACTTTGTTTCGGTAGCTAACAGTTTAACATAGGAGAAAGATAAACCACCGAAAGTGGGCCCGAGCGAGTAAATGGTAAAAACACTTTCGGTGGCTTAGGCGAGATTTCAAACAACTCATTAGCCACCGAAAAGTGTTTCTTTTGGCAGGTTAGTGAAAAGTCCAAGAAGGGGGTTAACCGCAAAAAGTGGACAAAAAACAACATTGGTAAAGGCATTTTCGGTGGCTTAGGCGAGACGTCACACATCTCATTAGCCACCGAAAAGCGATGCTTTCGGTAGCTTAGTAAACAGTTCAAGAGGGGCGTTAACCACTGAAAGTAGACAAAAGGGCATTGGGGAAAAAGCACTTTCCATGGCTTAGGAGAAATCTCTTATGTTTCATTAGCCACCGAAAGGACGGGCTTTCGGTAGTTAAAAGGAATATTCGGCGAGGCCACTATCCGCCGAAAGTTGAGTTTCACCGCGACATGGGGTACACGGTTTCGGTGCCTTAGGCGAAAGGGATATCATTTCATTAGCCACCGAAATCCATTGTTTCGGTGGCTAGCAGATAAAATCCTGAAGACTATTAACCACCAAAAAGGAAAAAAGGAAAAAAGGTTAGAAATCGGTCAAATCAAACCCTGCCAACAAGATAACGATTAATGAAGGACATGATAAACCACTGAAAGGACATGAGGCTGTGTAAATGCGTGAGGGAATGAGTAATAAGGTCGTTATTTGAAACCAATGATGAGTGATGTGATGAAACCCTCCTTCTCCCTCCACCTATCCAAAAAGCTGCAGGAAATCCCAACGAGTATCCAGACTAATTTTGACATCATTGATAGGAAAGGGGTCTCGAAAAAGATAAACTGAAGACATCACCCTCTGACCTCAGCCTAAATCATGAAGGATAAAGCCCTCATAATCAGTGACAAATATTCAGTACACCCCACCCTTGAATTGAGCATTTCTCTCCACTAGAAATCCATATCTGAGAAGCAGCCTGCTAAAAAACTGTCATATAGAACTTAAACTTATTTTTGCAGGTACCTATGAGTGGCATTCAACAAGATAAAGAAGGGAGGACCTGCTCTTAGGCAAGAGTTGGGAGATATCAGCTATTTGGAAGCACATCCAGAGGTCTGTAAACTTTTTCAGGACGCTGGAGGCTATAGGTTTTGTGAGAAGATACAAGGTTCACATCAGTAGGTGGTTGAGGCATTTGTTCTCTCATTTGATGGCTCTAAGGCAGTCATAAGCAAAGAGGAATTCCACATAGATGAAACTATAATCACTGAAGTGACTGAATTCCTTGGAACAGGAGATAAGTGGTTCAAAACCACCATACCAAAGGATGTAGAGTTCAGGTCTTACCTAAAGCCTAAGCATAGGGGAGTGGTGTGGAAGAAGAGTGTGCCATTCTCCTAGTTAGAAGAGAGGTGGAAACAACTGTTGAAGGCCATTGTGGTCTACATAACATGTGAAGGAAGATATAACAGAGCCATGATATACCATTTTAAATTAATGAACCACTTCACAGGTAAAATCCCACTAAATTTTCCCTTTTACTTATACAGGAGTTTGGGAAAAATGGCACACCAGGTGAAGGCTCAACCAACCAATATTGCTAGCAAGATGTCTCACCATGGCCTTATCCAACTGTTGATCCAAGAGTTGCTGAAAAGGAGGAATATGGCATGGCCTTATTTCTTGTTTTGGAATGGATTTGAAACGGGCCTTCAGCCATAAGAAAAGGGGAAGTCCCCTGCCAAAAAGTCCAGCACACCAAGGAGTGGGAGAAGAAAGAGAAGGGCTATATCCCCAGCAATAGAAAAACAACCTCCCTCCTCTTCCAAAGCCAAGAAGGTCAAAACAAACTTGGATTTCAGTGAGAAGGCTCAGGAAGTTACAACACACAGTGAGAACATCTTGAACCTACCATACTCACACTCAGAAGAGGAACAAGAAGAAGGTGCAGACCTAGCTCTGCAGATTATAGCAGTGACTGAAGAACTACTATCCCCTACACCAAAAGAGCAAGAGGAACTAGTAGAGAAGGCTTCCTCTAGCAAGCCCAAGACTCAAAAGATAAATCAGTTGCTGAGGAAAGTATATTAGATGGAATTTTTGGTTAGAGAGGTAAAGAGGAATAATGCTACATTAACCAGTAGGAACAAGCTGCTACATAAGTCTTACCTAGAGCATAGAGAAAGGTATATTTTCTTAAAGAAATTGAATACAAGGTACGTAAAATACAATACTAGAGTGTATAGGATGATTAGGATTTAGAGAATGTAGCTGAAGGAGGCCAAGCAAAACCCTAGCAACCACCTCACATTGGAAACCCTAGTTGAAGCAACGGTTAGCCTTCAGACTTTAGAAGCCAGCCAGGCTGATGTTAACCCTCCTAATACAGAGCCTGCTGAATGAGAAAGCTGAGCAGAAAAACTTGACAAAACAGTTTTGGAGGTGGCCCAAGAAATTTTGAAGAACAGGGCTTTCGGTGGCTTAGGAGGACGCTGAGGCAGTTCATTAGCCATTGAAAGCCCCGCTTTCGGCAGCTAACGGTTCTGATATTTTTTCCTCTTAACCATCGAAAGCAGACAGAGGCATAAAATCAAATTTTGACACGCAGGACCAGTTTTGGGCAAACATGGATGTCTCAGGGACAAAGTCTGAAGATGAAGGACACTGATGAAAAAATCATGGAAGGTGTGCTTCAATTTTACTATGACATAAAGGGAGAAAAGGCCACCAATACATTACTGTCAAAGTGAAACAGTGACTTAACCAGCAGAGGATTGGTGGCAGTGATTGCAAGTACTTACTTCAGTTATCAGAAGGTTCAACAGTGAATGAATTCTACAGATAGTTAGACTAGTAGTTAATTAGGGTTTCATGACCTAATTATGTAAAAAACAATTATTTTGTTTATTTTTATTAAATCAGATCCAAGTTTTCAGGATCTGAGTATTTTTGTAAAGGCTATAAATCCTAATACTTATTTTATTGAAAGGGTTCGATTTCGAGGAATTGTAGACCATTACTATTGTCAAGCTTCTCATATTTCTCATGACCTAATATAATCTCTTTTGGTATCATATGTTCAGCTTCCATTTTCTGTCTATTCTGTGCTTATGCTCGAATGTGTTATTCAGGTTTATTGATGTCTGATAGTTGTCATCCTATTGGCATATTGATGATTTGAATTATAAGTACTTTCCTTGTTATGATCAACCATTTATATATATATATATATATGAATCTTCCAACATGATAAGTTCTCCATCTCTGCACCATATTATCAAACCTCTGAATAGTGGTAGTTAGAAGCCTTATTCCTAATTGAGTTTCATGCATGTCTTGAGAGTTTGAGGTTCTATAGGCCACTTGACTTGATCCATTTTAGAAAACCCAAAAAACATTGTAAGTTACCAGGCATCCTTGAGTTGCAACCTAGAGGAGTTTCCTGGAGTGATAACACATTCGTTATATTCTCTAAACTCTTTTTAATTCTGCTCTTAATTCTTTAACAGTTCTTTGTAACTCAGATGGGTTTCTGTTTTGACTCTCATTAAGATTCACCCAAATTTCACCCTCCCTTATATTACCCTCTTCATTGTTCACAGGATTTATAGGATGAGATTCTTCTTCCGCAGACATTCCTACATCTGCCATAATTTCCTGGAAAAACACAGTTATTATTCTCTTCCTGTTCACAAGAGAATCAAACCACAATAGGATTAAATTAGTTTTCTGGTTTTTTTATCAGTTTCAATGTTGGGCTTGTTTAGGAAAAGTGTTGTAACCATGCTTTGATACCATTTTGTCATACACCTATAAATTTCACAATATTTTTTTTTGATATATATAAATCTATATCTATATACTCTTTTACCAAGTGAGTAATGTAGCAAGTAATATTAATCGCCGCATGAATACAATTTTGTTTAACTATATAGTAACTTACACTAGTTTCCTTTCTAATGTTGACAGGTTATAAGTTATGTGGATGTTTTCATATGGTTAAAGACGACCTTAGTGCCACACCTATAGGTGATGTTCTTAATGTTAGGATTAAGTAATACTACCTTGTCCATATATTCTATTTGATCATTTTTCCTAGCTTAGGGGGGATTTATTACTGTACTAGAGTGTGGGGAATACATATAGAGGTTAAATGCCACTTATTGCATGTTCATGCATGAGGTTATGTGCCTCTCATACCAATCCCTATATTATAGGAGCCATTATGAGTACCACCAGCAACCTCCATCTATGGTCATGGTTAGTAAGCAATTATGATGAGTCAGTCTCTAGTTACATTCAGTTAGATCACTCTCAGTTAGTATAGCACCATTTTTGCATGGTTGCGTGGGGAAGTGGCACCTTTTTTCACCTACCTCATCAATTTAACTAATTTAACTAGTTTAACTGACTGTCGGATTGATTTAGACATCAAGAGTTAGACTAGTGGCTCCCATGCAATGATTTAGACACTCCTAGTTAGCTATTCAGTTGGTAGATTCGAATATTATCCACATGATTCAAGTTCTCCTTATTGTAACACTGGTGTAATACTGCTATATTAATGAAGATTAATGTTGTAATTTATTGATCAATACTTATCAGATTTGTCTCAAAATTTTCTTGTTTAGTGTAAATTGTTCTTGATATTCCACTGCACAATTCTACTTTTCAATTTCTCTCATGTCCCATAGATCAATGGTTCAATAATTTAACATGGTATCAGAGACTTGTTTAGGCTAGCATCAAGTCTTGTCCCATCTCCATTATATACCATAAGTAGTCGAGTTTCCACATAAATGTTGCAATTTTTTCCTTGCTAACTCTGGATTCATCCAGAGAAGTCTCTGCAGGTGCGATGGACTCTGATAAAGGGTACATGTCGAGGTGCAAAGGATTGAAACTGACATGATTGCAAATTTAATTTGGATTTTGGAGTGTTTTTGTAGGTATCTACATAGCTTCTTGAGGAATTGACTTCCTTAGCATACAAAGAGATGGATCCCTCAGCTCTCGTACCTTGAATACTTACATCGTTCAAATACATTGATTGGATGGAAGATATGCAGTTCTCCTTGCACAAGCATGGTCTATATAGGATGACTATGGGCAGAGAAAATGAGCAGCAACAACATGTTGAGAAGAATAAGTTTTTGAATTGGCTTGATGAGGCCTTCGGATTCATGTGCACCCATATCTCTCAAGATCATTTGTTCCATATTGAGGGACTAAGGAATCCAAGGGAATCTTTGGAGAAGCTTGAATCTTTGTTTGTCAAGAAAGATGAGCTTCGAGGGAAGACATTGAAGAACGAGCTCATTTCTCTATAGCCCAACAATTTCAAATCCATTCATGTCACATACCCCAATTTTGTAAAATAATGTTAATTGTTTTAATTATATTTCCTAAGACATTTTGTTAAATTTAATGCTAAGTAGGAACTGATGACTCAGCAGAGTCAAAAGAAGTGGAATGTAATTCTGAATATTTTATTATTTATAAATAAAAAGTGGAGACAACAGCATGGGAGAGCTATTA
This sequence comes from Pseudotsuga menziesii, assembly GCA_001517045.1. Lineage (NCBI taxonomy): Eukaryota > Viridiplantae > Streptophyta > Pinopsida > Pinales > Pinaceae > Pseudotsuga > Pseudotsuga menziesii. The sequence continues at coordinate 1,509,551 of LPNX010284449.1, read as the reverse complement.
ATAAGAGGTTACTGGTCAAACTGGTGGAAGGAACTAGGTGGAGGGCAAAAGACAAGTGGTAGCATCCTCAAACACTTCCTATGTTGCAGGTGGCAACTTCCCTACATTTGGGGTCATGATCCCCCAAGAAAGTGGGATCAGAGCAGGTGGCTCAATAAATGACAACTAACCCAAAAAGACCTAGGAAATATTTTAAAAATACCCAATGAATAGAGCTGGGGTTGCTCAGATATTTTCCAGAGAAGAATCATTTAGGTGGAATGTTATTCAGGAAATTCATTGGGGAAAAGGGGAAAACAGTAAGGAAGGTGTTCTGAGAGGAATTCTGCAGTAACTTGGTCTGTTACAACTTGTAAGCTGGGAGAACTTACTGATAAGTTCAGGATTGGTACTAAGTCTGAAGAGTGGTACTTGATATTTGTTGCACCTAGTTCCAGCCAGGGAGACCAGAGCAAGCTCGGGGGTCCTAAGGAGTCGTTGTTTGAGCGCTCTTCAGGAGTTGGTAGGGAGGAATGACTTCCCATTGCTGTTGTTGTCCAAAGCTCAAGAACAGGTTCTGTCCTCTAATAGTCTTTGTTTTAATAACTGTGTATGATTTCATGTATGTTTGTAGCTTATGATGTAAAAATTTAGATGGCTTAGTAATATAGTTGTTCTTAGCTTGTCTGTAATAGAATCTTTTGATGGGAAATAAAATCCCACTGTGTTTTTCCTAATCCGGAGTTACCAGACCGTACTCTAGCACAGGGGTGAAATTATAAACAAAGATGGAATGATGAAAATACAAAATAGAATGTTAATGGAGTTTAGAGTATTTATTTGTGTGGTTATCAGAAGAAATATCCTTTGTATTAGTAGTATTAACCTGTACTAAAACTGTCAGTCCTTTTAAAACAGAAAAAGAAGCTAGGTTAACTACTGATAGCAGCAGGAATGAATAGATAATATAGTTTTTGATACAGTAGTTACTTTCAGTAATGTCATTGCTTAATTGAATTTCAAGAGAAAAGTAGGATAGTTCACCAAAGTAGGATTAAGCTAAATAAAGATACTTTACAGTCTACTTCTTTCCAGATTTTACTACTGCTTGTATAATAAATGAAACAGAAAGAAATACTAGCTAGAAGGATTGATTGTTGTTATAGGTGACTTATTGAATTTAAGACTTTATTTATGGTTAGCATTTTATGTGTTTATTTAATTGGTTTTATTTAGTTAAAGCATAAATAAATTCTACACATGCCATCCTATACTTTTAAACTGTTAACAATTGCAGTACTTAGTTCCTTTCTTCTACTTTTCTAAATATTAACCTGTATTATAATTAAGAAAATCTAGTATACAGAGAATACTCCTGTAAAATATATAGTACAGTAAGAATAATAATACAGTAATCAATTACTAAGTTTATTTACGATTATGAATAAACATAGAATAAGGGTAACAATTCTATAATAACTTTTACAATTCTTTTAAATAAACTAAACTAAGTAAAAGTAATAGCAGAAGCCATAGTACCTACAGGTAAGACAACGGTCTTTTAATATATTCCTTCTATCATATATGTTGCATGGACTAAGCATGCAGATTATATATTAACTATAGAAACAATAATATTATAGTGTTGTATTAAATTTTAGTAACATGAATTAAAATTATAACTTCTATACCTAAAATAAAAAGGAGTAACTGTTAGTTACTTAAGCACTTCATAAGGAAAATGAATCGTTTATTTTATTCTTTTAGTAAAATAAGATAATAGCATTGATAGATTCTATAAAACAAAATGGATATAAGAGTAATGTACAGGAAAACCCTAACGATATTTAACAAAATTATTATGAAAATAAACCAAGTATATAAACGCACGTCCATTAATCAACAGAATGACGAAATGCTCAACTTATCGAGCTTAAGCAAAATTTATACAACCTAACTAAAACCTCATAATTTACAGAGGTATAGTACAAACCAAAGATAAATGCTATAAATATTTTCTTACTACCGAGCCTCAAATAATATAATTATAACATAAATAAACTTATAAACTTCAGTGCTGTAAAATAAACAAAGAAACATAGAAAAGAAAAACAATATTAATAACTTATATCATGGACTTAGGGTGAAAACCCTGTAAGTTCAAAATTACAACCGAATTAAGAAATCGTGGGTTGTAAACCCTTTTTCAAGATAGGCTTACGGCCTCATGAATTACACGGTAAGGGTAATCAAAAAGTCGAACAACTCTTCAAAGCCCTCGACCCTTTCAAGTATTTGAGAGTATGGCATAATTGCCCTCTATCTAATTTTACTTCTTACACAGCACTTAAACACAAAAAGGAAACTAACATATACAATCACGGCCGAAGCCGGAGCACCCTCGCACAACACAAGGGTATCTTCAACTACCCCAAGTATCAAACAGTTTAACAAGACAAACTGAAGCCGCAAGGGTTACAGGCCTCCATGCGCCAACCCTCAAAATTTCCAAAGGAACCCCACAAAGAGGAAGTGCCATGGTTTAACCAGGCTTACCGGAATTTTGTAACTGCTGCTCAAACTTGTACTAGGAGCCATGCAGAAGGGAGGACCAAGACCCGTAACCATGAAGAGAACAGTTGCTAGAAACTTACAAACTGGAATAAATATTTATGTTTTTAAAACAAACAGTAAAAATTGAAGGAAGGACTTACAGTCTACTCACCTAATCTTTTCTTTGAGGCGCGACTACCAGCAACAATAAAACAACCATCAACGCGAGGAGGAAACCCTACTGCAGGCAGGGAGAAGAGGATTAACATACGGCAACCGCAATACAGAAGGACAAGACTTCGACTCTCACTGAGGAAGGAGTATATCTCAGTCAAGGGTTCGGATTCGAGCTAGTATGACAAAGAAAACCCAAGGGAAGAACAGTTAACGGATGACCAACAACAACACATGGGACGCCACTGCTAAAATACGACAGAACGAGCCACAAGAAGATAACGAGCTGGAGGATACTGTTGCAGAGGAGAGGCGCAGCAAGGGTGCACCAGCACCATTGCAGAGTGATAGGAGCCCGAAGGAGAAGGAAGGAATGATGAACTAGGGTTTGGCTATTGCTCTTATAACTACGTAATGCATGGATATAATGATGCCACGTTACAAGTTAAATATTTTGCATGCAGTCGGTTTATGCATATAGTCCCGGTGAGCACATCATCAACATTAATCCAATCATTAATAATCATTAATATTGGTTAAAATAGTAACATTTGGTAAAAAGATACAAAAAGAGAGTAGTAACTGCTATGTGGTGACAACTTCTGTTTAAGGTAATATCCTTAGTCATAATTTATGACTTGGCAAGGGTAGACCACATTTCTCTTATCTAAAATTTTTACCATAAATTGATAGATAGGCCATATAACGAATTAAGAGATACATTCTTTCATGAACTGTAGTCCCTTAATTTCATGTCCCGTTTATAAACATAAAAAGGGGATAGGATAAAACCTGTTTCAGCAAGGTATGTATATTACTAAAGATAAGCTTCGGTTATGCTTGAAAACAATTGATGAGTGAATAAAAACTCTATGCATCAACATTAGTATAGTTTTCTTAAAAAGCAGCTTGTAGTAAAGTTGTAAACTCATTTAAACTTCAAAGTTTGAAAATGGAAACAATATTACATAAACCCCCTATCAGTTTACATTTACTATGTAACGTAATTGTATACAAATGAAATCATACTATAGATTTTATAACTCTGTTACTCTTACTCTGTTGTAAAGAATTAGTAAGACATTTTTTATACATCACGACTATGATAAGCTATGGAATAGTTCCGTAATCATCAAGAACCATGGATTTACTTCTACTAGAAAGAAGGGCAGTTAATATATATACCTTAACAAGCGTTGGGATTTGTTTAGCATTTATTTTCTTACTGAGCATTTCTTTTGCGACGAACTTGTATTTTAAATACTTTAGAATTGCGACAAGCAGCACCAAAGACCTCTTACCTGTAGTCTGTAAGAACAAGGAAACTTTCTGCATTAGCTCGAAAGCTAAGTAAGCCCAGTTTTGCATGACAGTCCCACCTTGTGGTCACAAAAAGAAACAAAATCAGTAAACTGAAAAGAACTGATATATCGCTGAACATAACCAACGGATAATTCAGATAATGAGTTTGGTAACATATAACTAATTTAATAATTAGTTTACTGTAATTATGAAAATTATATGCTTTTAATTTTTTTTTAAATTTTTCAGAAAATTTGGGGTTTTGACATGTGGTATCAGAGCACAAGGTTCAAACACTAGGCCTTGATGCAACCCAACCAGTTTCCAATAGAACAATAAAGTAAAATAATATACTAACATATATTCTGTTTTATGTAAAGAACAGAAAAATTTCTTTTTCTGAAGTTTAACAGGAAGGTATGGAGAAGCTGGGAGAGTATGCTCAGGAGGAGTCTCTAGACACAGAGACAAGACAATTGCCCAGAGAACCTATGTTAGAGGAGGAGGCTTCCAACTCTTCAGAGTTGCTGCAGACTGTAAAATATTTGAAGGCTGAAATGGAATCAATCAAGAAGAAGAATGAGAGGATTTTGAAGGCTTGGGAAGAGTTGAACCAAATTTTAATGGAAAAATTCCAAAATGAAGGAAGGAGCAGAAGATCAGAATCTGAGGATCTTAGTCATCAAAGAAGATCTAAAAAGATGAAGCTGGCAAAAACTGTAAGCAGTTCATCATCTGAAGGGTTCGGTGAACGACAAAGCTACCACACTACTAGTGACAGTAGTGAGGCTGAGTTGCATGACAGAAAGAAAAAGTACAGACCATATGAGGAGATTTCAGGGGAGTTTAAAAAGATAAAGCCGCCAACTTTTAATGGAGAGACCAAAAAAGGGGAAGAAGCAGAGTCCTGATTATCTGGGATGAGGAAGTATTTTCATATATAAAATTATTCAAATCAGATGAAGGTAAGAATGGCAATCTATAATCTCTCCGGAAAAGCAGACATATGGTGGCAGCATCTGAAGAGAGTCAAGGGTATCAAGGAGAAAGAAGTTAACTGGAGTACCTTTAAAAGGTACTTCAAGAAGAAATTTTTGTCCGAACAATATTACGAAGAAAGAGCTAATGAATTTTATGAATTGAAGTTAGGATCAATGACTATGAAGGATTTAAACAGTAAATTCTTAATCTTGCTGAGGTATGTACCTTACTTAGTAGACGAGAAACCTAAAGTGCAATGGTTTCTCAGCTGTCTACCATATCACATCAATGACAGAATTGAGTATGATAACCCGAAGACTCTGGAGGAAGCCATGCGGAAGGCTAATTTTTGTTTTGAATAGAACAAGAAGAAAGAATGCTTAGCCAACTGGAAGGCTAAGAAAAACAACAATCAGCCCGAGTTTAAGAAGAAGGAATTTGTACCCCAGAAGAATTTCAAGAATAATAAGAATAAAAATTATTCTAACAATAAGAATTTCCACGGAAATAGAAATGTTGCTTCCAATAATTCGAATAATTTTAAGGACAAGGAAGCTGCAAATAACCATGGGAATTTCACCAAGAGTTTTGAACGAAAGGAGCCTGTTAAGTGCTGGGAATGCAATGGCCCGCACTATGCCTCGGTCTGCCCAAATCGAAAAAAGTCAGTCAACAATATTCACACTGTGCAGGAGGAAATGACCATTGGAGAACTCGCGAGGAATATGCCCAGAATAAATGCAGCATTGGAGAACCGTCAAGCTGATTATCAGACTTCCATGGTGGAAGTGGAAGGTATGATTAACCAAACCCCTGTAACCATTTTAATCGATCCAGGAGCTAGTCTTAGTTACATTGCACTTAGATAGTGGAAAAATGTAAATTGTTTGTTGATAAGTTTGATAATTCCTGGTTAGTTCAATTAGCCACTGGGGAAAAAATAAAAGTAACCTGTTATGTGAAAGACTGTGCTTTACTTATGGATGAATTCAGAACTACAGTTAAGCTTAATGTTTTGACACTTGGCTCATATGATTTACTGATTGGCATGGATTGGTTAGAGCAGCATAAGGTAGTTTTAAATTGTTACGATAAAAATTTCACGTGTCTAAATAGTGATGAAAAACCAGTAAAGGTTAAGGGTGTTCCTAGAAAAACTGTAATTAGACAGATTTCTGCTTTACAACTCAAAAGAGCTGTCAGAAAAGGATGTAAAGCATATGCTGTAACTATTACAGATGAGGCAAGTAAATCTGAAACAGATACGTTAAAAATAGAAGATATTCATGTTTTAAACGAATATACTGACGTATTCCTAGAAGAAATTCCAGGATTACCTCCCAGGAAGAAACTGGATTTCACTATTGAGCTGGTGTCAGGTGCGGTACCTAGCTCGAAAGCTTCGTATCAAATGAATATTTTAGAACTTAATGAGCTAAAATCATAGTTAAAAGAGTTAATAGATAAGAATTACATTCGACCCAGTGTGTCTCCTTGGGGAGGACCAATCATCTTTGTCAAAAAGAAAGACGGAACTATGCGATTATGCATAGATTACCGTCAACTAAACAAGATGACTATTAAAAACAGATATCCGTTGCCCCGCATAGATGATCTGTTTGATCAGTGGAGCCACAGTGTTCTCAAAGATGGACCTGAGCTCAGGATATCATCAGGTAAGAATTAAAGACGAAGATATCTTCAAGACAACCTTTAGAACAAGGTACGGACATTACGAGTTTGTCGTAATGCCATTTGGGCTTACCAACACCCCAGCTGTCTTTATGTGCTTAATGAATAATATAATGCATAAATACTTAGATAAATTTGTTGTTGTATTTATCGACAACATCTTAATTTACTCTAAAACGGAAGAAGAACATAAAGAACACCTAAAGATAGTTTTACAAGAGTTGAGAGAGCAACAACTCTTCGCAAAGTTTAGTAAGTGTGACTTCTTTAAGGATGAAATCCAGTACTTAGGTCACGTAGTGACTAAGGAAGGGATTTCAGTCGATCCTAAAAATATTCGGGCGATCGAAGAATGGCCGGTTCCAAAGGACGTAACAGATGTTAGGTCATTCATGGGAATTACCGGTTATTACCGGAGATTCATTGAAGGCTTTTCAAAAATAGCTAATCCGATCACTTCCTTGCAAAAGAAAGGCAAGAAATTTGATTGGAAATTTAAATGTGAAGAAAGATTTAAGAAATTAAAAACCTTATTAACAAGTGCGCCTATTCTAAGAATAGCAGATCGTAATAAGGATTTCGTGGTATGCATCGATGCCTGTAATGATGGCTTAGGCGGTGTGTTGACTCAAGATGAGCATGTTATTTCCTATGAGTCCAGGAAGTTAAAAATTCACAAAAATAATTATGCAACTTATGACTTAGAACTTGCCGCTATTATACATGCCTTAAAAATGTGGCGACATCATTTAATAGGCAGAAAATTTATTTTAATGACTGATAATAAAGGACTGAAATATCTTTTAGATCAGCCTAACTTAAATGCAAGACAAGCAAGATGGTTAGCCTTCTTGAGTGAATATGATTTTGAAATCCAACACATAAAGGGTAAGGAAAATAAGGTGGCTGATGCTTTAAGCAGAAACGCAAAGCTGAAATTTACAGCAACAATCAACACTTATGCTTCTAATTTAAATGAACAACTTAACGAAGGAGTAAAATAGGATGAAATCTATTAGAAATTACAAGTTACAACTAAAGAGGAACCTACAGAAAGCTTAATAAAAGGTTATAGTCTAAATGAAGATGGGTTTTTATTATTTAAGGATAAACTGTATGTGCCTAATGTGCCTAAGGTTAAGTTGTTGATTCTAGACGAATTCCATAAAACACCTTACTCAGGACATCTAGGTTACCAAAAGACTGTAACCATGCTAAGAAAATAATACTTTTGGCCTAATATGAAAACTGAAGTAGCTGAATACATTGCTAGATGTTTGGACTGTCAACAAGTGAAAACCGAACACCAACATCCAGCCAGTTTGCTGCAACCTTTACCTATTCCTAGCTGGAAATGGGAAGTGATTAGCTTAGATTTTATTACTGGATTGCCCAGAAATCAAAATCAAAATGACTCAGTTATGGTGGTGGTTGACAAGTTAAGTAAAGCAACACATTTCATTCCTGTCAAAACTACTTATAAGGCTGCCAATATAGCTGATATATTCTTAAAGCAGATTTTTTAGTTACATGGAGTACCAAAAGTTATAATTTCAGACAGGGATCCTAAATTCACAGGAAATTTTTGGAAGTCCTTGTTTAAGGGATTGAATACAACATTGAATTTCAGTACCTCCTTCCATCCTCAAATTGATGGACATACTGAAAGAGTGAATCAGGTGCTGGAGGATTTATTAAGGATGTACATTAAAGATCAGCCAGGTAAATGGGAAGACTACTTGCATCTAGCAGAATTTGCATATAATAATAACTATCAGTCATCAGCTAAGTTTAGTCCATTTGAAATTTTGTATGGACGTAAATGCAACACTCCTATCTCCTGGAATAATACAGTAGATATATTGGTGTTAGGACCATAATTATTGAAGGAAATGGAGATAATTGTAAAACAAGTGCAGGAAAATTTGAAAGTGGCACAGGATTGGAAAAAGAGCCAAGCAGATTTGAAAAGAACTCCCAAAGAGTTCCAGGTAGGTGAACACATGTTTATAAAGGTAAGACCAAAGAAAAGCTCTCTAAGACTAGGGAGTTGTGCCAAGTTAGCACCACGATACTGTGGTTCGTTTGAAATTTTATCTAAAATTGGTCAAGTTGCATATCAGCTAGTGTTACCACCTAACTTGAAAGTGCATAATGTTTTTCATATCTCTGTTTTGAAAAAGTATGTTCATGATGCTACTCATGTGGTTGATTGGAATGTTGTACAGGTGGAACCAGAAGGAGAAATTCTGGTGGGACCGGATTGTATCCTCGGGAGGAGGGAAATTACTCTGCGGAACCGCACCATTGGGCAAGTGAAGGTGCAATGGAAGCACCTTAGTCCTGAAGAGGGGGAACTGGAAATTAATATGCGGGAGGCATACCCAAATCTGTTCTAGGAGGTTGCAGAGGATGAAGAATAAGTAACATCGAGGACGATGTTACATTTTAAGGGGGTGTGTATGTCACATACCCCAATTTTGTAAAATAATGTTAATTGTTTTAATTATATTTCCTAAGACATTTTGTTAAATTTAATGCTAAGTAGGAACTGATGACTCAACAGAGTCAAAAGAAGTGGAATGTAATTTTGAATATTTTATTATTTATAAATAAAAAGTGGAGACAACAGCATGGGAGAGCTGTTAATAAGAGGTTACTGGTCAAACTGGTGGAAGGAACTAGGTGGAGAGCAAAAGACAAGTGGTAGCATCCTCAAACACTTCCTATGTTGCAGGTGGCAACTTCCCTACATTTGGGGTCATGATCCCCCAAGAAAGTGGGATTAGAGCAGGTGGCTCAATAAATGACAACTAACCCAAAAAGACCTAGGCAATATTTTTTAAATACCCAATGAATAGAGCTGGGGTTGCTCAGATATTTTCCAGAGAAGAATCATTCAGTTGGAATGTTATTCAGGAAATTCATTGGGGAAAAAGGGAAAACAGTAAGGAAGGTGTTATGAGAGTAATTCTGCAGTAACTTGGTATGTTACAGCTTGTAAGCTGGGAGAACTTACTAATAAGTTCAGGATTGGTACTAAGTCTGAAGAGTGGTACTTGATATTTACTGCACCTAGTTCCAGCCAGGGAGACCAGAGCAAGCTCGGGGGTCCTGAGGAGTCGTTGTTTGAGCACTCTCCAGGAGTTGGTAGGGAGGAACGACCTCCCATTGCTGTTGTTGTCCAAAGCTCAAGAACAGGTTCCGTCCTCTAACAATCTTTGTTTTAATAACTATGTATGATTGCATGTATGTTTGTAGCTTATGATGTAAAAATTTAGATGGCTTAGTAATATAGTTGTTCTTAGTTTGTCTGTAATAGAATCTTTTGATGGGAAATAAAATCCCACTGTGTTTTTCCTAATCCGGAGTTACCAGACCGTACTCCAGCACAGGGGTGAAATTATAAACAAAGATGGTATGATGAAAATACAAAATAGAATGTTAATGGAGTTTAGAGTATTTCTTTGCGTGGTTATCAGAAGAAATATCCTTTGTATCAGTAGTATTAACCTGTACTGAAACTGTCAGTCCTTTTAAAATAGAAAAATAAGCTAGGTTAACTACTGATAGCAACAGGAATGAATAGATAATATAGTTTTTGATACAGTAGTTACTTTCAGTAATCTCATTGCTTAATTGAATTTCAAGAGAAAAGTAGGATAGTTCACCAGAGTAGGATTAAGCTAAATAAAGATACTTTACAGTCTACTTCTTTCCAGATTTTACTACTGCTTGTATAATAAATGAAACAGAAAGAAATATTAGCTAGAAGGATTGATTGTTGTTATAGGTGACTTATTGAATTTAAGAATTTATTTATGGTTAGCAATTTATGTGTTTATTTATTTGGTTTTATTTAGTTAAAGCATAAATAAATTCTACACATGCCATCCTATACTTTTAAACTGTTAACAATTGCAGTACTTATTTCCTTTCTTCTACTTTTCTAAATATTAACCTGTATTATAATTAAGAAAATCTAGTATACAGATAATACTCCTGTAAAATATATAGTACAGTAAGAATAATAATACAGTAAACAATTACTAAGTTTATTTACGATTATGAATAAACATAGAATAAGGGTAACAATTCTATAATAAGTTTTACAATTCTTTTAAATAAACTAAACTAAGTAAAAGTAATAATAGAAGCCATAGTACCTACAGGTAAGACGACAGTCTTTTAATATATTCCTTCTATCATATATGTTCCATGGGCTAAGCATTCAGATTATATATTAACTATAGAAACAATAATATTATAGTGTTGTATTAAATTTTAGTAACATGAATTAAAATTCTAACTTCTATACCAAAAAGAAAAAGGAGTAATTGTTAGTTACTTAAGCACTTCATAAGGAAAATGAATCGTTTATTTTATTCTTTTAGTAAAATAAGATAATAGCATTGATAGATTATATAAAACAAACTGGATATAAGAGTAATGTACAGGAAAACCCTAATGATATTTAACAAAATTATTATGAAAATAAACCAAGTATATAAACGCACGGCCATTAATCAACAGAATGACGAAATGCTCAACTTATCGAGCTTAAGAAAAATTTATACAACCTAACTACAACCTCATAATTTACAGAGGTATATTACAAATCAAAGATAAATGCTGTAAATATTTTCTTACTGCCAAGCCTCAAATAATATAATTATAACATAAATAAACTTATAAACTTCAGTGCTGTAAAATAAACATAGAAACATAGAAAAGAAAAACAGTATTAATAACTTATATCATGGACTTAGGGTGAAAATCCTGTAAGTTCAAAATTACAACAGAAGTAAGAAATCGTGGGTTGTAAACCCTTTTTCAAGACAGGCTTACGGTCTCATGAATTACACAGTAAGGGTAATAAAAAAGTCGAACAACTCTTCAAATCCCTCGACCCCTTCAAGTATTTGAGAGTATGGCATAATTGCCCTCTGTCTCATTTCACTCCTTACACAGCACTTAAACACAAAAAGGAAACTAACATATACAATCACGGCCGAAGCCGGAGCACCCTCGCACAACACAAGGGTCTCTTCAACTACCCCAAGTATCAAACAGTTTAACAAGACAAACTGAAGCCGCAAGGGTTACAGGCCTCAATGCGCCAACCCCCAAAAGTTCCAAAGGAACCCCACAAAGAGGAAGTGCCATCGTTTAACGAGGCTTACCGGAATTTTGTAACTGCTGCTCAACCTTGTACCAGGAGCCGCGCAGAAGGGAGGGCCAAGACCTGTAACCATGAAGATAACAGTTGTTAGAAACTTAAAAACTGGAATAAATATTTATGTTTTTAAAACAAACAGTAAAAATTGAAGGAAGGACTTACAGTCTACTCACCTAATCTTTGCTTTGAGGCACGACTACTAGCAACAATAAAACAACCATCAATGTGAGGAGGAAACCCTACTGCAGGCAGGGAGAAGAGGATTAACATACGACAACCGCAATGCAGAAGGACAAGACTTCGACTCTCATTGAGGAAGGAGTATATATCAGTTAAGGGTTCGAATTGGAGCTAGTATGACAAAGAAAACCCTAGGGAAGAACAGTTAACGGATGACCAACAGAAACACATGGGACGACACTGCTAAAATGCGACAGAATGAGCCACAAGAAGATAACAAGATGGAGGATACTGTTGCAGAGGAGCGGTGCAGCAAGGGTGCACCAGCACCATCGCAGAGCGACAGGAGCCCGAAGGAGAAGGAAGGAATGGTGAGCTAGGGTTTGGCTATTGCTCTTATAACTACGTAATGGATGGATATAATGATGCCACGTTACCAGTTAAATATTTTGCATGCAGTGGGTTTATGCGTATAGTCTCGGCGAGCACATCATCAACATTAATCCAATCATTAATAATCGAAGGAACAATTATAATCTCGCCTCAATGTCAAACCATTACAATGCTGCATGGTAAACATAATAATTGTTATTATTAACACTATATACTAACAATCATCAAGAATGCGTGGGTCTTACGACCCCTTTACCTTATAAGTTATGATATCTATCAACGTAAACCAAGTTTAAACTTATGTATAGCTTGGTGTGGATCTCTTCTTGTGCGAGACCTAAACTTGTACTTCTAAAATATATTTGTAATCTTAGATTGTAAACGTAGATCAAGAGTACACAATAGTTCTATTATGGCATAGTTATAATTATAACCCTTTTGCTAGGTAAATAAAATGTTCCCCCTAGCTTATAAATATATGTAAAGGAGATTATAGAGTAAAGACTATGACAATGGTCCTATTGTTTATCATAACCTCAATAGCTTACCTATATTGGTTAAAATAGTAACATTTGGTAAAAAGATACAAAAAGAGAGTAGTAACTGCTATGTGGTGACAACTTCTGTTTAAGGTAATATCCTTAATCATAATTTATGACTTGGCAAGGGTAGACCACATTTCTCTCATCTAAAAGTTTTACCATAAATTGATAGATAGGCCATATAACGAATTAAGAGATACATTCTTTCACGAACTGTAGTCCCTTAAGGTCATGTCCCGTTTATAAACATAAAAAGGGGATAGGATAAAACCTGTTTCAGTAAGGTATGTATATTACTAAAGATAAGCTTTGGTTATGCTTGAAAACAATTGATGAGTGAATAAAAACTCTATGCATCAACATTAGTATAGTTTTCTTAAAAAGAAGCTTGAAGTAAAGTTGTAAACTCATTTAAACTTCAAAGTTTGAAAATGGAAACAATATTACATAAACCCCCTATCAGTTTACATTTACTATGTAACGTAATTGTATACAAATGAAATCATACTATAGATTTTATAACTCTATTACTCTTACTCTGTTGTAAAGAATCAGTAAGACTTTTTTTATACATCACGACTATGATAAGCTATGGAATAGTTCCGTAATCATCAAGAACCATGGATTTACTTCTACTAGAAAGAAGGGCAGTTAATAAATATACCTTAACAAGCGTTGGGATTTGTTTAGCATTTATTTTCTTACTGAGCGTTTCTTTTGCGACGAACTTGTATTTTAAATACTTTAGAATTGTGACAAGTAGCACCAAAGACCTCTTACTTGTAGTCTGTAAGAACAAGGAAACTTTCTGCATTAGCTAGAAAGCTAAGTAAGCCCAGTTTTGCATGACAGTCCCACCTTGTGGTCACAAAAAGAAACAAAGTCAGTAAACTGAAAAGAACTGCTATATCGCTAAACATAACCAACAAATAATTCAGATAATGAGTTTGGTAACATATAACTATTTTAATAATTAGTTTACTGTAATTATGAAAATTATGTGCTTTTAATTTTTTTTAAAATTTTTCGGAAAATTTGGGGTTTTGACAATTCAACAATTCTTCACAAAATACAAGTCATTGGTACTGCAATATAAACAATGTGGATTGGAGAGGAAGGATGAGAAACTTGTGTTGTCTGTACTTAGAAAACTTGGCTCTGAGTACTCAGTCTTTATCTTTACATTCCATTCTAGAAGAGCTTCCATCCCCAATTGGAAGATGCCTTCTCTAGATGCTTTTGCTTAGTCATTAATACAAGAGAAAGATAAATTGGTTCAAATGGGAGTGATTCAAACCTCCAAGAGTCAAGCACTCCTGATGACAAACTCAAACAATGTGAAAGAAAGAGGGAAGCACAAAGGGAAGGAGCCCAAATCCACTGATTCGAAGCCAAAGGAGAATTAGAGATCTTCTGAAGGAGCCTCGGGTTCTAAGAAAAAGAATAAATTTGAGAAGATTAAGTGTCCATACTATATGAGAGGATTTAATTTAGAGAGCCAATGCATGAAGAAGACAATCGACCAATTGTCAACACTCCTTGAACATAAAAATATTTCCCTCCCACAGGGAGCAAAGAAGTATGATGTTGGACAATCGACAGAAGATCATGATAGATGCCATGCCTTGAAGGCGAGCCTCACTCAGTCGAAATATTAGTTGATTGATTATGTATCATCAAACCACATGGTTACCTCCAAGGAATCCTTCTCCACTCTCACTCTATCAAGAGGACCTAGCATTCACATGGAAGATGACTTCAAAATCCCAGCGGTTGGGATAGGTTCTGTTAAAATCCAGCATGGTGAGTTCAAGAGTGTTCTCTATGTTCCCTCTCTTGCGTAAAATATGTTGTTTGTTTATCATATGACCCATACAGGATCTCCCAAGAGAGTTACATTCGAATCTGAATCAGTTTAAATCACATAAAAAGCTACTAGAAATATCACAGCGAAAGGGTTTGCTAACCATGCCTCAAAGGCATACGACTTCTCCCATTTCCTTCTTGTTTCACATTCGACAGCTTTATTAACTCATGCCAACAACACTAGTAAGCTATGTCATGAAATATTTGGGAATATCCATTTCAAATATATCCAGCAATTCCACAATGAAAAAATGGTTGAAGGATTTCCTCTCATCCAAACTTCAGATGGACTATGTCCTGGTTTCTTGGTAGGTAAGCATCCAAAGAAGAGGTATGAAGTTGGGAAGGAAAATACAGTTGCCTCTGTACTTGATCTGATACACAGTGATGTTTCAGGACCTATGATCCGGACTTATGTGAGAACAAAATGAAATAACATATATAGAATCATAAACACAACCATATTGCAAAGATAACCGAGATACAATAAACACATATTTTGTTAAATGGCGGAAATAGAACAGACTATAATACAATAGCTAGAATGGTGGTAGCTATCTCCGAGAAGATATGTGACTGCTACGCTCATCCATGCAAAAATAAATACAAAATGAGGCCAAAGGGGCCTATTTATAGTAATAATTAGGGTAAGAACCCCAAAAGTCCCAAACGTAACCCTAGAAGATCAACCGTCATAAAGTTTGTGGCCCCAAGGCAGTAAGTTGAACAATCAATTTCCTGTGGTCTTAATTTTTGCATACGATCTCCGATTTGGGCGCTCGATAGCCCATTGGAAAGGTCTATCTAAGATTTAAAACTTTCAATTATGTTCAAATGCATGTCAATGGAAATCACATGCCCATCTGGATCGCCAAAAAATGTCATTTAGGGCCTCAAAACGGCCCCAGAAGTTTGGGACCCGAAAAATCGTAGAAAAATAACTAGGAAACTACCACAATGGATAATGTTTTTGAGCCAGTGGAATAGGTGGGTGGCCACCGATTTCCATATGGATGAATCCTCCCTCCTTAGGAAGTAATGGTATCCATTGCATTGAATCCTATATCATATCTCGGACTGTGTGTTGAGCTGTATTGAGTTGATCTCCTGGTGTGACATTTGCCGAAGTGAAGACGCTGCTTTTCTTTGGCATCCCGAGAGGGATGTAATTGCTGCATGGATGATTTGTTTTTGGAGGAGCACCTTGAATGCGTGCCTTGCATGGTAGAGGTACTAGGATAGATGAGGAAACAATGGATCTATTTTCTTCTTATGTTTGATGAACAAAGAAACCCTTTGTAGAGGGTGAGGAAGTCTCTGTGATCTGATGTTCTCCTTAAGACACAATTGTGAAGAGGAATAATTTCCTGGTGTGGGAGCTTATATTCCTACCCTACGAGACTATGGCAGGTGCAATTGTCTCTAGGATTTGATAGAGTTGTCCTCCCAAAGTGACAATGACACTGTGAGGTCATGACTCATATATAGCGTGACACTTCCACATATATGGTTGTCCTAAAATAACATCACAGACTTCAAGTGGGGCCACATCACACAATACCTCATCTTTGAAGGGATTGATGCCGTATGGTAGGAGGCATTGTTGGGTAATGCAGGTACCTCATCCTTGGATTAGGCAAAGGATGTTGTAGGTTTGCAGGTGTGGTGTTTTCAGATATTCCAATCTATTGATAAATTCTATTGAGATCATGTTCTTTTGGCTGTCATTGTCAACAAAAAAATAAAGAATCATTCCCTTCACCCACATCTGCGAGGGGAAGAGGTGCTCCTCTTCCTCTAACTCTTCAGGATCCTCTAGTTGAATTTGTGCGGTAGAAACAGAGGCAGTGGGATTTGTCTCAAACATTCTATACTTGTTTGATGAGGTTTGCTCCCAATAAGTACCCCACCAATTTTGGACATGGGGGACTGCCTTAAGGAGAGAAAAGGTTATATTTTCCCTTTCAGAGAAATTGTGGATAGAGAAATACCCTTCTAGAACATTAAACCAATTATCTAGGGAATCTGTGTCGATCTAGCCTTCAAATAAAGGAATATAAAATTTAACTTGTACCTTGAATGGATTTGCATCCCTGAACTGACTGCTCGTTGAAGATGCACTTGTCGCTGCTGGCATTCGTAGAAGGATTTGGGTGAAACTATCCATCACCTCACTCCTCTGTCTCTCGAGGGATTCCTCAAGTAGTGACTTGACAGGATCTCTTGCTCCATCGTCTCTCTTTTCTTCCGCCATGGGAGGTTGTTTGGGATGATGAGAGTGATCACGTGAAACTAGTTCGAGACCAAGCTCTCTATACCTGGACCTCGTCGAGGACATGAGCCGAGAAATAATCAAAGAGAAGATTGCTCTAAAACCATTGATCGGGATTTATGTGAGAATGAAATTAAATGACATATAGAGAATAATAAACATAGCCTTATTGCAAAGATAACAGAGATAGAATAAACACATATTCTCTTAAATGGAAGAAATAGAACATACTCTAATACAATAGTTAGAATGGTGGTAGCTATCTTTGAGAAGAGATGTCACAGCTATGCTCATCTATGCAAAACTGAATACAAAATAAGGCCAAAGGGGCCTATTTATAGTAAGAAAGAGGGAAAGAACCCCAAAAGTCCAAAACGTAACCCCAGAAGATGAACCGTCATAAAGTTTTGCGACCCCAAGGTTGTAAGTTGAACATGGCATAACTTTTGCATATGATATCCGATTTGGGCGCTTGATATCCTGTTGGAAATGTCTATCCAAAATTTACAACTTTTGAATGTGATCAAATGCATGCCTACGATAGCTACTTAACCACTTGAGTCACAAAAAATGTCCTTTAAGGTCTCAAAATGGCCGCAGAAGTTTGGGACCCAAAAAACCGTAGAAAAATAACTAGGAAACTGCCACAATGGAAAATGGTTTTGAGCCAGTGGTATAGGTCACTGGCCACCGGTTTCCATTTGGATCAATCCTCCATCCTTAGGAAGAAATGGTCTCCATTGCGTCAAATCCTGTATCATATCTCAGATTGTGTGTTGAGTTGATCTCTTGGTGCGACATTTATCGAAGTGAAGAGGCTTCTTTTCTTTGACATCTCGAGAGGGATGTAATTGTTGTATGGATGATTTGTTTTTGGAGGAGCACCTTGAATGTGTGGCCTTGCATCGTAGAGGTACTCGGATAGATGATGAAACAATGGCTCTATTTTCTTCTTGTGTCTGATGAGTAGAGACACCCTATGTAGAGGGTGTGGAAGTCTCTGTGATCTTATGTTCTCCTTTAGAAGCAATTGTGAATAGGAATAATTTCCTGGTGTGGGAGCTTGTCTTCCTACCCTACGATATTGTGGAAAGTTTGAATGTATCTGAGATTCGATAGAGTTGTCCTCCCAAAGTGAAAATGATGCTGCGAGGTCGTGAATCATATACAGGGTGACGCTTCCACATATATGGATGTCCTAAAAGAACATCACAGACTTCAAGTAGTGCCACATCACATAGTACCTCATCTTTGAAGGGATTGATGCCATATGGTAGGAGGAATTGTTGAGTAATGCAGATACCTTGTCCTTGGATTAGCCAACCGATGTTGTAGGGCTGTGGGTGTGGTGTTGTCGGAAGCTCCAATATCTTGATGACTTATGTTGAGATTAATTTCTTTTGGCTATCATTGTCAACAAAAAAATGTAGAGGCATTCCCTTCACCCACATTCGTGAGTGGAAGAGGTGCACCTGTACCTATGGCTCTTCAGGATATTATGGTTTAATATGTGTGGTAGAAACAGTGCCAGTGGGTTGGCCACCTGATTTCTTGGTGGCCAGTGGGTTGGCCACCTGATTTCTTGGTGGCCAGTGGGTTATATCTTCAGAATCTTGCGGCTGTGGCATTGGGTTGTGAATTGGAATTGGGATCTGATTCTGAAGATTTTATCTTGGCCACCAATGGCTGCTTTGAGCGACATTCATCAGTGTTGTGCCAAGGGATTTTATGAAATTCACACCACTTCTATGTGTCCTTCTTTGTCTTTCCATTCCCCTTATTTCTTGTGGCAGGGAATAGTTGTCCTTTCCTTGTCCTATGTTCTACGGGCCAGGGTTTCCCTTGCCTTGCTTCTGCGGTGGATTCACAGGTCCAGAGTCTCGCTTGTTCTTTTTTCAAAAATTCTCCTCGATTTTGATAGCATACCGATAGGAATATCCAAGTGAATATATGTCGAGGAAGTCCATATCAGTTTAGATGTACCTATGTAGAGCACTGTGATATTTTAGAATCAGGTGTTGCTCGGAGTCCTTGATACCCAGCTTTGTGCATAAGGTATGAAAGTTGTTGGTGTACTGTGACACTGTCTGGTCCTCTCTTGATGCAGGATGGTCCTTTTTTTGTACTGGTCATCATAGTTTCTGACAGGGTAATAATGTTCCTTGACAACATCTATGAAAGAGCCCCAAGTGGGATTTGTCTCAAATTTTCCAAACTCGTCTGATGAGTTTTTCTCCCAATAAGCACCCCACCAATTTTGGACATGGGGGACTGCCTTAAGGAGAGAAAAGGTGATCTTTTCCCTGTCAAAGAAATTGTGGACAGAGAAATATAATTCTAGAACATTCAACCAATTATCTACGGCATTTGCGTTGATCAAGCTTTCAAATAAAGGAATTTCAAAGTTAGCTTGTACCTTGAATGGAGTTGCATTGCCGAACTGGCTGCTCGTTGAAGATGCACTTGTCGTTGCCAGCATTCATAGAAGGATCTGGGTGAAACTATCCATTATCTCATTCCTCTGTCGCTCGAGGGCTTCCTTAAGCAATGAATTGATAGGATTTATTGCTCTGTCATCTCTCTTTTCTTCCGTCGTGTTAGGTCGTTTGGGACGGCGACAGTGATCAAGTGTAACTAGTTCGATACTAAACTCTTTATACCCAGACCTCGTTGGGGACATGCACTGACAAACAATCAAAGAGCAGAATGATCTGATACCACTGATCCGGATTTATGTGAGAACAAAATGAAATAACATTTATAGAATCATAAACACATCCATATTGCAAAGATAACAGAGATATAGAAAACACGTATTCTATTAAATAGCGGAAATAGAACAGACTGTAATACAATAACTAGAATGGTGGTAGCTATCTCTGAGAAGAGATGTGATTGCCACGCTCATCCGTGAAAAACTGAATACAAATGAGGCCAAAGGGGCCTAATTATAGTAATAATGAGGTAAAGAAGCCAAAAATTCCAAAATGTAACCCTAGAAGATGAACCGCCATAAAGTTTGCAGCCTCAAGGTGGTAATTTGAATAGTCAACTTCCCGAGGTCATAACTTTTGCATACAATCTCTGATTTGGGTGCTCGATAGCCCGTTAGAAAGGTCTATCTAAGCTTTAAAAATTTCCATATGGCTAGAAGCATGTAATGATAGTTATTCAACCACCCAAATCACCACAAAATGTTGTTTAGGGCCTCAAAATGGCCCCGAAAGTTTGGGACCCAAAAAACTGTAGAAAAATAACTAGGAAACTGCCAGAATGGAAAATGGTTTTGAGTCAGTGGAATAGGTGGGAGGACACTAGTTTCCATATGGATAAATCCTCCCTTCTTAGGAAGAAATGGTCTCCATTGCATTCAATCCTGTATCATATCTTAGAATGTGTGTTGAGTTGATCTCCTGGAGCGACATTTGACGAAGTGAAGAGGCTACTTTTCTTTGGAATCTCGAGAGGGATGTAATTGATGTATGGATTATTTGTTTCTGGAGGAGCACCTTGAATGCATGGCCTTGCATCGTAGAGGTGCTTGGATAGATGAGTAAACAATGACTATGTTTTCTTCTTGTGTCTGATGAGAAAAGACACCCTGTGCAGAGGGTGTGGAAGTCTATGTGATCTTATCTTCTCCTTCAGATGCAATTGTGAAGAGGAATAATTTCCTGGTGTGGGAGCTTATCTTCCTACCCTCTAAGACTATGGCAGGTGCATCTGTCTATGGGATCCAATATATTTGTCCACCCTAAGTTACAATGACACTACGAGGTCGTGACTCATATATAGCATGATGCTTCCACTTTTATGGCTGTCCTAAACGAATATTACAGACTTCAAGTGGGGCCACATCACACAGTACCTCGTATTTCAAGGGATTGATGCCATATGGTAGGAGGCATTGTTCAGTAATGCGGATACCTTGTCCTTGTCTTAGCCAACTGATGTTGTAGGGTTACGACTGTGGTGTTGTCGGAAGCTCCAATATCTTGACAAATTTTATTGATATCATGTTCTTTTGGCTGCTGTTGTCAACAACAAAATGTAAAGGCATTTCCTTCACCCACAAATGCGAGTGGAAGAGGTGCTTCTCTGGCTTTGAATCTTCAGGATCCTCTAGTTGAATATGTGCGGTAGCAACAGTGGCATTTTGCATCAATGATCTACTTCCCATGGTCTGCAGTTGTGGCATTGGGTTCTGAATTGGAATCAGGATCTGATCCTAAAGATTTTATCTCGACCACCAATGACTGGTTTGAGAGACATTCATCAGTGTTGTGCTAAGGGATTTTATGAAATTCGCACCACTTCTCGGTGTCTTTCTTTGTATTTAAATTCCTCTTCTTTGCTTGTGGTGGGTATTGGTTGTCCTTTCCTTGTCCCATGTTCTGCGGGCTAGGGTTTCCCTTGCCTTCCTTCTGCGACGGATTCACGGGTCTAGAGTCTAGCTTGTTCTTTTGTCGAAATTTCTCCTTGATTTTGATAGCATACCGATAGGAATATCCAAGTGAAGATATGTCTAGGAAGTCCATCCTAGTTCAGATGTACCGATGTAAACCACTATGATATTTCAGAATTAGGTTCCAATCGTAGTCCTTGATCCCCAACTTTGTGTGCAAGGTATGCAAGTTTTGGGTGTACTCCGACATCGTCTAGTCCCTCTCTTAACATAGGATGATCCATTTGGTGTATTTTTCATCATAGTTTCCCATAGGGTAATACTGTTCCTTGAAGACATCTACAATAGATCCCCAAGTGGTATTTGTCTCAAACATTCCAGACTCGTTTGATGATTTTTTCTCGCAATAAGTACCCCACCAATTTTGGACATGGGGGATTGGCTTAAGGAGATCAAAGGTGATATTTTCCCTCTTAGAGAAATTGTGGAAAGAGAAATACCCTTCTAGAACATTTAACCAATTATCTAGGGCATCTACATTGATATGGCCTTCAAATAAAGAAATATTAAAGTTAACTTGTACCTTGAATGGAGTTGCATGCTCAAACCGACTGCTCATTAAAGATTCACTTGCTGCTACCACTATTTGTAGAAGGATTTGGGAGAAACTATCCATCCTCTCGTTCCTCTGTCGCTCGAGGGATTCCTTGAGTAGTGAATTGATAGGATATCCTGATCTGTTGTCTCTCTTTTATTCCTCCATGGGAGGTTGTTTGGGACGGCGAGAGTGATCAAGTGAAACTAGTTCGAGACCAAACTCTCTATACCCGGACCTCGTCGGGGATGTGCATCGAGAAAAAATCAAAGAGAAGATTGCTTTGATACCACTAATCCAGATTTATGTGAGAGCAAAATGATATAACATATATAGAATAATAAACATAGCCATATTGCAAAGATAATAGAGATACAGTAAACACATATTCTATTAAATGGCGGAAATAGAACAGGTTGTAATACAATAGTTAGAATGGTGGTAGCTATCTCTGAGAAGAGATGTGACTGCTATGTTCATTTGTGCAAAAATTTATACAAAATGAGGCCAAAGGGGCCTATTTATAGTAAGAATGAGGGCAAGAACCCCAAAATTCCAAAATTTAACCCTAGAACATAAACCATCATAAAGTTTGCGGCCCCAAGGTGGTAAGTTGAACGGTCAACTTCCCAGGGTCATAACTTTTACATATGATCTCCGATTTGGGTGCTCGATAGCCCATTGGAAAGGTCTATCTGATATTTACAACTTTTGATTATGGTCAAGTGAATGTTGGAGGCAAACATTCAGCCACCCAAATCACCAAAAAATATCGTTTAGGGCCTCAAAACAACCCCAAAATGTTAGGACCCAAAAAACCGTATAAAACTAACTAGGAAACTGCCACAGTGGACAATGGTTTTGAGCCAGTGGAAAAGGTGGGTGGCCACCGATTTCCATATGAATCAATACTCCCTCCTTAGGAAGCAATAGTCTCCATTTTTTCGAATCCTGTATCATATCTAGAACTATGTTTTGAGTTGATCTCATGCTGCAAAATTTGACAAAGTGAAGAGCCTTACTTTTCTTTGGCATCTCGAGAGAGATGTAATTCCTATATGGATGATTTATTTTGGGAGGAGCACCTTGAATGTGTGTCCTTTCATCGTAGAGGTACTCAGATAGACAAGGAAACAATGGCCCTGTTTTCTTCTTATGTCTAATGAGCATAGACACCCTGTGCAGAGAGTGTGGAAGTCTGTGTGATCTTATTTTCTCCTTCATACGTAATTGTGAAGAGGAAAATTTTTCTGGTGTGGGAGCTTATCTTCCTACCCTGTGAGACTGTGGCAGGTGCAACTATCTTTAGGATCTGATAGATTTTTCCTCCCAAAGTGACAATGAAACTGTGAGGTTGTGACTCATATATAGCATGATGCTTCCACATTTATGGATGTCCTAAAACAAGATCACAGACTTCAAGTGGGGCCACATCACACAGTACCTCATATTTGAAGGGATTGCTTCCATATGGTAGGAGGAATTGTTGAGTAATGCATATACCTCATCCTTGGCTTAGCCAACTGATGTTGTAGGGTTGCGGGTGTGGTGTTATCAGAAGCTCCAATCTTTTGACGACTTCTGTTGAGATCAAGTTCTTTTGGACGTTATTGTCAATAATAAAATGTAAAGGAATTCCCTTCACACATATCTGCGAGTGGAAGAGGCGCTCCTCTGACTCTGACTCTTCAAGATCCTCTAGTTGAATATGTGTGGCAGCAGCAGTGGCAGTTGGGTCAGCATCAATGATCTACTTCCCATGGTCAGCGGTTGTGGCATTAGGTTCTTAATCAGAATAGAGATCTGATTTTGAATATTTTATCTCGGACACCAATGACTACTTTGAGCGACATTCATCAGTGTTGGGAGTAAACTTTATACCCGACTATTTGCACCAATCGGATGACCTGGCTTGCGTGAGATTTAACATCATGCATTGTTGGTCGTTGGATCGATGCAAATGGTCGGGTAGAAAGTTTACTTATCAGTGTTGTGCCAAGGGATTTCATGAAATTTGCACCACTTCCCAGTGTCCTTCTTTGTCTTTCCATTCCCCTTCTTTGCTTTTGGCGGGGACTGCTTTTCCTTTCCTTGTCATGTGTTCTACGGGTCAGGGTTTCCCTTTCCTCGCGTATGTGGTGGATTTGCAGGTCCAGAGTCTCGCTTGTTCTTTTATCAAAATTTCTCCTTGATTTTGATAGCATACCGATAGACAGATCCAAGTGAAGATATTTTGAGGAAGTCCATCTCAATTTGTATGTACCAATGTAGATCACTGCGATGTTTCAAAATCAAGTGCTGCTTAGAGTCCTTGATACCCGACTTTGTGCACAAGGTATGAAAGTCTTTGGTGTACTCCGACACCGTCTGGTCCCTCTCTTAATGCAGGATGGTCCATTTGGTGTACTGGTCATCATAGTTTCCCATAGGGTAATGCTGTTCCTTGATGGCATCTACGAAATATCCCCAAGTGGGATTTGTCTCAAAATTCTAGACTCGTCTGATGAGTTTTTCTCCCAATAAGTACCCCGCCAATTGTGGACACAGGGGACTGCCTTAAGGAGAGCAAAGACGATCTTTTCCATTAGAGGAAATTTGGGGTCTAAAATGGGCCTTATAAGAAAATGCGCCAACAATAAATTTTGTGAGTTGGAATTCAAGAACCAATAGAATTTCAATAAAATGAGTCAACCATAATGGTTGAATTGACATATTTGTCATAAAAGAAAACTATTTTTTTGTTCGTATTTTCGAGATATCTACTTGTATTTTTACTCAAATTTCAAGAGGGAGAGCTTGTTGGATGTGGAATTTAATTCTGCATCCAAAGAGTACCCACACTGCATATTTTTGATGGACCCCTCTACCCCAAAAATAAGAAATACCTGAAAAAACATGATGATGATGTGATCATCACATTTGTTTCAGGTATTTCTTATTTTTGGGGTAGTACAGTCCATCAAAAGTATCTAGTGTGGGTACTCATTGGATGCGGAATTAAATTCCGCATCCAACGAGATCTCCCGCTCAGAATTTGAGTAAACACACAGGGAGATATGTTGAAAATACCAACAACAAAAAATAGTTTTTTCATTCTCCCCCCAAAATTAATAACTATTATTTTATTATTTTCCTTAGGAGGCCCATTTTATACCTCAAATTTCCTCTAATTCCTATTGGAGAAATTGTGGACAGAGAAATACCCTTCTAGAACATTCAACCAATTATTTAGGGAATCTGTGTCAATCTAGACTTCAAAGGAATATCAAAGTTAACTTGTACCTTGAATGGAGTTGCATCCCCAAACCGACTACTTGATCAAGATGCCCTTGCCACTGTCGGCATTCATAGAAGGATTTGGGAGAAACTATCCATCATCTCGTTCCTCTGTCAGTCAAGGGATTCCTCGAGAAGTGACTTGATAGGATCTCCTACTCCATTGTCTCTCTTTTCTTCCTCCATGGGAGATCATTTGGGACGACGAGAGAGATAAAGTGAAACTAGCTTGAGACCAAACTCTCTATACCCAGACCTCGTCAGAGACATGCATCGAGAAACAATAAAAGAGAAGATTTCTTTGATACCATTAATTCGGATTTATGTGAGAATGAAATGAAATAACTTATATAGAATCATAAACAAATCCATATTGCAAATTTAACAGAGATACGTTAAACACGTATTCTATTAAATGGCGGAAATAGAACAGACTGCAATACAATAAATAGAATGGTCGTAGATATCTTTGAGAAGAGATGTGACTACTAGGCTCATCCGTGCAAAAGTGAATACAAAATGAGTCCAAAGGTGCTATTTATAGTAATAATTAGGGAAAGAACCCAAAAATTCCAAAACATAACCCTAGAAGATGAACCATCATAAATTTTGCGGCCCCAAGGTGGTAAGTTGAACAACCAACTTCTCGGGGTCATAACTTTTGCATACAATCTCCGATTTGGGCGCTCGATAGCCCATTGGAAAGGTATATCCGAGGTTTAAAATATTTGACTATTAAAAAATACATACCACTAACAAATATTTGGCCACTTGAATCGCCAAAAAATGTTGTTTAGGGATTCAATACGGTCCTGGAAGTTTGGGACCTGAAAGACCGTAGAAAAATAACTAGGAAAGTGCCATAATGGGCAATGGTTTTGAGCCATTTGAATAGGTGGGTGGCCACTGGTTTCCATCTAGATAAATCCTCCCTCCTTGGGAAGAAATGGTGTCCATTGCGTCGAATCCTATATCATATCTCGGACTATGTGTTGAGTTGATCTCCTGGTGCGACATTTTCTAAAGTGAAGATGGTGCTTTTCTTTGGCATCTTGAGAGGGATGTAATTGTTGTATGGATGATTTGTTTTTGGAGGATCACCTTGAATTCGTGGCCTTGCATCATAGAGGTACTTGGATAATTAAGGAAATGTTGTCTCTGTTTCCTTCTTATTTCTGATGAGCAAATACACCCTGTGCAAAGGGTGTGAAAGTCTCTGTGATCTTATGTTCTCCTTCAGACGCAATTGTGAAAAGAAATAATTTCCTAGAGTGGGAGATTATCTTCCTACCCTGCAAGACTGTGAAAGGTGCAACTGTCACTGGGATATGATAGATTTGTCCTTCCAAAGTGACAATGACACTATGAGGTCATGACTCATATATAGCATGACACTTCCACATATATGGTTATCTTAAAAGAATATCATAGACTTCAACTGGGGACACATCACACAGTACCTCATCTTTGAAGGGATTGATGCCATATGGTAGGAGGCATTATTGAATAATGCGGATACCTCCTCCTTGTCTTAACCAAACGATGTTGTAGGGTTACGGGTGTGGTATTGTCAGAAGCTCCAATCTCTTCATGAATTCTATTGAGATTAGGTTCTTTTGGTTGTCGTTGTCAATAAAAAAAATCTAGAGGCATTCCCTTCACTAACATTTGTGAGTGGAAGAGGCACTCCTCTACCTATGACTCTTTAGGATCCTCTAGTTGAATATGTGTGGTAGAAATAGTGGCAGTGGGGTCTGCATCAATCATATACTTCCCATGGTCTGCAACTGTGGCATTGGGTTCTGACTCGAAATCGAGATCTGATTTTGAAGATTTTATCTCGACCACCAATGACTGATTTGAGAGACATTCATCAGTGTTGTGCCAAGGGATTTTATGAAATTTGCACGACTTCCTGGTGTCCTTCTTTGTCTTTCCATTCCCCTTCTTTTCTTGTGGCAGGGACTAGTTGTCCTTTCCTTTTCCTATGTTCTACGGGCCTGGGTTTCCCTTGCCTTGCTTTTGCGATGGATTCACAGGTCCAAAGTCTTGCTTGTTCTTTTGTCGAAATTTCTCCTCAATTTTGACAGCATGCCGATAGAAAGATCCAAGTGAATAGATGTCGAGGAATTTCATATTAGTTTGGATGTACCGATGTATACCACTATGATATTTTAGAATCAGGTGCCACTCAGAGTCCTTGATACCCAGCTTTGTGCGCAAGGCATGAAAGTTGTTGGTGTACTCTGACATCGTCTGGTCCCTCTCTTGATGTAGGATCGTCCATTTGGTGTATTGATTATCATAGTTTCCTACAGGGTAAGAATGTTCCTTGACAACATCTACGAAAGAGGCCCAAGTGGGGTTTGTCTCAAACATTCCAGGCTCGTCTGATGAGTTTTGCTCCCGATAAGTACCCCACCAATTTTGGACATGGAGAACTACCTTAAGGATAGAAAAGCATTAGAGGAAATTTCAACTCAAAATGGGCCTTTTAACTTTTATTCAAATTCCATGTCATCATGTGTTAGCCAATGAAATTGCTTTAAATTTGAAATACCGTATAGGTCTTAAACACTTTTTTAATATAAATCTGGGGATAGGTATCATAAAAAAAAAACTACTTTTTTTGTTTGTATTTTTGACATATCTCCCCGTGTTTTTACTCAAATTTCGATTGGGAGAGCTCGTTGGATGCGGAAATAAATTCCGCATCCAACGAGTACCCACTAGGCATAATTTTGACGGACCCCGCTACCCCAAAAACAAGAAATACCTGAAAAAATGGAATGATGATGTCATCATTTTGATTTTTCAGGTATTTCTTGTTTTTGGGGTAGCGGGGTTCGTCAAAACTATGCCGAGTGGGTACTCATTGGATGTGGAATTAAATTCTGCATCCAACGAGCTCTCCCGATCGAAATTTGAGTAAAAACACGAGGAGATATGTCAAAAATACAAACAAAAAAGTAGTTTTTTTCTTTTCTTCCTCCAAAATTAATAAATATTATTTTATTATTTTGAATATTATTTTATTAATTCATTTTAGGAGGCCCATTTTGAGTTGAAATTTCCTCTAATGGTTATCTTTTCCCTGTCGGAGAAATTGTGGACAGAGAAATACCAGACATGGAGAACTACCTTAAGGATAGAAAATGTTAACTTTTCCCTGTCGGAGAAATTGTGGACAAAGAAATACCCTTCTAGAACATTCAACCAATTATTTAGGGAATTTGCATCGATCTGGCTTTCAAATAAAGGAGTATCAAATTTAACTTGTACCTTGAATGAAGTTTCATCCTCGAACTGACTGCTCATTGAAGATGCACTTGCCGCTGCCAACATTCATAGAAGGATTTGGGAGAAACTATCCATCATCTCGTTCCTCTGTCGCTCGACGGATTCCTTGAGCAGCGACTTGATAGGATCTCCTGCTTCATTGTATCTCTTTTCTTCTACCATGGTAGGTCATTTGATACAACGATATTGATCAAGTGAAACTAGTTCGAGACCAAACTCTCTATACCGGGACCTCGTCGGGGACATGCGTCGAGAAACAATCAAAGAGCAGATTGCTTTAATACCACTGATATAGATTTATGTGAGGAAGAAATGAAATAACATATATATAATCATAAACACAACCATATTGCAAATATAACATAGATATAGTAAACACATATTCTATTAAATTGCATAAATAGAAGAGACTATAATACAATAGTTAGAATGGTGGTAGCTATCTATAAGAAGAGATGTGACTGTACGCTCATTCGTACAAAACTGAATACAAAATGAGGCCAAAGGGTCCTATTTATAGTAATAATGAGGGAAAGAACCCCAAAATTCCAAAACATAACCCTATAAGATGAACCTTCATAAATTTTCCATCCCCAAGGTGGTAAGTTGAATAGTCAAATTCACGGGGTCATAACTTTTGCATACGATCTCTGATTTGGGCGCTAGGTATCCCATTGGAAAGGTCTATCCAAGATTTAAAAAATTTTCTTATGGCCAAATTCATGTCGATCGAGACCTTATTTCCACCCCAATATCCAAAAAACGTCTGTTAGGGCATCAAAACGGCCCCGAAAGTTTAAGACCCAAAAAACTGTAGAAAAATAACTTGGAAATTGCCACAATGGACAATGGTTTTGAGCCAGTGGAATAGCTGGGTGGCCACCAGTTTCCATTTGGATCAATCCTCCCTCCTTAGGAAGAAATGGTCTCCATTCCATCGAATCCTGTATCATATCTCGGACTGTGTGTTGAGTTGATCTCTTGGTGCGACATTTGCCGAAGTTAAGAGGTTGATTTTCTTTGGCATCCCGAGAGGGATGTAATTATTGTATGGATGATTTTTTTTTGGAGGAGCACCTTGAATGTGTGGCCTTGCATCATATAGGTACTCAGATAGATGAGGAAACAATGGCTATGTTTTCTTCTTGTGTCTGATGAGTAGAGACACCCTGTGCAGAGGGTGTGGAAGTCTCTGTGATCTTATGTTCTCCTTTAGATGCAATTGTGAAGAGGAATAATTTCCTGGTGTGGGAGCTTATCTTCCTACCTTGCGAGACTGTGGTAGTTGCAACTGTATCTGGGATCCGATAGAGTTGTCCTCCCAAAGTGACAATGACACTACGAGGTCGTGACTCATATATAGCATTACGCTTCCACATATATGGTTGTCTTAAACAAACATCACAGACTTCAAGTGGGTCCACATCACACAGTGCCTCGTCTTTGAAGGGATTGATGCCATATGGTAGGAGGCATTGTTGAGTAATGCGGACACCTCGTCCTTAGTTTAGCCAACCTATGTTGTAGGGTTGCAGGTGTGGTGTTGTCGAAAGCTCCAATCTCTTGACGACTTCTGGTGATATTAGGTTCTTTTGGTTGTCATTGTCAACAAAAAAATGTAGAGGCATTCACTTCACCCACATCTGTGAGTGGAAGAGGTGCTACTCTGCCTCTGATTATTCAGGATCCTTTGGTTGAATATGTGAGATAGAAATAGTGGCAGTGGGGTCTGCATCAGTGATATGTTTCCCATGGTCTGATGTTGTGGCATTGGGTTCTAAATTGGAATCAGGATCTGATTTTGAATATTTTATCTTGGCCACCAATGACTACTTTGAGCGACATTCATCAGTGTTGTGCCAAGGGATTTTATGAAATTCACACCACTTCTATTTGTCCTTTCTATTTCCATTCCCCTTCTTTGCTTGTTGTAGGGACTGGTTGTCCTTTCCTTGTCCTGTGTTCTACGGGATGGGGTTTCCCTTGACTTTCTTCTATGGTGGATTCGCAGGTCCAGAGTCTCGCTTTTTCTTTTGTCAAAATTTCTCCTCAATTTTTACATCATACTGATAGGAAAATCCAAGTGAAGATATGTCAAGGAAGTCCATCTTAGTCCAGATGTACCGATGTATATCACTGCAATATTTCATAATCATGTATCGCCCAGAGTCCTTGATACCCATCTTTGTGAGCAAGGTATGAAAGTTGTTGGTGTACTCTAACACCGTCTGGTCCCTCTCTTGATGTAGGATGGTCCATTTGGTGTACTGGTCATCATAGTTTCTGATAGGATAATAATTTTCCTTGACGACATATACGAAAGAGCCCTAAGTGGGATTTGTCTCAAACATTCCAAAATCGTCTGATGAGTTTTTCTCCCAATAAGTACCCCACCAATTTTGGACATGGGGGGTTGCCTTAAGGAGAGCAAAGGTGATATTTTCCCCGTTGGAGAAATTGTGGACAGAGAAATACCCTTCTAGAACATTCAATCAATTATTTAGGGAATCTGTGTCAATCTGATCTTCAAATAAAGCAATATCAAAGTTAACTTGTACCTTGAATGGAGTTGCATCCCCGAACCGGTTGCTCGTTGAAGATGCACTTGCCGCTGTTGGCATTTGTAGAAGGATTTAGGAAAAACTATCCATCATCTCATTCCTCTTTCACTCGAGGGATTCCTCAAGAAGCAACTTGATAGGATCTCCTGCTCCATCGTCTCTCTTTTCTTCCTCCATGGTAGGTCATTTGAGATGGCGAGAGTGATCAAGTGAAATTAATTCGAGACCAACCTCTTTATACCCGGACCTCGTCGGTGACATGCGCTGAGAAACAATCAAAGAGAAGATTGCTCTAACAACACTAATATGGATTTATGTGAGAACAAAATGAAATAACATACACATAATCATAAACACAACCATATTGCAAAGATAACATAGATACGATAAACACATATTCTATTAAATGGCAGAAATAGAACAGACTCTAATACAATAGCTAGAATGGTGGTAGCTATCTCTGAGAAGAGATGTGACTGCTATGCTCATCTGTGCAAAACTAAATACAAAATGAGGGCAAAGGGGGCTATTTATAGTAATAATGAGGGAAAGAGCCCCAAAATTCCAAAACGTAACCCTAGAAGATGAACCATCATAAAGTTTGCATCCCTAAGGTGGTAAGTTGAATAATCAACTTCTCAGGGTCATAACTTTTGCATACGATCTCCAATTTGGGTGCTCAATAGCCCATTGGAAAGATATATCCGAGCTTTACAACTTTATACTTTGGCTAAGAGCATGAAAATGGAATTTATATGGCCACCCGAATCGCCAAAAAACGTCATTTAGGGCCTCAAAATGGCCTCGAAAGTTTGGGAGCCAAAAAACCATAGAAAAATAACTAGGAAATTGCCACAATGGACAATGGTTTTGAGTCGGTAGAATAGGTGGGTGTCCATTGGTTTCCATCTGGATCAACCTATGCCTACAACATCAAACAATGGTTCCAGGTATTTCCTTACTTTTAATGATGATTGTTCTAGGTTCTGTTGGGTATATTTTATGAAACATAAATTAGAGGTATTAAAAAATTTTAAAGTTTTTAAATCTTTGATTGAGAATAGTTTCAAGAAAAATATCAAGTCCATTATATTAGATAATGGAGGTGAATACATTAAAATATATTTTCATCATTATTGTGAATTAGAGGGGATTCTAATGGAAAACACAGTTTCATACACACCACAATAGAATGGTGTGGCTGAGAGGAAAAATAGATCATTGAAGGAGCTGGAAACATGTCTTCTCCAAGCCAAGAATCTTCCTCCTTCTCTTTGGGCTGAAGCTGTAAACCATGCTTCATAAATTCAGAATAGAGTGTCTCATTGGTTGGGGCCACTCCATTTGAAGCACTACATGGGCATAAGACCAATGTCTCTCACTTGAGAGTTTTTGGTTCCAAAGCTTGGGCCAAAATACCCATGGATAAGAGAAAGGCCTTTCAAGCCCAGAGTAGTGAGTGCATACTGTTGGGATATGATGAGGATGCAAAAGCATATAATTTTATGGAATTTTCAACTAGGAAATGCTTCATAGAGTGAAGTGTTCGGTTTGAAGAAGATCAGTTTCTTGATATACCACCATCCGAAGCACAAGAAGGTATAAACACTCTTTCATTTCCTTTTGATGATGATATTTTGTCACATGTTTTAGATTCTGATGAAGAGGAACAATATCAACATGATATTGATATTGAGTTTGTACCTCATGAGAATCTAGATCCAGATCCATCTTCCGTACCAAATCAGTGGCCTAAGCCTAAATGGGTCCAAAATCTCATTAAAGAAGTTAGGGATGGTGTTGGGAAACCAGAAGATAGAAGGATAATAAGGTCCTAGTATTAGAATGAAAATGTTGCACTTTATCACACAAATTCACTCTCTATAGAGTGGTGCAACAAAATTCTAGTAAAGTGATACTTGATGATAGCAAATGATCCACCATTTCGCCCATAAAAGAACAAAATTGATCATTCCATTCCTCCTCTAGAAAGAAGAAACACATACAACATCCATCAGATCAGAAGAACATTGAGAGGTTCACATGCACAGCTTCAGGATGTTGTTGCACAGAAGAACCATGTTGCTGCATAGTGCTGCAAATTGCAACAAAACTTTGCAAGTTATTACCCAAAGAGGAAAATTTTCTCCTAAGTATAGCTTGTTTTTCCCATTCTGCTTATTTTGAGGAGGGGGGGGTGGTTCCCATGAGGTTTTCCCTGTTTTCCTTAGTTTATTTAAGCAGTTTTTTATTTTTCATTAGATCGTATGGTCGACTTTTGGCCTAGTTTCAAGGGCCCAAGTTGTCCAAGTTATGTTTAAGGGGGGTGTTAGGATTAAATAATCCTCCCTTGTCCACATATAGTCTATTTGATCATTTTTCGTAGCTTAGAGGGACTTTATTATTGTACTAGAGTGTGGGGAACACATATAGAGGTTAAATGCTACTTATTGCATGTTCATGCATGAGTTTATGTGCCTCTAAGACCAATCCCTATATTATAGGAGCCACTCTGATTGCCACCAGCAGCCTCCATTAGTAGGTCATGGTTGGTAAGCAGTTATGCCGAGTTAGTCTCCAGCTACATTCAGTTAGATCACTCTCAGTCAGTCTAGTGCCAATTTTGCATGGCTGCATGGGGAAGTGGCTCCTTTTTCCACCAACCTCACAATTGAATCGGTTTAACTAGTTTAACTGATTTTCATACTGATTTAGACATAACGAGTTATACTAGTGGCTCCCATGCAATGATTTAGACACACATAGTTAGCTATTCAGTTGGTAGATTCTATTATTATCCATATGATTCAAATTCTCCTTATTGTAACATTGTTGTATTACTGTTGGATCAATGAAGATTAATGTTGTAATTTACAGATCAATACTTATCATATTTGTCTTGAATTTGTCTTGTTCAGTGTACATTGTTCTTGATATTCCAGTGCACAATTCTACCTTTTATTTTTTCTCATTTCTTTTCAATCAATGGTTCAATAATTTAACACTTAATGCTTTTTATCATTATCTTACTACATGCGTTTTCTAAGGGTTAGCTAGCCATAAGGTTGGTTTGTGCCTTAGTCATTGCACCCTATATTTATGATGCTAGCACCTGATTTTATGAAGAAGGAAAGGGTTACTATGGTGTTAAGCACCATAGTCTTGATCCCATTACAAAAACAAGAAAATGATGTTATGATTTGCCTAAGATATAACTATGGTCTTTGTGCAAGGTGTAAAGAATGAAGTTATAAGTGCTTGAATCAATTGTTACCAAAGTTGGGAACTATGGTGTTGATACCATAGTCGAGGTTGATCCATGGAAATATACTCATGAGATGTGATAATATAAGTTTTAGCCTTGCGATACAATGGGAGGTACAAGGTTATGATTTGGTTTGACTTTTGTAATAAAGGTTTCTCCTAGATACAATTTGATAGCAGAGTCAGGCATTTAAAAGCATGCCTGGGATTTAATCTCGCACCTCCACTTGTCTCACGCACTGGAAAGGGTTTTGATAGGGTTTTAATGTGGTTATTTGCATGTCCAAACATTTCATTTCACTGTTAATTTGGTCTGTAATTTTTTGGGGAAGAATATATGTCTTCCATGCTTGCGCTGTAGTTTCTTAGTTTCAATATTTTTTCAGTCATTAATGGCATTTTTTGTTTTCTTCTGAGGTGTGTTGGAGGTCTTGCTCGGTGTTAATGGCCGCCACTAGTATCATCCTTGTTGGTTTGATGCGAATCGAATTCTAGACCATTGTTCCATGGAATTTCAACTACCTTCAACCTCGTAAGTTCATCAAACCCTGCTTCATTATGTATTAGTTAAATTCTTCTTAAGATTCTTGAACTCGCAAAAGATTGACTTGGGTATTTGGTTTAAAAGAAAGAAGAGTAGGGATAAGGGCATCCTCGAGGAGCCAAACCCTGGTCCTCTCTATATTCGGATAAGGTAAAGTAAGTTTATTTCAGTCATTCAGTATTTTCAGCTTTCAAATAAAATTTATTATGGTTCTAATTGTATTGTTTGCGACGATTTGTAGTTAAGGGACCCTGGAGAGGATGGTGACAAGGTCACCTCATCCTAGGCCGGTTAGAAAATATATTTAAGGTGAGTATACAAAAAATTTACTCTATTCATCATTTATTTAAAACAATCTTCGCTTAACCATCATCTAACTTTTCTTTGTTGCTTGGTTTTGCAGGTGGCTCTTGGCATGGGTGTTGCATGTCTACACAATGGCCCATTTAGCCATAAATTAAGGGTTATGGAATTAAAAGAAAGGTTGGGTTTATGGCCGTGTAGGATCAAGGCTTTATCTATACTGAAGATAAGTTTAGACTGTAAACTTGTTTAACCCTTAAGGGTTTCCATTCTATAGGGAAGAGGGCTTCGTAGCCACTATGTTCCATCATTGTCTTAAATATTTTTATATGTGTATTTGTAAGAATGAAAGATATGTGGATGCTATATTCGATGGTATTACAACCACTTTGGTTACAGTGTTATTTTAAATCGATTTTATATGTTATGATTTTTGGGAACAATGGATTCCATCTACGATGGACTTACAAGCATCCCAGTTTCAAATTATATATCTTTACTTTTATATTTAAAGAAAATAATACGACCCCCTATGGTTTGTACCAGTTTATTGTTTTGATGTTTTGGTGGTTAATAATACTACCTGTCACAATTTTGTTTATACCATGGCTGTCATCTTACGATGGTCTTACTGCCACGTATAGGATATTTAAGGGTATAATGTTTATGAAATATTTGTAACTCGATTTGAATCTGTAGAGTTGATTTGTTTTTAAATAAAGGTTTAGCCTTGGGTTTAGATGCCCGTAAGAAGTGTTTTTGCAGTTAAGTGCTAGATTTATGAGCAATCATGATGGTTATGGTATATCTATAATAATTAGTTAATAATAACTTGACTTTGGTCGTGGACTGTTAGTTAATTGATATAGTAAGTGGATCTGGATATTATTTTATTGTATTTATAATTACTCCTTCAATTCTGGTAAATCTCAATCTAACATTGGGGTTTTAAGATGAGATAATATTTGTATGACTAGTATCTTAGATTTAAAAAGCCTCTCAACTATTATTTTGTTCATTTAAGTAATTCATAAATAAATGGTTTATAGTTCTTTCACTTTACAGGCTATGCAAATGGATATTCTGTTGTTTTATTTGATTTATTTTGATGAAACAATTGGTTTGTGATTTTGGTATATCAATAAGGAAAGTTCCTTTTGTTAGTCGTATTGTAATTTAACTAAAGTTTACTAGAACATAGTATGATTCTGTTTTTCAAAATAATCTATTCTAAATACTATTCTGGAAACATCAGCAAGCTTAATCTAGAACATTTAACTAGATCTAAGGTAGTCCTTCGTTTCGATTTAGTAGTCGTGTTAACATTACAACATTATACGAATATTTGATTCGGGTATGGATTCCCAAACAAAGATTCATTAAGAAGTCTTAAGATCATGAATCTATGAATACTAATTAAACTCAATTTACTTTACATGAATATAACAAATATGAAAGATATTTGGATCAGATGTATAGTAGAAATATATTTGAAACAAATGCATAAGAGGAACAACACTTGAATCAGATGCATAGAAGTATTGTTGTAAAAGAAATGAATACGATTCACAGTTAACTTGAGATTTTACTTTAAACTAGTTTAGACAGATAAAAAGTAGAATAAGGAACATGAAACCACCGCCAGGAAAACATAAATGAAATAATTGTTCCTGCCAACCAAATCCTAGAGCAGCCAAGTCTCACTTGCTCCAGAACCCCCGAGCCTGTTTGTTGATCCGCAAGGGAAAAATCCACCTAATGCACCATTTCTTGCATTAATAGATTTGTTACCCATCCACTGCTAGCCTACTGCTTGCTAAATGGACATACTATTATATAGTATTTTTTATAGGACTTGGCCATTTATGAGCCTCCTTCTCTTTAGCACTCCACAAGGAGTTGTGACCCAATTTTTGGGAATATGCCTCCTACATCTGGAGTTCTCACTGAACAGATTCAACCACTTTTGTTTTCCCCTTGTGGGTCAACAAACACTCTTTCAACAACAATTTCAGTTCTAATTCCCTCCAGTATTTTTAATTAATAAATAATAATAATCCATTACATTTAATTTTTACTTTCTTGTCAAAAATATTTAAAAATAAAATATTCAAAAGAATAATAACAATTTATTTAAATTCGGTGTATTACATACACCTCCCCTTAGAGGATAACACCATCCTTTATGTTATTATTTTTATGTATTTATTCTTCCATCATTTAATCTTGAAATAGTATCAGATATGCATCCCACATGTCACTTTCCAATTCCCAAGTGAACTCTTCCGGACTAAGGTGCTTCCATTTCACCTTGACTTTTCTCATGGTACGGTTCCATAGTAAAAGTTCTCTCATGTCAATAATACACTTTGGTCCCACCTGGAACTCTCCTTCGGGTTCCACATATATAGCATTCCAGTCAATCACATGAGAAGCATCATGAACATATGTTCTCAAAATGCAAACATGAAAAACATTATGTGCTTTAATCATAGGTGGTAGGGTTAAGTGGTATGCTACCGACCCTACCTTTGCCAAATTTTCAAACGACCCACAATATCTGGGTGCCAATTTTGAATACTTTCCCAGTCTTAGGGATATTTTATTGGGTTTTATATTTATATATACATACTCGCCTACTTGGAACTCTCGAGGAGTTCTTTTCAAGTCAGCATAACTATTTTTCCTATCTTAAATAGCCTTCAGTTTTTGTTGTACATGTTTCACTGTTAGTTCCTGTTAGCAGGAATATTTCACCTTCTGCAGACAGTAAGGTGTTGCACTGGTCTGAATGGTTTAGATATAGAACAAATGAAGGACAAAGGTTGAAGACCCTCCCTGGACGTCGTAGATACCTGGAATGTGATGCTTCAATAGTAACCCTGTGTACCTGCAATCAGATTAAACACGCAAACACATCAAAGCTGCCAGAATATAATCTACTGATCCATGTTAGTGACTAAGGAATCTAAAAACATATACGTGTGAAATCAAACAAAAATAGTAATGTGGGATGGAAATCAGCTTTGCATTAAGATAAAATGGAGAAGTTTACAACCAATTAAGCCTTAGTGTTGACATGCATCTCCATGAAACCAAACACTTTTATCCCCATAAGCTCCAACTTTTCTCTCTATGCTCTCCAATGGCTTGGGCCAAGTGATCAATCCAACAACATAACAATACTTCAATGGTTCTCCCTTCAACCATGGACATGAGCTTGTATTTATAAGGTTCAATGGATAGGCATGGTTGAAATATTTGTGGATGAGGTGGCCTCTAAGATCCTAGGGTGGGGAATATCGAGCTCAAATGACCCACAATGATAGGGATAAGGGAGGACATGAGGCTCATGATCTAGAAGCCTCGAGAAACTTCTCTTTTTCCCATTTTACCAAGGGTACCGCTTTTCTCCTTCAAGGACAGAGCGGTTCAGGTAAGAAACACTTATGGACTAAGGGCCATAAGCGGTGGCACCGCTTGTGGCTAACAAGAGATAGGGTGCAAGCAAGGAACCGCTCATGGCTAATAGGGAAAGCACGGTGCTGAGCATTTTTGAGAAAGATTGACAAATGGTATGAGTTTCCACTCCAAGTGCTGGGATTAAGGGAAAATAGGTATGTTAAGAGTCTTATCAAATGATGGTGACACGATTTTGGTATAACAGGATGCCCCCAAAGCATGAGTCTCAGAGGGACACGATAAATGAGATCTTTGAGAGAACAAGTCGTCGCTACGAGGTGAAAATGTCGGCTCGATCGGAGCATGTTTGCAAGTAGGCATCTGTAGTACATTAGTATGTTGACTCATAGACACAAGTAACCAACTCATGGTTGTAGAACAATACAAGGCAGATCCATGAGAGGAATAAACAAGCATGGCTACTAGAATACAACATAGATCCATGTGATAGAGGACTCAGACTTGGACATAGCTACCATACATACAATGTAGATCTATGTCATATAGATGCAAATTTGAGCATAGCCACGACCATATAAATGTGGATCCATGCTAGATATACAAAAATCCATTGCAACTTGGGGAAATCAATGAATGCTTTAAACAAATACCCAGGGTCTTCGTCTCGTCTTCCACAAAGTATGATTCTATCCATGTGATTACAATGATCTAAAGTCGAACACGGTAGAAACCACTTGATTACTGACCAATGATGTGAACCATTAACAAGTACGAGGGATATCACCATTAATGTCAATGATTCCCAAGGTACTCTATTACAATCTACTGAGTGTGAATAGATGTCCTGATGTCGAACACCCAGTCGATTCTATCGATCAAAGGTCAATTATGTGAACCTATGTCGAGAGCGAGAGAATCTGTCATTAAGGCATACAAATCTCAAGGTACTAAATATTGTTTCTAAGACTATTTCCTGGATAATGAGCTGATGTCGACGGAAATAGTCTCGTCGAAGGAGGGCCATGATGATTCCCACATCGATGACATGAAACTTGAAACATAGTTTTGGAATGACGTGAATGTAGTAACCATAAGACTAACTCAAAAATACTGACACAAGAAGAATGTGTAGGCTGCAGAGGTAAAACTTCTTCAAATCCCCTTTGAACATCGGGTGGCATGACAAAATGACTTGGCAGCATGACTGGACGGGACAAACACACAATGCAACAGTGGACAATGTGTTCTTTTGAAAGACTCAAAGGAGTGACATGACTCATGAAAGTGGGTCATCATGGAGATCAGTTGAATACCCAATTGATTGACATGATGTATAGACAAGTGCCATGTTCAAAGTTAACGACAAACAACTGCCATTATTTAAAAAATGATTCCCTTCCCATTTCCCCCATCATGGTTGATGAGTGCCTCTTTTTGGTTTTACGAGTTTAAAGAGGGTAACAAACACTTGATATAGCTTGTTGGAAGACAAGTCCAGACTCATATGTTTTACGAAACTGAGAGAGGAGGGGTTCATTCCCAAAATGGGTCTCTCAATGTTTAATTTAACTAGTCCAATGAAAGAAAACTCTATATCGTTCATGTTTAGAGAGTCTGAACGATTACGGAAGAAGACTCCACAGGGGTCCTTTTTCATATGATTTAGTCCCTAAAGCCTGAAAAAATATAAAATAATACCTTAGGGAACTCTTCCAGTCATGATTGGCTGGAGTGTTCCTTTTTGTAAATAGTCCTATCCGAACCGAAAAAGAGATAACCTACCATCGGACAGACAACTCTTCAAATACTTTAACGAGCGTGAAGAAGACAAGATCGCTCGACAATATTTTCTTATTTAGGGAGCCTGAAAATATTTTAAAGAGAACTCCATGAGGTTTCTTTACACAATGTCACTTTTTACGAGCCTGGAAAGAATTGGAAACGGACTCGACGATCTTTTCGTGTTTAAGGAGCCTGAAAAGGAGGTGAAAATAAGACTCCATTATCCTTTTTCATGTTTGAATCCAGAGCAGGAAAAAGTAATAACTAAGCTCAAACCACTTTTCATGTTTTAACTAGAGCACAAAAAATGAAAAGTAAGCTCAACACCATCTTACTGTTTTTAACGAGCTCAAAGATCAGTTGAAAGAATGCTCAGGGATTGGTTTCATTTTTATGCAAGATTGAAACCAATGGGTAAACTATGCTTGAAAAATCCCATTAACATGATATACAGAGGTTGGAATATTTCCCCCAGCATGATTGCTAGCAAAGCCTACCCCTAACATGGTTGCTAGGGGCTCGACTTTCGCCCCAAGCTTCATTTCGTCTGACAACTCTTCTTCCATACCCAACCTAAAAGCATGGTTACTAATGTGAAAATGTTCACCAGGGGGGTAGGAAGAATGAGAATCGGGCCGGTGAAAATAAGGTTCAAGTTCTAACACTAAAGGGAAGACTCGAATCAAGGGAAGGAGATCTGTTTCATTTTTACGCAAGCTTGAAACAGAAGGTAACTATGCTTGGAACATGGTTTCATTTTCATGCAAGCTTGAAACCAAAAGGTAAACTATGCTTAAGGAGATCCATTTCATTTTTTAATGAGCTTTACATAGAATGGGAACTTTGCTCACAGGCATCTGTTTCATTTTTTAACGAGCTTGACATGGAATGGGAACTTTGCTCACCACATGGTTTCATTTTTATGCAAGCTTGAAACCAAAAGGTAAACTATGCTTAAGGAGTGGTTTTATTTTTTAACGAGCTTGAAACCAAAAGGTAAACTATGCTTAAGGAGTGGTTTTATTTTTTAACGAGCTTGAAACCAAAAGTAAACTATGCTCTCAAACCTGCTCCTACCCAACATGGTATCCAGAGGTTGGTAGGTTTCCCCCATTACATAAAAGCTAGCGGCTTAGCTCCATTATGGTGTCTATAGACTAGAGCCATGCCCCCCATTTTACCTATGATGGGAAGAATCTAACTA
The DNA here is from genome assembly GCA_001517045.1 of Pseudotsuga menziesii. Taxonomy (NCBI): domain Eukaryota; kingdom Viridiplantae; phylum Streptophyta; class Pinopsida; order Pinales; family Pinaceae; genus Pseudotsuga; species Pseudotsuga menziesii. The sequence goes on along the minus strand of LPNX010284449.1, from coordinate 1,467,781 downwards.
GAATAAGGGGAAGGAACCACAAGAACATGTGGCACATTCAGGGTGGTCTGATTACTAGGAGTAATGCGATGGTCAGGTGTAACAAAGGAAAGCTGATCAATGGTCACAATCTTCCCATCATGGGGAAAATGCATAAATCTAAAGAGTGTGGACCCAACAGCCTTCATGGGATAAAAATAATCACATCCAAGGAGCATATTGAAATCTAATGGACCTTGGACCACCATAACATCAATGCATATAGTTTTCCCTCCTAATGTAATAGGTAAATGAGGAAGGATCCCTAAAGGTGTAGTGGGCCTTTGATTAAAAGCCAGTATCTGATCGGTGGCTGGCACAAGTTGAGGAGAGCCTAAAGCTTGCTAAGCAGTTGAATATAGAATACTAACAGAATCCCCTTCATCAACAATAGTGCGAAGTATCTACCTAGAAGTAACATTCACAACTATCTGGAAAGGAACACTCGAATGAAGACGAGTCTAGACTCTGTTAGGTTACTCTAGTCAGAGGAAATAACCTCACTACTCAGAGAGGGTTCTGTTGAAACAAACAAAATTTCCTCTTGTCGAGAACAATCAGAACGAAGCATAAAAACTTCAGCAAGATTTGGTTCATTCTCTGCTGGAAGAGAAGAACAAGATGAATATTTGGTCAAAGAGACTACTTCAGTCTTAACACTCTTTGATGAAAGAGCAGGATCGGGTGGAAATGACACTGACTCGAACACTTTAACTTCACTCTCCAAAGGGAGAGTGGGATCAACCATAGATAAATCTGAATCGACCACTGGTCAACATGTGGGGGATCATGGGATAACTTACTATCACTTGTTGGAATCACCTGTTGATGATCAGTAATATTTTCAAACCAATGTGAAGCTTCATCCATGCTTGGAAAAAGAAAAGTACGACTCATAACATTGCATATCAAACAAGGATACAAGACTTTACCCTTACGACCTTTTACCAATGGGTCATTGGTTGAGGGAGTATCATCAGCATAATGATCAGAGGTTGATGACACTGACGGTTTGGACCTTTTAGACCACTCTTCTTGTATAGGGGAGATACCGGGACACTCCTTAAGAAGGTGGCCCCCCTTGCAAATATTACAAGGGAACTTGGGTTTTTCGGGTGTTCTCTTAGAATGAGCACCATCAAGGGAAGATAGTTGCTGCTTTTTCTCTTTCTTATCCTTCTTCTTCTTACTCTTCTCTTTCTTCTTCTTCTTATCCACATGACTATTAACCATAGAGCTTTGGTCAAGCGAAGAAGAAGAAAGGGGTGGAACAACAACCGATGAATAAGGAAAGGGATTAGGTTGAGGTCGATCCTCTCCCAAAGGAGAGGTGACATTTGAGACATTAGGTGTAATAGGAATTACCAGATTAAAAAGCCAGACCGATAATCCTATAGTTAATCCAGGAATATTTAGAGTGGCAATAAAGGGAGGACCAATACCTTCACTTGGAGGGAATACAAAAGGCACACCTTGGAAAGGGACCTCTTGAGTGGTAGTCCCAGATGAGGATGCCATCTCTAAACTCTTTAATAACCCCCTAACTACCATGCACAAGCAAGTACTACTCAAACTAAAAGCGACAAGCAAACATGTGAAAGGAGTGGATAAGAGTCAGGAACCTCACAGGACAGGACAAAAGGATAACTCAGATGTTTTGAGGATTCCTAAAAGGGTCTCTCGATATATGCAAGGTACGTGGGAGCTCAAATCGGTAGTAGTGTTGTCTAATGCATAACCGTTCACAAGGGGCCTTCCTATATACAATCGAGTACGTGAAGTACCTTTCTATATACCTCAAGGGTACGTGAAAGGAAATTCAATATACCAACGGTATGTGGAAGAACCGTGCGAGTCACGGGATGTAACGTGGACAAGTAACGACAGCTCCTATGCTTAACGACGCCTGAACACGTCTCTAACTTATCCCTCAAATTGCTAAATTTTTTAACCTAGTACTACCGTTAATTTTATCTTGTGCGTTTAGGTGGAACCATGGAGTGAAAACTTGAATTTAAAGAATATGCACACTAATATATATGATAATGCAAGTTTTCCTCTTCAATGAAATTCTACCTAAGAGAGGGAGAGAGATTTACTTTTCTTCCCAAAAATGCACACCCAAATGCAAATGCAATTCTATCTTTTCAAACGAAAAGTGAAATATCAATGCACCCCAAACAATCTTCAAAGCAAATAAAGAAGAGATCTAGAGAACATTTAATATAAATAAACCAGAAATGTTTCCCATCTTTTCATGCTTGAAAAAGATGCATAAAAACTTAATGGAAAGATGATTTCACTAATGTTTTCAAACAAAACTAACTCTAATGCATGCAAAGCTGAAAATAGATATTTCTTCTTAATGAAAGTAAGATCTAGAATTTCAAACAATCATGCACAAAACAAGAAGAAAATCATTCAACAAACTTGCGAATAAAGCAAAATAGAGAGAAAACTAAAACTTCTCTTTGAAACAAACAAGGAAACGAAGAACCAATCTTTCCTACCAAGCACTAAAAAAATCAGCATGCAAAAGGAAACAAGAATCACCCAAGAAAAGAAAGACTCAAAACAACATGGATCACTCATGCATTCCAAGTCCAAAACAAACCAAATCCTACACATGAAAATGAAATGTATATTTTGCAATTCTAATGAATAATATCTACAGAAAAGGGCAAGAGGTTTCAAGGAAAGAAAAGAACACAAAATCCAATGCAAGAAACATAAACTCTCTTTGAATGCAGAGGAAATACAACAATCAAAGGGACTGCATAATACACAATTCATGGCCCCTCCTGGCCATGAGGGAGCATTTTTTTTTCAAAAATACACTTCATTTTCATCAAAAAGTAAGCCAAAAACACACAAAAAATCAAAATACAAAGTCTGGAACATGGTTTACCAGGCACCGTGCAGATGAAGCTGCTGACAGGCGGTTTTGAGGCAGAACTGCTCCTTTCTCACTGGATTCAGGCGGTGGCACCGCTTATTGCTAACTTGACTCAGGCGGTGGCATCGCTCCTTGCCAAAGGCACATGCGCAGTTCCCTGTATAAATCCAAAACACAAAGGAGAACGACAGATCAAGTCAGAAAAAGATCAGATCAAGGTAAAAATTGATAGATTGAGGATAAAAAAGAGCATAAAAGGTTGAAATAATTTATATCTAGACAGATCTGGAAGTTTCAAACCAAAATTCACTGAGTCAGACAACAGATCTGACTGAAGAGAGTTGTAGAAGGAGCCTGGATTCGGACAAGATTTGAAGAACTGAGGAAGATTAGATCAACTAATACACATATTCATTCCCTAGCGGAGTCGCCGAATTTGTTAGCAGGAATATTTCACCTTCTGCGGACAGTAAGGTGTTCCACTGGTTTGAATGGTTCAGATCCAGAACAAATGAAGGACAAAGGTTGAAGACCCTCTCTGGATGCCATAGATACCTGGAATGTGATGCTTCGATAGTAACCCTATGTACCTGCATTCAGATTAAACACGCAAACACATCAAAGCTTCCAAAATATAATCTACTGATCCTTGTTAGTGACTAAGGAATCTAACAACATATAGGTTTGAAATCAAACAACAACAGTAATGTGGGACAGAAATCAGCTTTACATTAAGATAAAATGGAGAAGTTTACAACCAATTAAGCCTTAGTGTTGACATGCATCTCCATGAAACCAAACACTTTCATCCCCATAAGCTCCAACTTGCTCTCTATGCTCTCCAATGGCTTGGGCCAAGTGACCAATCCAACAGCATAACAATACTTCAATGGTTCTCCCTTCAACCATGGACATGAGCTTGTATTTATAAGGTTCAATGGATAGGGATGGTTGAGAGATTTGTGGATGAGGTGACCTCTAAGATACTAGGGTGGGGGATCTCGAGCTCAACTGACCCACAATGATATGGATAAGGGAGGACATGAGGCTAATGATCTAGAAGCCTCGAGAAACTTCTATTTTTCCCATTTTACCTAGGGTACCGCTTTTATCCTCCAATGATAGAGCGGTTCAGGTAAGAAACACTTATGGAATAAGGACCATAAGCGGTGGTGCCCCTTGTGGCTAACAAGAGATAGGTGATGCAAGTAAGGAACTGCTCATGGCTAACAAGGAAAGCACGGTGCTGAGCATTTTTGTGAAATATTGACAATTGGTATGATTTTCCACTCTAAGTGCTGGGATTAAGGGAAAATAGGTATGTTAAGAGTCTTATCACATGATGGTGACATGATTTTGGTATAACAGTTCCATATCCTTTAACAATTCAGTTCCTAACATTAACCTATCAACTGGACTGATCTAAGAAATTGGAGTGTTACATTTGCGTCCATACATAATTTCAAAGGGAATCATTCCAAATGATACTTGAAAATAATTATTGTACGCAAATTCTATTAAGTGCAAGTAATCTTCCCACTTACCTGGTTTATCCATTACATACATTCTAGGTAGGTCTTATAGAATTTGGTTCACTCTTTCAGTTTTTCCATCCATTTGTGGATGATACGTAGTGTTGAAATTTAATTGTGTGCCTAGTACTTTAAACAAGGCCTTCCAAAAATTTCCTGTAAACTTTACATCTCTATCTGATATTATTACCTTAGGTATAACATGTAACCTGAATATTTTTTTCATAAATATATTTGCAATGTTAACAACCTTATAAGTATATTTTACCGAAATAAAATGAGTTGTTTTACTTAATTTGTCCACTACAACCATGATTGAGTCCTGTTGTTTAAAATTTATAGGTAAAATTGTTATGAAATCCATGTTGATTACTTCCCATTTCCATTCTCGAATGGGTAGTGGTTGCAGTAGACTTGCTATATGTTGGTGTTCTGATTTTACCTATTGGCATTCGATGCAGCGAGCTAAATATTATGCTATCTATTTTTTCATTTTAGGTCAAAGCAAGTCCTTTCTAATCATAATGATAATTTTCTACTATCCAAGGTGTCCTGAATATGGTTGGTTATGTAACTCATTCATAACAGTTAATTTAATTTCTGTTGTATTTGGTATGTATAATCCATTTTTATGCAACAGTAACCCCCTTCCATTAAGACTAAAATATGTTTTTATTTGATTCCTTTCATTTCAGCATGAGTATTTTCTTTTAGGTTTTGATATTCTTTATCAACAAATTTTGCATTTAAAATTTGATTCATAGCTACTGCTTGCGAATAGTAAATTTGCGTGATGACTTAAAGCTTCCACAACTTTGTTCTCTTTCCCTTTTATATGTTTTATTTCGAAGTCATATTCACTTAAAAATTAAAACCACCTAGCTTATTTAGCATTAAGGTTTTGTTGATCAAACAAGTATTTTAAACTTATGTTATCTGACATTAGCAAACAAATTCTTCTGATGAGGTAGTGTCGCCACATCTTTAGTGCATGTATAATTGCAGCAAGTTCTAAGTTGTGTGTAGCGTAGTTCTTTTCATGCTCTTTTAAATTTCTAGACTCATAGGACATGACATAGTTTTCTTGTATTAGCACCCCGCCTAACCCTTCCTTACATGCGTCGGTGCATACGACAAAATCTTTAAAATGATCGACAATTTTTAAGATAGGGGTGGCGATTAGCAGGTGCTTTAGTTTATTAAAACTTTTACTAGACTTTCCTATCCAATCAAATTTATTACCTTTCTTCTATAGTGAAGTGATAGGGTAGGATATCTTAGAAAATACTTCAATAAACTTTCAGCAATAGCCAGTAATTCCAGTGAACGATCTTATGTCAGTTACATTTTTAGGAACTATCCATTCAATGATAGCCCTAATCTTCTCAGGGTCAACATATATTCCATCTTTAGACACCACATGTCCTAGATATTGCATTATGTCTTTAAATAAATCACACTTGCTAAACTTAGCAAACAATTGTCGTTCTCTTAACACTTGTAAAAGTATTCTTAGGTGTTCTTCATGTTCCTATTTATTCTTTGAGTAAACGAGTATGTCGTCGATGAAGACAACTACAGATTTATCTAGGTAGTTACTCAGAATACTATTCATTACGCAAATAAAAACTGCAGGTGCGTTTGTTAAACCAAAGGGAATTACAACGAACTCATAATGACCATATCGGGTTCTAAAAACAAATTTAAATATGTATTCATCCTTGATCCGTACCTTAATGCATCCAAAACTTAAATCTATATTGGAGAAGATTGTTTCCCCTCGAAACTGATCAAATAGATCATCTATCCGAGGTAAAGGATATCGATTTTTAATAGTCATCTTATCTAATTGCCAATAATATATGCATAATATTAAAGTGTCATCTTTCTTGTATACTAATAAGATGGGTTCTCCCCAAGGGGAGACACTAGGTCGAATGTACTTTTTATCAATTAATTCTTGCAATTGTGGATTAAGTTCCATAAGTTCTATTATATTCATTCAATAAGGAGATTTCGATGCTTGTTCCGCTCCCGGTATAAAATCGATTGTAAAGTCTATGTCCCTTTTTAGATGTATTCTGGGGACTTCTTTCAGAAAGATTTCTTTAAAGTATTTTAAGATTGGTATATCCTATATTTTAAGTTTGTTATCATTATCCTTGTCATCCATTACGTAGACTGCAAATACTTTACATCCTTACGTACAGACATTTTCATCTGCAAGGAATATATTTCTCTGATGGTAACCTTCCTAGGAATCCCTTCTACTTTAATCATATTTCCATTATCATCCATGAATGTAAAAGTTTTATGATAACAATTTTGCATAATCCTGTGTTTTTCTAACCAATCCATTCCTATCAATAAATCATAAGAACCTAATGGTAATATATTCAGATCAACATGCGTATTCAAATCATTCATCATAATTTCATAGTTTTTCACATAACTAGAGACCTTTTGTTTGGTACATGTGGCTAGATGTACCATCCAAGACATTTCAAAATTTTCATGTGATAATTTACACAATTAAAAAATCCTAGGTGAGACATAACTCAAACTTGCACCTGGATCAATTAGTATAGAAATGGGTTGAATTTTTATCATACCTTCGATTTTGACCATTGAAGTCTGATGGTCTGCTTGTCGATTCTCCAATGGAGCACTAATTATGGGCATGCTTCTTGTCATATCCTCGAATGTAGAAGCTTCTTGAATTGAGTGAACATTATCAAAAAAAATATTTCTTATGGGACATTCTTTAAAATAATGTGGCTTTCCACATTCCCAACATTTTGATGGTTCCTTTTGTGCAGTGATTTTATTAAAGGTAGTGGGAGGTTCTCTTTCTGCTGCTGGAGGGTTTTGTGGTTTAAAACCTTTATAATTATTTCCTTGATACCCTTTGTAGTTATTCCCATTATTTTTGTAAAACTTAGTATTCTTCTTTATTTGATCAAAGTTGTCACGTCTTTTAGTCTTCGAGTTTGGTACATTTTATCTTTTATACGTATTTTGATCATAAAAGAAGTTCACTTTTCTCATTGATTCTTCCAACGTTTTTGGATTGTCGTACTTAATCCTCTCTTTAAAATTAGGAATTTTTTCATCTATTATATAAGGTACATAACGAAGTAAACTTAGGAATTTTACTACAGAGTTCTTTCATGGTCATAGCACCTAACTTTAATTCATAAAATTCCTTAGCTTTTTATTCATAGTACTGTTCTAAAATATACTTTCATTTAAAGTGATTCTTGAAGGTTTTCCATGTTATGTAACGTTCTTTTATAACTTCTACATTTCTGATATCTTGCCATCAAATATTTTATTTTCTTGTTAAGTTATAGATGCCCATTTTTTCCTTTAATTCATTGGAATAGTTATAGATTTGGAAATATTTCTTCATTCCAGATAACCAAGCTTCCACTTCTTCTCCTTTCTCGATCTCACCGTTAAACATAGGAGGTTTAATATTTTTAAATTATCCAGAAATTTCTTCATAAGTTTGTAATTATTTTTCTTTTGATTGCTTTCACTACTTTCGTTAGAATCCTGATGTTTGTATGTATTGTGCTTGGTTGATTCCTCACTGGAAGATTCAACCTTATGACTAGAAAATTCCAGAGTCTTTCCCTTATGTTTGTAAGGTGTAGTTTTTTCCATATTAAGTTCGACTTCTTTGTGTTTCTCTTTTTCATTACTGTGTATTTTAGCTAGAAAAATGTTATTTGAATCCTCTTGTGCTTTTAGAATACGTTCATTATCTTCTCTAACTCTTTTTAATTATGCTCTTTTTAACAGTTCGGTGTAACTCATATGGGTTGTTGTTTTGACTCTCATTAAGATTTACCTGAATTTCAACCTTCCTTAGATTACCCTCTTCATTGTTCACAGGATTTTTAGGATAAGATTATTTTTCCATGGACATTCCTATATCTGCCATAATTTCCTGCAAAAACATAGTGTTTCTTCTCTTCGTATTTTCAAGAGAATCAAACCACAATAGGATAAAATTAGTTTTCTGTTTTTTTTATCAGTTTCAGTGTTGGGCTTGTTCATGCCAAGTCTTGTAACCATGCTTTGATACCATTTTGTCACACACCTATAAATTCCACAATAAAAAAAAATCGATATATATAAATCTATATCTATATACTCTTTTACTGAGTGAGTAATGTAGCAACTAATATTAATCGCCGCATGAACAAATTATTGTTTAATTGTATAGTAACTTATACTGGTTTCCTTACTGATATTGATAGGTTAAAAGTTATGTGGATGTTTACATAAAGTTAAATTTGGCCTTATCACCACACCTGCAAGTGATGTTATTAACGTTTTTTTTTATCATTATCTTACTACATGCGTTTGCTAGGGGTTACCTATCCATAAGGATGGTTTCTGCCTTAGTCATTGCATCCTATCTTTATGATGCTAGCACCTGGTTTTATGAAGAAGGAAAGGGAGACTATGGTGTTAAGAACCATAGTCTTGATCCCATTACAAAAGCATGAAAATGATGTTATGATTTTCCTAAGGTATAACTATGGTCTTTGCACAAGGTGTAAAGAATGAATTTATAAGTGTGTGAATCAATTGTTACCAAACTTGGGAACTATGGTGTTTATACCATAGTTGAGGTTGATCCATGGCAATATACTCGTGAGATGTGATAATATAATTTTTATCCTTGTGATACAATGGGAGGTACAAGGATATGATTTGGTTTGATTTTTGTAATAAAGGTTTGTCTTGGATGTGAGTTGAAAACACAACCAAGCATTTAAAAGCATGCCTGAGATTTAATATAGGCCCTCCACTTGTCTCACACGCTGGAAAGGATTTTGATAGAGTTTTAATGTTGTTCTTTTCCTGTTCAAACATTTCATTTTGTTGTTAATTTGGTCTGTAATTTTTTGGGGAAGAAGCTCTTCCTTCCATGGTAGCGCCATAGTTTCTTGGGTTCAAGATTTTATCAGTCGTTAATGGCATTTGTTGTTTTCTTTCGAGGTGCATTGGAGGTCTTTCTTGATGTTAATGGTCATCACTAGTCTCATCCTTGTAATTTTGCTACATATGGAATTAAATACCATTGTTCCATAGAATTTCAACTGCCTTCAACCTGGTAAGTTTATCAAACCCTGCTTCATTATGTATTAGTTAAATTATTGTTAATATTCTTGAACACACAAAACACTGAATTTGATCTTTTGTTTAAAGAAGGAAGACGAGGGATAAGGGCATCCCAGAGGAGCAGACCCCTGGCCCTCTCTATACCCGGATAAGGTAAAGTAATTTTTTCAGTCATTTAGTACTTTCAACTATCAAATAAAATTCATTATGGTTCTAACTATATTTCTAGCAATTTGCAGGTTAACGAACACCGGGGAGGGTGGCGACAGGGTCACCTCTTCCCAGGCCTGTTACAAAATATATTTAAGGTGAGTATATGAAAAATTTACTCTTTTCATCATTCATTTAAGACAATCTTCGCTTAACCAACAACCGACTTTTCTTTGTTGCTTGGTTTTGCAAGTGGCTCTTGGCGTGGGTGTTGCATGTCTGCACAATGGCCAATTTAGCCATGAAGTAAGGTTTATGGAATTAAAAGAAAGGTCGGGTTCATGGTCGTGTAGGAGCAAGGATTTCACCACACTCAAGATAAGTTTAGACTGTAAAATTGTTTAACCCTTAACGGTTTCCATTCTACGAGAAAGAGGGCTTCACAGCAACTATTCTCCATCGTTGTCTTAAATATTTTTATATGTGTAGTTTTAGGGATGAAAGAGATTTGGATGCCATATTCGGTGGGATTACAACCACTTCAATTACAACATTATTGTAAATCTATTTTATATGTTATGATTTTTGGGAACAATGGGTGCCATATACGATGGACTTAGAACCATCCCAGTTTTGAATCCTATATGTTTAATTTTTATATTTAAATAAAATATTACAACCCCTAAGGTTGTACCAGTTTTTTGTTTTGAGTTTTTGTCAGTTAATAATACTACCTGTCATGATTTTGTTTATACCATGGCTTCCATCCTATGATGGTCTTACTGCCACGTATTGGATATTTTAAGGGTCTTGTTCTTTTTGAAAGATTTGTAAACTCGAATTGAATCAATAGAGTTGATTTGTTTTTAAATAAAGGTTTAGCCTCGGGTTTATATACCTGTAAGAAGATTTTGTGCAATAATGAGCTAGATTCGTGAGCAATCGTGACAGTTATAGGAGATCTAAAAGATTTAGTTAATAATAACTCAACTTTGGTCGTGGACTGTTAGTTAATTGATATAGTAAGTGGATATGGATATTATTTTATTGTGTTTATAATTACTCCTTCGATTATGGTAAATATCAATCTACCATTGGGGTTTTGCAATGATATAACATTTGTATGACTGGTAACTTGGATTTAAAAAGCCTCTCTTCTCTCATTCTATTCATTTAAGTAATTCATAAATAAATGGTTTATATTTATTTCAATTTACAGGCTATGCGAAAGGATATTCTATTGTTTTATTTGATTTATTTTGATTAAACAATTTCTCTGTGATTTTGTTATATTAACTAAGGAAAGTTCCTTCTGTCAGTCGTATTGTAATTAACTAAAATTAACTGGAACGTAGTATGATTCTGGTTATTAAATAATCTATTCTAAATATTGTTCTAGAAACATAAGCAAGCTTAATCTAGAACATTTAACTAGATCTAAGGTAGTCCTTCATTTCGATTTACTAGTCATGTTAACATTACAACATTATATGAATCTCTAATTCGAGTATGGAATATCAAACAGATATTCATTAAGAAGTATTAAGATCATGAATCTATGAATACTAATTAAAATCAGTTAACTTGAATATAACAAATAGGAAAGATATTTGGATCATATGTAGTAGAAAATATATTTGAAACATATGCATAACCAGAACAATATTTGAATCAGATGCATAGAAGTATTACTATAAAAAGAAATGAATATGATTCATAGTTAACTTGAGATTCTACTTTAAACTAGTTTTGACAAATAAGAAGTAGAATATGGAACTTGACACCACTGTCGAGAAAACAAAAATGAAATAATCGTTCCTCCCAAAAAACTCCTAGAAAATCAAAGTCTCATTTGCTCCAGAACCCCCAAGTTAGTTTGTTGAACCACAAGGGAAAAATTCACTTAATGCTCCATATATTTCATTAACATATCAGTTCCCCATCCACTGCTAGCCTCCTGCTTGCGAAATGGACATACTATTATATAGTATTTTGCCGATGACTTGGTCATTTATGAGCCTCCTTCTCTTTAGCACTCCACAAGGAGTTATGGCCTGATTTTGGGGAAGATGGCTCCAGCATCTGGATTTCTCACTCAGCAGATTCATCCACTTGTATTTTCCCCTTGTAGTTCAACAAACACTCTTTCAACAGCTATTACAGTTCTGATTCCCTCCAGTATGTTTTATTAATAAATAAGAATAATCGATTACATTTATTTTTGACTTTCTTGTAAAAAATATTTTAAAAATAAATACTTAAAAAGAAGAATAACAATTTATTTAAATTCGGTGTATTACATACACCCCCCCTTAGAGGATAACATCGTCCTTGGTGTTATTATTTTTTTGTCTTTATTCTTCCATCATTTCATCTGGAAATAGGATCGGATATGCCTCCCGCATATCACTTTCCAATTCCCAAGTGGACTCTTCGAGACTAAGGTACTTCCTTTGCACCTTGACTTATCTGATGGTACAGTTCTAGAGTAAAAGTTCTCTCCTGTCGAGAATACACTTCGTTCCTACCTAGAATTCTCATTCATATTCCACATGTACTATAACATTCCAGTCAATCACATGAGTAGCATCATGAACATATTTTTTCAAAATGGAAACATGAAAAACATTATGTGCTTTAATCATAGGTGGTAGGGATAATTGGTATGCTACCGACACTACTTTTTCCAAAATTTCAAATGGCCCACAATACCTAGGTGCCAATTTTGAATAGTTTCCCAGTCTTAGGGATATTTTCTTGGATTTTCCCTTTATATATACATGCTCTCCTACATGGAACTCTCGAGGAATAATTTTCAAGTCAACATAACTCTTTTTCCTGTCTTGGGAAACCTTAAGATTTTGTAGTACATGTTTCAATGTTAGTTCCATATCCTTTAATATTCCAGGTCCTAACATTAAGCTATCAAATGGGCTTCTCCAAGAAATTGGAGTGTTACATTTGTGTCCATACAAAATTTCAAAGGGACTCATTCCAACTGATACTTGAAAATGATTATTGTAAGCAAATTCTACTAAGTGCAAGTAATCTACCCAGTTACTCGGTTTGTCCATACATACATTCTAAGCATGTCTTCTAGATTTTGGTTTACTCTTTCAGTTTGTCCATATTTTTATGGATGATACACAGTGCTGAAATTTAATTGTGTGTATACTCCTTTAAATAAGGCCTTCCAAAAAATCCATGTAAACTTTACATCTCTATCTGAGATAATTACCTTAAGTACACCATGTAACCTAAAAATTTATTTAATAATTATATATTCAATGTTAACAGCCTTATACATAGATTTTACCAGAATAAAATGTGTTGCTTTACTTAATTTGTCCACTATGACCATGATTGAGTCATGTTGTTTAAAATTTCTAGGTAAACCTATTATGAAATCCAAGCTGATTACTCCCATTTCCATTCCAAAATGGGTAGTGGTTGCAGTAACCCTGTTGGATGTTGGTGTTCTAACTTTACCTGTTTTCATTCGATGCAGTGAGCTAAATATTATGTTACCTCTTTTTCATGTTAGGACAAAAGAAGTATTTTTTGATCATAGTGATCATTTTTTGGTATTGAGGGTGTCCTAAATATGGTCGTTTATGTAAATCATTCATAACATTTAATTTAATTTCTGTTGTATTTGGCATGTATAATATGTTTTTATGTAGTAGTAACCCCCTTCCATTCAGACTAAAATCTGTTTTTATTTGGTTCCTTTCATTTTCAATAGTCTTCTCTTTTAGGTTTTGATATTCTTTATCAAATTTTTCTGCATCTAAAATTTGATTTTCTTAATCTAATTTGTAGCTACTGCTTCCGAATAGTAAATTTTTGTGATGACTTAAAGCATCCGCAACTTTGTTCTCTTTCCCTTTTATATGTTTTATTTCAAATTCATATTCACTTAAAAATTACAACCACCTAGCTTGTCTAGCATTAAGGTTTTGTTGATCAAACAAGTATTTTAAACTTATGTTATCTGACATTAGCAAAAAAATTCTTCCAATGAGGTAGTGTCACCACATATTTAGTGCATGTATAATTGCATCAAGTTCTAAGTCATGTGTAGCATAGTTCTTTTCATGCTCATTTAAGTTTCTAGAGTCATAGGTCACGACGTAGTTTTCTTTTATTAGCACCCCGCCTAATCCTTCCTTACATGTGTCGGTGAATATGACGAAATCTTTAAAAGGATCAACAATTTTTAAGATAGGAGTGGCGGTTAACATGTGTTTTAGTTTATTAAAACTTTCAATATAGTTTTTACTCCAATTAAATACCTTATATTTCTTCTGTACTGAAGTTATTGGGTAGGACATCTTAGAAAATCCTTCAATAAATTTTCTCTAATAGTGAGTAATTCCCATGAACAATCTTATGTCAGTTACATTTTTAGGAACTGGTCATTCATTGATAGCCCTAATATTGTCGGGGTCGGCAAATATTCCATCATTAGACACTACGTGTCCTAGATATTGAATTTTTTCTTTAAAGAAATCACACTTGTTAAACTTCGCAAACAATTGTTGTTCTCTTAACACTTGTAAAATTATTCTTATGTGTTCTTCATGTTCATGTTTACTCTTTGAGGAAACCAATATGTCGTTGATGAAGATGACTAGGAATTTATCTAAGTAGTTACTCATAATACTATTCATTGACCACATAAAATCTACAGGTGTGTCTGTTAAACCAAAGGGCATTACGTCTAACTCGTGATGACCATATTGAGTTCTAAAAGCAGTTTTAAAGATGTCTTCATCCTTGATCCATACCTAATGGTATCCGGACCTTAAATATATCTTGGATAATATTGTTTCCTCTCATAAATACTCAAATATATCATCTATATGGGTTAATTTCATGTCCCCAATTAAATAATTTCCAAATAAGACTATTTGCAAATAATGTTTCACCAACTTACTTGTTCCATAGGTTGAGATGGAGACATAAATTTTGTAATACGGGGATATGAGATCCAAAAGGACATTTTTTTACCATATTAACATTTAAATGGGTCACATAAATGATAAATTCTAAGAAAATAATGTGGCATGGGTTAGTGAAGACACTTGGAAGCTTGTAAAGACTTTGGGTGACTAGATTCCCCGCACTCTTGGCATGATATTCATCCAAGTTCGAACACATGGGTAATGTAACAGTATTGGATGGTAATGTGGTGTCAAATATAATATAATGATCCAAGGAAGTAGAATTGGTAAAGGAGGGTAACTCCCATGGAAGAGGAAGAGACTAGAAGACAAGGTGTGCCACCTGGAAGGAGATTCTATGCACTCTATGACAACAAAAGATGGAAGATTCTATGAAAAGTGTGAAAACTTCAGACCTGATTGCTGACATATGAAAAATATGACATGTCATGGATAAAAATATCCATGAATAGGTCGAATTTTGGAGTTATAGGCAACCATTCTAATTGGGGAAAGAATTGGAGCATGAAGAGGAAGACAAGTGTCATGAGAGTTACTAAACCACTAAGATGAGTTGGAGGAAGATCATGGAAGGAAATTATACCTTAGGATGCATCATGAAGTTAATAAAATTATTTCATGAGGAATTATAATATCTTTTTATCATTTGTTAATTGGCCTTTGGCATTTTGGAAATATTTTGTTTGTCCATTGCACGGTGAGTGCTCACATACCCTGCTAGTGAACCAATTTGGAGGGAGTTGGAATCCTTTCCAAGTTGGTTGATGGAGAGGCCATTCAGACCTCTCATGGGAGATTAATTAATGAGTTTTATTTTTATTTTGAAGGTCCTGCAGTCGAATTCTCATCTATCTCCCCATTCTCTCATTCCTCCTCCATTTCCCCACACTCACATTTGATGGTGCACTTGTTGGAGTGATTCTTGCGCCTTACTAAGGATGGTTGATGCCCAAGATTTGATTTATGATGTATGGATCTGTAATATAATCTCAATATTCTCTGTAAGTCGAAATATTAGAAATACATGTATGAAAGGCTCACATTCCCCATGCTCTTGAATAACTAGTTTTCATGGATTTGGCTTCAATATTGAAGTGGCTTTATATCAGATTTGTATGAGTTTTATGATGATGGGAAATAAATTTATGATTTATGGCTCTGAAATATTATTTCCACATTCTGTTTAATCCGAAATATTATAAATACATGTATGAAAAGCTTGCATATTCATGCCCTTGTATCACTAGTCTTCATGGATTTTGGCTTCAATCTTGAAGTAGTTTTATACCAAATTTGTATGAGATATATTCTATGATTTTGAGGATTTTGTGACATCCATATGTGATTTATTACTCTATAATTTAATTTCCATATCCTCTGTGGGTTGAAATCCAAGAAACTCATGTGTAAAAATCTTGTATTCCCATGCCATTGAATCACTAGTTTCCGTGACTATGGCTTCAACCTTGAAGGAGTCTTGTATCATATTTGTATGAGGAATTTTATATGAGTTTTATGATGTTGTGACAGCCATATATTATTTTTTTCTCTGTAACTTCATGTCCCTATTCTCTGTGGGTCGAAATCCAAGAAATCCATATGTGAAACTCTTGCATTCCCATGCCATTGAATCACTAGTTTCCATGACTTTGGCTTCAATCTTGGAGTATTCTATCATATTTTTTGGGGAGGGTTTTAATTTGAGTTTTATTTTTTTGGGGAATAAATTTGAATTCCATATATTACCACCATGTTTCATATTAATCTCAGAACCATATATTCTACTTTTCCTATGTCAAAGTCTAGCCAGTAATGCAAACTTCCCTTAGGCAATTTCTATGAAAGTTACCCTACAAATTTTTCATATCATAATCCACTTGCATAAATTAATAAACATGATTAATGGAATTAATTTATGTCTGATACTCATTCCCATACTCTTTTATGAAATTTGGGAGGGTTGTACTTGATTTGGAGAGCTAGTTTGGCCATCACCCTTGGGGGGATTTGAACACAATTTCCTAGCAATTTTGGTATTTTTTTCATTGGACCAAAACAGGTTTTCAGAGGCCCAAAATATGATAAAAATTATCCATAAAATACCTTGGGATGTTTTAAGACTCACCATACCATCTCCTTTCAAATTTGGTACCATTTGGTGAAAGTTGGAACTCTCTAGAGTCATGACTAGTTAAGCTCGAATTTTGCCCAATTTGTGCATTTATCCAAAATTCCCAAAAAGGGACATTATAGGTAAAGGACATTGATTTTTAATATTCATCTTGTTTAATTGTTGATAATATATGCATAATCTTAAATTTCCATCTTTATTCTTTACGAATAACATTGTTTCTCCCCAAGGGGAAACACTAGGTCGAATGTACTGTTTATCAATTAATTCTTGCAATTGTGATTTAAGTTCCATAAGTTATACTATATTCATCTGATAAGGATCTTTTGATGTTAGTACCGCTTCTAGTATCATATCGATTGTAAATTCTTTGTCCCTTTTCGGAGGTAGTGCGGGGAATTCTTCTGGAAAGATGTCTTTAAAGTCTTTTAAGATCGGTGTATCATCTATTTTAAGTTTGTTATCATTATTCTTGTCATCCATTAGGTAGAATAGAAATACTTTACATCCCTTACGCATAGATATTTTCATATGCAAGGCATAGATTTCTTTGATGGTAACCTTTATGGGAATCCCTTTTACTTTAATTCTATTTCCATTATGATCCATGCATGTAAAATTTTTATCATAACAGTTTAACGTAACCCTGTGTTTTTCTAACAAGTCCATTCCTATTAGTAAATCATAAGAACCTAATGGTAATAGATTCATATCAACATGTGTACTCAAATCATTTATCATAACTTCACAGTTTTTCACATAACTAGAGACCTTCTGTTCAGTACCTATGTCTAGTCGTACCATCCAAGATATTTGTTTTTTTTCTTGTGATAATTTACACAATTCAACAATCCTAGGTGATACATAACTCAAACTTACACCTAGATTAATTAGTGTAGAAATGGGTTGACTTTTTTTATCATACATTTGATTTCGACCATTGAAGTTTGATGGTCAGCTTGTTGATTCTCCAATGCAACACTGATTCTGGGCATGCTTCTTGACATATCCCCGACTTTAGTAGCTTCTTGAATTGAGTGAACATTATTAAAAAAATTCTTTCTTATGGGGCAGTCCTTAAAATAATTTGGCTCGTCACATTCCCAGGATTTTAATCGTTCCCACTATGCATTGTTTTTATTAAAGGTAGTGGGAGGTTCTCTTTCTTTTGTTGTAGTATTTTGTGGTTTAAAACCTTTATAATTTTTTACTTGATACCCTTTGGAGTTATTCCTAGTATTTTTGTAAAACTTAGTATTCTTCTTTATTTGATAAAAGTTGTCACGTCTTTTAGTCTTCCAGTTAGGTACATTTTATCTTTTATTCTTATTCTAATAATAACATAAGTTCACTTTTCTCATTGCTTATTCCATCGTTTTTGGATTGTCGTACTCAATCCTCTCTTTAAACATAAGAGGAAAGCAGCTGAGAAAGCTCTGTATTTTTTTTCCATCTATTATATAAGGTACATAATGAAGTAAACTTGGGAATTTACTACAGAGTAATTTCATGGTCATAGCACCTAACCTTAATTCATAAAATTCCTTAGCTTTTTCTTCATAGTGTTGTTCTAAAAGATACTTTCATTTAAAGTGATTCTTGAAGGTTTTTCATGTTATGTAACATTATTTTATACCTTTTACCTTTTTTTATATCTTGCCACCAAATATATGCTTTTCATGTTAAGTTACAGATGGCCATTTTCGCCTTTAATTCATCATAATAGTTATAGATCTGGAAATATTTATTCATTCTAGATAACCAAGCTTCTGCCTCTTCTCCTTTCTCGATATCACCGTTAAACATAGGAGGTTTAATCTTTTTAAAGTCTCCAGAAATTTCTTCATAAGGTTTTTACTTGTTTTTCTTTTTATTATTGTCACTACTTTCACTAGAATCCTGATGTTTTTTTGTATTGTGCTTGGTTGATTCCTCACGAGAAGATTCAGCCTTATGACTAGAAACTTCCAGCTTCCTTCCCTTGCATTTGTAAGGTGTCATTTTTTCCATATTAAGTTTGAGTTATTTTTGTTTCTCTTTTTCATTACTGTGTATTTTATCTAGCAAAATGTTATTTAACTCCTCTTGTGCTTTCAGAATACGTCTGTTATCTTATCGAACTCTTTTTAATTCTGCTCTTAATTCTTTAAAAGTTCGTTGTAACTCAAATGGGTTTTTGTTTCGATTCTCATTAATATTTACCCAAATTTGACCCTCCCTTATATTACCCTCTTCATTGTTCACATGATTTATAGGATGATATTCTTCTTTCGTGGACATTCCTACATCTGCCATAATTTCATGTAAAAACACAGTTATTCTTCTCTTCTAGTTCGCAAGACAATCAAACCAAAATAGGATAAAATTAGTTTTCTGGTTTTCTTTTATCAATTTCAGTGTTGGTATTGTTCAAACCAAGTGTTGTAACCATGCTCTGATACCATTCTATCAAACACCTATAAATTCCACAGTAAAAAAGAAAATTTTGATATATATAAATATATATTATTTTTTTCAATCATATTGTGAGATGAAACACTACGATCTGCTGCACGTGAGGGCTGAGAATAGCTCGTTCTAGGGTTTGAGCTATGTTGAGGTGAGATGGTTGCGCCTGGGGGAGGGGAGCCCCCCACCACCCGCTCCATGTTCGGACGAGGATGCCTTCCGGAGGCTCCTTAGCAGAGGCAAGAAGCCCTCTATCCCGGTGATCCCGAAATTTATCAAGAAGTTGGAGGAAATTCATGAGATTTCGCTTCCTGAAGAAAAACCAATGAAGATAGATCTGGCTCTGGCTAAGCAAGGTCTAGTGGGCCAATTTATGGGTTTATGGCCCTCCACCAAGACGACTGATGACTGGATACAGAGAAATTGGAAGCCCAACCTGAAACACGGAGTAACCTGCTACCCTGTCGAAAGAGGGTTTTTCGTGTTTGAATTCATTTCAGAAGAAGACCGGGATCTAATTTTTAGAAATGGCCCCTATTTCATGGGAACGCAGGGTCTATATCTGAAAAAATGGACTCCGGATTTCGACTCCTCAGTCGATCTACCCAAAGAAGTGTCGGTATGGGTTAGGCTTCCCAACCTTCTGGTGCACTCCTAGGATATTGAATCTCTGCAGAGAATAGGGAACGGAATCGGCTGCTTCATAGACAAAGCTGATAACAAGGGACAATATACCTGTGACAGAATCTACGTTGAAGTTGATCTTGAAGCCAGCCTTCCTGAGGCAGTTAAATTAACTGTTGGATCCTGGACCCACTATCAGAAACTGGATTACGAGCACCTACCCTTCAAGTGCAGGCATTGCTAGGAGCACGGCCACTTCCAAAGGCACTGTCCCAAACTGGCTGTTGGGAAAGAAGACACCAAAGGATGGAAGAAAGTAAAGAAAAGTAGAACCACCACCAATGCCAAAAGCAAGGAGAAAATGGCCCAGGAACCCGCAACGGTTGGAAACTCAAAACCTAGTCGCCAGGAACCTCCCAATGAAGACCAAACCCCCATTCTCATCCCAGAAGAGGAAGAAACAAGGGCATCTCAAGGCCCAACCGCTCCAATCCCAAAGTCTGCTGTTCCTAGTCATTCAAAGGAATACATCAGTTTGGGCTCGGAAACAGGAGCTGAATCCTCTGAGGAAGGAGATACTGAAGCAAGCAGTCCGTCAGGATCACCAGACCAACCAAAGCGCGGACAGAAGACTGAGAAGAAAAGAAGAGAAGAGCAGTCCTACAAGGATGTGGTTCAAGGCTCTTAGCATACCATACCAGAAATAATGAATACTAGATCAAGGATGAAGCTAGGGAAGACTCCGAAAGGGGCCCATCCCTCTCAATCAAGAAAATAATGCAATTCATCTCCTGGAACTGCAGAGGACTAGGCAACACACTAAAGGAAGAAGCAATAAGGGATTTAGTAAGAGCATCAAGCCCTGAAGTCCTCCTAATCCAGGAGACAAAAATGAAGGAGGACACTCTCCTCCGAGCAAGCAACTCGTTCTGGAAGAAAGGCCTGGGTAGGGCTGTGAGTGCAAGAGGAGCCTCAGGAGGTTTAGCTACGTTCTGGGACTCTCCAAAGCTCGATCTAATCGAAGAAGAAGGTACCATTCACTGGTTATTTACCAAGCTGATCCACAAGGATTCCGGTCATCTTGTAAGTCTCTTCAACATGTACGTTCCTGTCTCCCTTGCTGAGAAAAAAGAGTGTTGGGTCTCCGTTAATTTATTTCTCAATCAACATAATACTGAAAATTTAGTAGTGGCTGGAGACTTAAATGTAACCCTTGCTCTGGCGGAAAGAAAAGGGGGATCCTTAGTCCGGGATTTGGCAAGAGAGTGGGTGAAGACTTGATGATGGATTGGGAGCTGGAAGATATCCCTCCTGATAAGGGTAAGTTCACCTGGACCAATAAAATAATTGGACCGGGCCACATAGATTCTCGGCTTGATCGGTTTCTTATTCAGTCCTCCTTTCTAACCCTAGGTCTTATGGCGACCTCCAAGATTCTCCCGCATTACACCTCTGATCACAAGCCCATTTTTCTCTCCTTGTCATGTGGGGAAAAGCTTGGTCCTATCCCCTTCCGGTTCAGCCCAATTTGTGTCACTCAAGAAGGTTTCCTTGATCTCGTGTCCAACTCCTCGAAGCAACCTGTGTATGGCTCCCCCTTCTATGTCTGGGAAGGGAAGCTTAGAAGACTCAAAGCTGACCTAAAATCTTGGGCTAAAGGTCTTAGCTCTCCCACGGATGAAAGGATAAGAGCTCAGAAGGCTCTATAAAGACACCAATTGGCCCTAGAAGAATATCTGGTCACTTCTGATTTGATTAACCAGGAAGCTGAGCTTCAAAGGAGGTACCATAAAGCTTGCAGAGAAGAGGAAACATATTGGAGAGTCAAATCCAGAATGCTTTGGCTTCAAGCTGGAGATAAAAACACCTCGTTCTTCCACAAGCAAACCCAA
Organism: Pseudotsuga menziesii; assembly: GCA_001517045.1. NCBI lineage: Eukaryota > Viridiplantae > Streptophyta > Pinopsida > Pinales > Pinaceae > Pseudotsuga > Pseudotsuga menziesii. Next base: position 1,445,984 of record LPNX010284449.1, on the reverse strand, counting down.
GCCAGGAAAAACTACAATTCCATAAGTGAAATTCAAATGCATGATCAATTCATAAGGGACTTCGGTGGTATCAAAGAGGCAGCCCACTCCTTTTTCAAAAATCTCTATTCAGCCCCGGACCTAGACCCAGTGGACCCGAACAACTACCCTCTTTCAGAAATCCCAAGCATGGTCAATGATGATGACAACATTTTGCTGAACAGCCCTGTCAGCATTCGGGAAATCAAGAAATCCATCTTCAAAATGGACCAGGACAAAGCTCCAGGGATAGATGGATTCACTGCCAGGTTCTACATTGCTTGCTGGGACATAATAAAAAATGACCTGCATAGAATGGTCAAAAAGGCTCAAAACTGTACCAAGCTGGGTGGCAGCACTAATTCCTCTTTCTTGGCCCTCATTCCAAAAGAGAAAGGTGCCAAGAACTTCAGCAAATTTAGACCTATCTCCCTCTGTAATATGGGCTATAAAGTCATCACTAAAATCATGGCCAACAGACTCAAAAGAATTCTGCCTAAACTGATCCCGGAAAATCAAGGTGGGTTTGTGAGAGGAAGACAGATCCTGGATAATATTATTTTAGTCCAAGAAGCCATTCATACTAGCTACAGGAAAAAAGAGAAGGGCATGGCCGTTAAGCTGGATTTGGCCAGTGCCTTTGACAGAGTCAAGCATGAATTTTTGTTTGCAGCCATGAGGAACTTTGGGTTCAGTCAGAAATTTATAGAGTGGGTAAAAGCCTGCATTTCAGCCCCCTGGATTGCCCCATTGGTCAACGGCCAGCCCACCAATTTCTTCCAGGATTCAAGAGGATAAAGGCAAGGCTACCCTCTCTCCCCTGTTCTCTTTGTCATCCAAGCCTCCGTTCTTAGCTTCCAGCTGAACAGAAGTCTTCAAAACAGATCCCTCTCAGGCATCAGAATTGCTCCAAAGGTCAAGGAGGTAAACCACGCTCAGTTCATGGATGATACCCTTCTGCTGGGATCTGCTAATCTAAATACTGCTAGGAACTTCAAAACTGAGTTGGATCTCTAGAGAAGCAGCTCTGGAAGTGAAATAAACTACAACAAAAGTAAGATTTTTGGCTGGAACTGTACACCGCTAGAGATGCTGGAGATTTCTAGGATTCTTGCAATGGAAGACAATGCAACCTGGGACACCTTCAGCTACCTAGGCATTCCAATTTTCAGAGCCACCCCCAAATTTTCCCATTGGATTCCTCTGCTGGACAAATTAAAAAACAAAATCTGTGCCTGGGGAGCAAGCTGGCTCAACAAAGAAGGTAAGGTGGTTTTGATGAACTCTGTCCTCACCAGTCTTCCAATTTATCAATGCTCTGTTTTATTAGCTCCCAAAACGATAGCCAACAAAATCAATGAGATGCTCCATCATTTTCTGTGGGAAGGAGGTCGTAACTGTGAGAAGAAGATCCATCTTGTGAGCTGGGATAAGGTAATGAAGCCAAAAATGGAAGGGGGTCTTCAAATTAGGAACGTGGCCATTCAAAATCTTGCTATGGGTGGAAAAATCCTTTGGAATTTGATCACTAGAAAGAGAACCTGGAGAAAACAAATTCTCAAGAAGAAATACTTCAGAGGTGACAGGAAGAGATGCCTGGAAAATCCCACCCAAACGTAGAAAGGTTCCCCGATTTTCACGCTATGCAAAAGAGCCATTCCTCTCTTCATCCCAAAGCTTACGTGGATTCCTGGAAATGGTGCAAAAACTAAACTTTGGGAGGACTCAATACTGGGATATCAGCCTCTCAACGAGCTCAACGACCTGGAGAACATCAAATCATGGCTTCTGGCTAACAATCACACTACGCTGTGGGACATCTCCATTTGGAACAATGATGACCACGAATCCTGGGCAAACTGGAATCTTGGAGACTATCCGGAAGAGCTGGAGACGAAGCTTCAGCACTGTTGGGCCCCATTCTGCCCCATCAAATTGAAATCTCCCCATTCTACCAAATCAAAGGATAAACGGGGCTATGGGTCAGGATCTGGAATTTACTCTACAGCAGCTGGCTACGCTACCATCTTGGAAACGCCTTGGGTCCCTCTAAATCCAGCACCATGGAAAACTCTGTGGAATTTCCCCTCCATTCCCAAAATAGACATCTTCATTTGGACTCTTCTCCACAATAGCATCATGAGCAGAGATAATCTCAAAAGGAAAGGCTGGGAAGGGCCTTCACGCTGCTCCTTGTGCAATCATGCTGAAGAAACGGCTGAGCATCTCTTTATCAGCTGTGATTTTACTAAAGAGGTTTGGAGGATTATGATAGGTTCTACCATTGAAAGACTGCCAAAATCAGTAATGGAATTCATGAGCAACTGGAATGCTCTCTCTCCTTTCAACCTGAGCAAGAAAAACCTTCTCAAGCTCGCGTGGATGTGGACTCCCAAATTCCTGTGCTGGAAAATATGGTTGGAGAGGAAAAACAGAATTTTTAAAGAGGAAAGTAAACTTCCTCCTCAAGTTGTTGTGAAAGCCCGGTCTATGATGGCAGAAGCGCTTAGTTCTAATCCTTCCATCAAAAAATCAACCAACCTCACTCCCGATGAAGAGCGCTAGCTAAAGGAGCTCAACCTGAACCAGCAAACCATGGAAGCTCTAAATCCCCCTCAGAAGTTAAACTGGGAAATCAGGTTGGACGAACAGGAATTTATCAAGTGGAGGTTAGCCCTTGACGAATGGTGCCTCTTCTTTGACAGGGCCTCAAAAGGGAATCCTGGTAAAGCTGGAGGAGGCGGCATTATCCTTGATCCCTCTGGCAAGCTGCACCTGTCATATGCATGGGGTCTTGGTCATGCCTCCAACAACCAAGCTGAGTTTATGGCGCTATGGCAAGGTCTAAACCAAGCAAGGACGTTGAACATCAAGAATATTACCATATTTGGTGACTCCAAGCTAATTATTAAGGCGTTACATACTAAGAAAGGGCCAACGGACATCAACCTTGGTCAAACGTATAGGAAAGTCCTTCTCCTCCTGATGCACTTCAACACTCACAAGGCTTACCACGTGCTAAGGAATCTCAACAACCTAGTGGATGTCGAGGCCAATCGAGGCACCTCCTTGACCAAGAGCCAACTAATTGTCAATACAGGAATATCAAACCATCCGATTCCATAACGCTAAGGCTCCTCTATCATGCATCATTCCACCTATTGCAGAATTTAGAAAGAATTGGCCTAGACCTGTTTCAGCTACATGTATTTGGATATGAAGCTTAAGATATTATCCTGAATAAGCATTGTAAGGGCCCTGGCAGCCTCTTTGCCAGTCTTTAATCAAAATTTTAACCGTTTTTGTAAAAAATATATATATATATCTATATACTCTTTTACTGAGTGAGTAATGTAGCAAGTAATATTAATCGTTGCATGACTACATTGTCATTTAACTATATAATAACTTATATTAGTTTCCTTACTGATCTTGACAAGTTATAAATTATGCAGATGTTTACATATGGTTAAAGACAGCCTTAGCACCACACCTGCAGGAGATGTTCTTAATGCTTTTTATCATTAGCTTACTACATGTGTTTGCTAAGGGTTACCTATCCATAAGGATGGTTTCTACCTTAGTCATTGCATCCTCTATTTATGATGATATCACTTGGTTTTATGAAGGAAAGGGAGACTATGGTGTTAAGCACCATAGTCTTGATTCCATTACAAAAGCATGAAAATGATGTGTTGATTGGCATAAGTTATTACTATGGTTTTTGCGCAAGGTGTAAAGAATGAATTTATAAGCGCTTGAATCAATTGTCACCAAATTTGGGAACTATGGTGTTTATACCATAGTCTAGGTTGATCCATGGAAATATACTCGTGAGATGTGATAATATAAATTTTAGCCTTGTGATACAATGGGAGGTATAGGGTTATGATTTGGTTTGACTTTTGAAATAAAGGTTTGTCATGGCAGTGAGTTGACAGCGCAATCGGGAATTTAAAAGCATGCCTAAGATTTAATATGGGCCCTCCAATTGTATCACACACTGGAAAGGGTTTTGATAGGGTTTTAATGTGGTTCTTTTCCTGTCCGAACATTTCATTTTTATTTTAATTTGGTCTGTAATTTTTTGGGAATAATATTTTCCTTCCATGGTTGCGTTGTAGTTTCTTGGGTTCAAGCATTTATCGGTCGTTAATGGTAGTTGTTGTTTTCTTTTGAAGTGAGTTGGAGGTCTTGCTCGGTGTTAATGGCCACCATTAGTCTCAGTCGTGTTGGTTTGATGTGTATTGAATTCTATACCATCGTTCCATGGCCTTTCAACTACCTTCAACTTGGTAATTTCATCGAACCCTGCTTCATTATGTATTTGTTAAATTCTTGTTAATATTCTTGAACCCAAAAAAGAATGACCTGGGTATTGTTGGTTTATTGGTCAATACTGAGAGGGGGGGTGAATCATTATTTTTATCTTTTTACTATTTTAACCACTTTTAAATCTATCATTAGAAACACATAATAACAAGAATGCGCAAAACATAATTTTAACGTGGAAGCCCAATGGGGTAAACCACCAATACATCCTATGACTGCAAAATTGTTATTTACAAACAGTTTTTCCTGCTGCTACAAACAAGGATGGTATTACACCCTGTTTACCAATACCAATTGGAAGGAGGCTACAATCCCCTGTTTTATCAGCTACAAATGGAAGTATGCTACAACACCCTATTTACCAATTCCAATTGGAAGGAGGCTACGACCCCCTGGTTTATCAGATACGACTGAAAGGATGCTAAACACTCTATTTACCAATGCCAATTGGAAGGAGGATACAACCCCCTTATTTATCAACTACAACTGAAAGGAGGAAACAACCCCCTGCAGGCCTGTTTCCTTCCCTAGCATCGCCATGCCACCATGATATGTTTCTCACAATTTCTCTCCCACTGAATTCTGTCACACCCACTGGTCTCTCATTCTTATCATGCAATTTGAACTGCAGAGACATTTTCCTTCTTACTAAGGCCGTTGCTTAAATACTTCTCAGCATTTAAGCTTCTTTCAACTTCTGCGTCTCTTCAAATTGAACAAACACACCTTTCACTGTTGTTCCCTTTTAGATCTGAATATCACACCTTTCAGAATATCCTTTCATGTTCTTCCATTGATCATGCACCTCAGAGATCGTTTCCGCATCTTGGAAACCATTTCCATACCTCTGTCCAACGTTTGCAGGTGCTTCCACACTGCCAAACTTCTTTCTGTGGGATCAACTTCCTGATCCAATCAGAGCCATTGATCTTATCTCAAAGTCAATCTGGACCGTCAATCTAACCATTGATTTCTTCCTTAAAACCATCTTTTGGCACCAAGATTCTCTTTCAACGATTTCCCACCGTTGATATTTGTCGGGTGTTTTCCTGACCGTCGATCTCTTGATTGTGGGATGCGGGATGTGGGATGTCGAATGTCTACTTTTTCCTTTCCACAAACTCCCTTATACAAGCTTCTTTCCACAAGATCCTTTCCACGAGCTCCTTTCTGCAATTCTTCTTCCACACCATTGATCCGTTTTAGCGGAACTAACTTTAGCCGTCCGATCTCTCCAGATTGTGGGATGCAAGATGCGAGATGCAGAATCACACTTTCCTATTTTGGACTTCCACAATTTTCTTCTGCAACTTTGTTTCCACATTACGGATTATGGGATGCGGGATGCGGAATCACACTTTCCTATTTTGGACTTCGGCAACTTTGTTTCCTCATTTTTCTGGACCGTTGATTTCCTTGCGGATTTACCCCTGACCGTATATCTTGATCTTTTGCGGAACTTTGGATTTTCCTCCTAACTTATGTAAACTTGATCTTCAATGCCAGATCTAGTGCAGGTCACTCTCTGATCATCCATTCTAGAACTAATGTGGATCTACATTATGTCTTTGTAGATTATACAAAAACTTATCCTCATTCATCGGATCTCATGTAGATAACTATGTCGCCTCATCATTGTGCCATGTCATCACTACCTTAGTATTTCACTAAATACATCATCATATCCACTGGTTATTCCTTTGTCATTCGTGAACACCTTTGACATCTATGACAACTATAACCCAAATTTTCCAACAATATCCCCCTTTGTCATTGATGGCAACCTCTAAACATTCTCCCCCTTTGACAACAATGACAAAGGAAACTTTCTATCTAACAGCTCCCCCTGTCAGCATTTCTCCCCTTGAGATTGAGCTTTCTCCTCTTAGTACTTTTGTAACAGAATTACTCCCATTTTCTGTCTAAAACGCTCAAAGGATTCCTTAGGTAGTGGTTTGGTGAAAATGTCAGCAGTATGTTCTTTTGTGTCAATGTATTCTAATTTGACAGCTTTTTGAGATACCCATTCTATTAGATAGTGATACTTTATTGGTATATGTTTTGTCTTAGAATGCATGATAGTATTTTTAGTCATATTTATAGCACTAGTGTTATCACATTTTATCACTATTGGATGTTCATATTTTACAAGTAGATCTTCTAGCATTTGTCTCATCCAAATAACCCGAATGCAACATGAGGCGACAGCAATGTATTCTGCTTCTGCTATAGAGAGTGAAATGGAGGATTGTTTTTTACTTGACCATGATACTAAACAATTTCCCAGAAAAAATGCTGCTCCACTGGTACTTTTTCGATCGTCAACACTTCCTGCCTAATCTGCATCAGTAAACACCTTCAAGGTAATGTCTTGTCCTTTCGAATACCATAAACCATACTTTATAGTACCTTTTAGATATTTGAAAATCCTTTTTACTGCTGTTACATGTGTTTCTTTAGGAGCTTACTAGAATATAGCTACCAATCCAACAGCTTGCATCACATATGGTCTTGTGGTTGTCACATATAGCAAACTGCCAATCATGGATCTAAACATGGTATGATCTACTTCCATAGATTCATCATCCTTACTTAACTTGCAACCAGTGACCATGGGAGTACCAATAGGTTTGGAATCTTCCATTTTAAACTTTTTCAACATATCTTTGATGTACTTAGTTTGAGATATGAAAAATTCTTCGTCTTCTTGTTTTGACTCCAGCATTTTTATCACCCATGATATGTGACTCTGGATGATCCTTTTTTACCCTTCTAGAGGGAGTTTTAGTGTTAGGTCTAGGGAAGTCTTCATTATCTTCTTGTGTATCTTCCCTCTCTTTGTCTTCTTCTTCATTATGAATTCTCTCATACTTTTGCAAGTCTTTTATTTCATCATCATATGTATTTTCAATGCTGTCAAGATTTTTCTCTTTCCTTGGTTTTATATCATCTACTTTCACATCAGCACTTTCTACAATTTTATGTAACCTTTTATTATAACAACTATATGCCTTTTTGGTGGATGAGTATCCTAAAAAGATTCCTTCATTAGTCCTAGAGTCGAAATTTCCAAGGTCATCCTCATTTATTTTGATGTAACAGTTACTACCAAACACTTTAAAATATTTGACTGAGGTTGGTCTTCCATACCACAATTCATAGGGGGTCTTATCCTTATTCACTCTGATTTTTTCTCTATCAAGTATGTAGACAGATGTGTATACAGCTTCTCTCCAAAATGAATCTGACATTTTTGCTTAATTGAGCATAGTTCTGGTAGCTTCTTGGACTGTTCTGTTTTTCCTTTCAACAACCCCATTCTATTGAATATTTTTGCAGTTGAAAATTGTCTCTTAATTCCATGACCTTCACAGAACTCATTGAATTCACTTGAGGTAAATTCTCCCCCGTTATCTGATCTAAGACATTTGATTTTCATACCTGACTCATTTTCAGCCATTGCCTTGAAGATTTTAAATTTTTCAAAAGCTTCTAATTTTTCGTTGAGGAATGCCACCCATGTCATTCTTGTGTAATCCTCAATGAGCAACATGAAATAGTGATATCCTTGCAAGCTTTTAGTCCTGGTTGGTACACAAAGGTCTCTGTGTATTATTTCCAGAGGGTGTGAGGTCATATGTTCTTTTATTTTAAAATTGGCTTTGGTTTGCTTCCCATGTTGACAATGATTACATACAGAGTTTAGAGGAACCACATTTTTTGATAGATCTCTTACGGATTCCTTTCGCTTATTTTGGCAAGATTCTCAAAACTTAAGTGTCCCAACCTTCTTTTCCATAAGCATCTTTCATATACCATACGTAAGTAGCTTTGGTTTTCATTTTCCAAGATGTAAACATTGTTTGTATTTCTCATAGCAATGCCAACGATCTTTCCCGATTTCTTATTCTTGATTTCACATTTTTCTCAGTCAAAGATACAAACGTGTCCTTGGTCACATGTCTGACTTACACTGAGAATATTAGGATTGAGTTTTTCAACTAGCAAAACATGTTTTTCTTTGATCTTGCTGTTGACAACAGTTGTTCCTTTGTCGATTATTTTGGAGGATAGGCTGTCTCAAAAAGTGACCTTCCCCTTATTATCTTTTAGTGTTATGAATTTTCTTGGGTCACTAGTCATATGTTTTGAAAAACCATTGTCTAGGTGCCATAAGTTTTGGCTTTCGGTTGCACATAAAGCAATCATGGAAGTTTCTTTTTCTTCCTTTTCTCTCCAATATCTCTTTTGTTTGGTGTTCGGAGATTTGATTGAAACAGTATTTCTTGTGGGAGTATTCAACTTACAATATCTTGCCATATGTTGATGGTTATTACACTTATAACATTCTATGTCATATTTTTGGAGTAGTGTAAAAAGATTCTCATTTCCCTTCAACTTATTACTTGATGACTTCTTCTTGTATTTAGAAACCGTTGTTTCAGTTCTGCAATTTAATGCTTTATGACCAAAATTATTACAAGAATAGCAATGACCTAAGAAGATCTGTAAATAACTATTTGGTCTCTTTGGTGTTGTACTATTTCTATTATTATCCTGAGAGATTAATCCTACTTTCTTGCTTCCTTCCTTTTTAGCTAGAGTCTTTAGTACTTCAGCGTATATTTTCTTATTTCCTTCTTGATTGGTGACAGGAAAACTCTCTAGTTTATTTTCTTTAACGAACCCCAATCCAAATCTATCACTTGATGGTCTTTGGCTACTCATAATGTCATCTAGAATCCTTGAGCTATTCTCAAACTTTGACTTGATAGATTCTTCATCAAGATTTCTCTTGAATTGTATGATTTCTTCTGCAAGCTTTTCAAACTCTTGTATTCTTCTTTTGAGTTGTAGATGTAGGTCGTCCTCAACCTTTTTGGCATCTAGAATTTGAGCTTCCAACTTACTGATGATAAGATTTTATTGTCTGTTATTTTTCCTACATTTCTCAAGTTCTTCAAGGGCGCTAACAAGTTCAAATCTTAGGTCTACTTCTCCTTCTATATCTGAGTCACTGTTTGGTATCTAGGCCCATGAATAAAACTTCAGTTTCTTCAACTTCACTTTCTTCCTTGGAATATAAGTTCTTATTTTTCTCTTTATACTTATTTCTACCCTTATGACATCATGATTCTTCATGGTCACTTGCCTCTTGTTCTGGGTAGGAACACTTATGGGAAAATGTTCCAATCCTTCCACAGTTAAAACATTTCAAAGGTAGCTTACCTTTGTATTTTCCAGTGCCTTTATTAAGTCTACTTTCAAATAGGGATTCCTCATCATCTAGATTCTCTAATTGATTTTTGTAAGAGCCTTTAAAATATGCTTCTTTCTTTGAGGTTTCATTTTGTCTAGTTCTCATCTCATACGTAGTGAGAATTCCATGCAGCTCATCTATTGTCACAGTTTTAAGGTCATCTCATTCCTCTGGAGTGGAAACCTTTGAATAATATCTCATTGGTAATGTTCTTAGTATCTTGCTTACCACTTCTTTTTCTTTCAATTTTCCTCCAAGACCTCTAATAGCATTAACCACCTCATCTACACGAAGAAGGTATTCCCCAATATTCTCTTCTTCTCTAATTTTCAGGCTTTCAAATTGACCTTTATATGTCTACAGTTTGGATTCTTTGACATTAGATGATCCATCTTAGATAATCTTCAACTTATCCCAGGATTGTTTTGTAGAAGCACATTGCATAACCTTAGTAAACATAGTGTTTTTTAAGCCACTCAAGATTGCATTAAGAGATTTATCATTGCCTTCATATTGGCCTAGTTCTATTGTGTCTATAGGGTATTGGTTTCCCACAGGAACCTCCTTTTCAGTTGCATCCCAAACCTTCCATCAAAGGGACATCAAATGGCATCTCATTCTGACACTCCAATATGCATAGTCTTCTCCTGTGAATAGTAGAGGTATGTTAGTGACCATGCCTTCTTTTTGATCCATAGTAGTTTTCATAAAGGATCTACCTTCTAGTGGTTAAATTGTGCTGAAGGAACCTACTTTGATACCAATTGTTGGTTTACTGGTCAATATTGAGAGGGTGTGTGAATCAGTATTGTTATATTTTTACTAGTTTAACCACTTTTAAATGTATCATTAGAAACACATAACAAAAAGAATACACAAAACACAATTTTAACGTGGAAGCCTAATAGGGTAAACCACCAATACGTCCTATTACTGAAATTTTTTTATTTACAAATAGTTTTTCCTGTCACTACGGACAAGGATGGTATTACACCCTGTTTACCAATACCAATTGGAAGGAGGATGTGACCCCCTGGCTTATCAGCTACGACTGAAACAATGCTACAACACCCTATTTACCAATTCCAATTGGAAGGAGGCTATGACCCCCTGGTTTATCAGCTATGACTAAAAGGATGCTACAACACCCTATTTACCAATGCCAATTGGAAGGAGGCTACAACCCCCTATTTTATCAGCTACAACTAAAAGGAAGCAACAACCCCCTGCAGGCATGTTTCTTTCCCTAGCGTCGCCCTGCCACCCTGATATGTTTCTCATGATTTCTCTCCCGCTGAATTCTGTCACACCCACTGGTCTCTAATTCTTATCATGCAATTTGAACTACAGAGACATTTTCCTTCTTACTCAGGACGTTGCTTAAATACTTCTCAGTGTTTAAGCTTATTTCAACAGTCGCGTCTCTTCAAACTAAACAAACACACCTATCACTCTTGCGCCCTTTCTGATATGAATATCACACCTTTCAAAACGTCCTTTCACATTCTTCCATTGATCTTGCACCTCAGAGATCGTTTTTGCATCTTCGAAACCATTTCCACACCTCTGTTCAATGTTTGCAGGTGCTTCTGCACTGCCAAGCTTCTTTCCACAGGATCAACTTCCTGATCCAATCAGAGTCATTGATATTATCTCTAAGTCAATCTGTATCATTAATCTAACCATCGATTTTTGCCTTAAAATCGCCTTTCCGCACCAATATTTTGTTTTAGTGATTTCCCACCGTTGATCTTCATCGGGCGTTTTCCTGATCATCGATCTCCAGATTGCAGGATACGAGATGCGGGATGTCAACTATCCACTTTTTCCTTTCTGCAAAATCCTTTTCGCAAGCTTCTTTTTGCAAGATCCTTTCCGCAAGCTCCTTTCTGCAATTCTTCTTCCACGTCGTTGATCTATTTTAGCAAAACTAACATCACTCGTCTGATCTCTCTAGATTGCGGGATGTGCAATGCGGAATCACACTTTCCTATTTCGGACTTCTTCAACTTTGTTTCCGCATTACGGATTGTAGGATGTAGGATGTGGAATCACACTTTCCTATTTTGGACTTCCGTAAATTTCTTCTGCAACTGTGTTTCTGCATTTTCCTGAACTGTTGATTTCCTTGCGGATTTACCCCTGACCGTCTATCTCGATATTTTGCATAACTTTTGATTTTCCACCTAACTTATGTAAACTTGATCTTCACCGTCAGATCTAGTGCGGGTCGCTCCCTGACCGTCCATTCTAGAACTAATGCGGATCTGAATTTTGTCTTTGCGGATTATACAAAAAATGATCCTCATTCATCGGATCGCATGCAAATAACTATGTCACCTCATCATCGTGCCATGTCATCACTACCTTAGTCTTTCACTGAGTACATCATCATATCCACTGGATATTCATTTGTCATTCGTGAACACATTTGACATCAATGACAACTATAACCCAAATTTGCCAACATGTATTTGGTTTAAAAGAAGGAAGAGGAGGGATAAGGTCATCCTGGAGCCTATATGACCCCTCCCTCTCTATATTCGAATAAGGTAAAGTAATTTTATTTCAGTCATTTATTATTTTCAGCTTTCAAATAAAATTTATTATGGTTCTAACTGTATTTCTGGCAATTTGTAGGTTAAGGGATGTTGGAGAGGGTGGCAACAAGGTCACCTCCTCCCAAGCCTGTTACAAAATATATTTAAGGTGAGTATACAAAAAATTTACTCTGTTCATCATTATTTAAAACAATCTTTGCTTAACTAACATCTGAATTCTCTTTGTTGCTTGGTTTTATAGGCGACTCTTGGTGTGGGTTTTGTTGGTCTGCATAATGACCCATTTAGCCATGAACTAAAGGTTATATGATTAAAATAAAGGTTGGGTTAGTGGCCTTGTAGGAGCAATGCCTTTGCCATACTCAAGATAAGTTTAGAATGTAAACGTGTTTAACCCTTAAGGGTTTCCATTGTATAGGAAAGAGGGCTTCAGAGCCACTATGTTCCATCATTATCCTAAATCTTTTTATATGTGTAGTTTTAGGGATGAAAGAGATATGGATGCCATCTTCGATGGGATTAGAACCACTTCGGTTACAATGTTATTGTAAATCTATTTTATATGTTATGATTTTCTGAAACAATAGATTCCATCTACGATGGACTTACATCCATCCAGGTTTTGAATCCTATATGTTTATTTTTTATATTTAAATAAAATAATATGACCCCCTAAGGTCTGTACCAGTTTATTGTTTTCAGCTTTTGGAGGTTAATACTACTACCTGTCATGATTTTGTTTATACCATGGCTGCCATCTTACGATGGTCTTACTGCCACGCATTTGATATTTTAAGGGTCTCATTGTTTATGAAATATTTGTAAACTCTATTTGTATCGGTAGAGATGATTTGTTTTTAAATATAGGTCTATCCTTGGGTTTAGATACCCATAAGAAGAGCCTGTGGAATCATGAGCTATATTCAGGAGCAATCGTTATGGTTATAGTAGATCTAAAAGTTTTAGTTAATAATAACTCGACTTTGGCCGTGGACTGTTAGTTAATTGATATAGTAAATGGATGTGGATATTATTTTATTCTATTTATAATTACTCATTTGATTCTGGTAAATCTCAATCTACCATTAGGGTTTTGTGATGAGATAACGTTTGTATGGTTGGTAGCTTGGATTTAAAAATACTCTCGACTCTTATTCTGTTCATTTAAGTAATTCATAAATAAATGGTTTATAGTTCTTTCAATTTATAGTCTATACAATGGAGATTTTGTTGTTTTATTTGATTTATTTTGATTAAACAATTTCTCTGTGATTTTGTTATATTAACTAAGGAAAGTTTGTTATGTCAGTTGTATTGTAATTTAACTAAAATTTACTGTAACATAGTATGATTCAGCTTTTTAAATAATATATTCTAAATATTGTTCTGGAAACATAAGCAAGCTTAATCTAGAACATTTAATTAGATATAAGGTAGTCCTTCGTTTCGATTTACTAGTCGTGTTAACATTACAACATTACCAGAATCTTTGATTCGGGTATGGATTCCCAAACAAAGATTCATTAAGAAGTCTCAAGATCATGAATCTGTGAATACTAATTAAACTCAGTTTACTTTACATGAATATAAGAAATAGGAAAGATATTAGGATCATATGTATAGTAGAAAAGATATTTGAAATAGATTCATAATAGGAATAATATTTGAATCAGATGCATAGAAGTATTATTGTAAAAAGAAATGAATACGATTCATAGTTAACTTGAGATTTTACTTTAAACTAATTTAGACAAATAAGAAGTAGAATAGGGAGCCTGACACCATTGTCGAGAAAACAAAAATGAAATAGTCGTTCCTCCCAACCAACTACTAGAGCATCCAAGTATCACTTGCTCCAGAACCCCCGAGTCTATTTGTTGAACCACAAGGGAAAAATCCACTTAATGCGTCATTTCTTGCATTAAAGGATCAGTTCCTTGTCCACTTTTAGTGTCCTACTTGCTAAATGGGCATACTATTATATAGTATTTTTCCTAGGACTTAGTCATTTATGAGCATCCTTCTCTTTAGCACTCCACAAGGAGTTGTGACCAAATTTTGGGGAACATGCCTCCTGCATCTGGAATTCTCACTCAACAACTTCATCCACTTTTCCTTGCGGGTCAAGAAATACTCTTTCAACAGCTATTTCAGGTATGATTCCCTATAGTATTTTTAATTAATAAATAAGAATAATCTATTACATTTATTTTTTACTTTCTTGTAAAAAATATTTAAAAAATAAAATATTCAAAAGGAATAATAACAATTTATTTAAAGTCGGTGTATTACAACATCTAATTGAACCAAAATATATCCATACAGATGTTCAAGAACCTCTTGTTGTTGAAACCATTTTCAGAAAACAAACATGCCACATAAGGAGGAAAAGGATTCCCTTGTTTAAAGTGGCCAGAAAAGGACAACCCCATAGCTCAAGGAAAGTGGTATCCTCTCATTGAATTGGAGTACAAGTTTTCACATTTGCTTAACCGAGAAATGGGGACCATTGTCTCTTAAGGGGGAAGGTGTGATATATCATCCACATCAACTTAGCCGAACATGTGGATTAGTTGATCCATCGACTCAAGCAACTCTATGGATTAGTCCATCCATCGACTCAGTTTGTATGCTACTAATCTTACATGCTGGAAATATTTATGAATATATGAATAGTTGAATGATTGAATGATATTTTAAATTGGAGACATTACATTGAATATATATATGCATGAATGGAAAAGTTTGACATCTCTTCAAGATGGCCAATAACCCTTAACCTATGATTAGTAATAATTATTAGGTTAATAATTAATAATAGTAATAACCAATTAGGTTTATTACAAAATCAACTCACTCAATATTCTGCAAGACTCATTCATCATACATGCCCCATAACATTTGATGATTCAAACACATGTCAGCAGAAATTATGAATAGTTAGAAGGCATTATGAAGATGTCATCAACGTGAAAGTGATGTCTCTTCATATTCTTCTAGTCAAGCGATGGGACAAATATGGTTGGTATTCTCAATCAAATTGTAACTACTTATTTGTAACTCAAAGATGGTTGGTAGGAACCCAAACATTCCTCAGATTTGTATATATACATTTAAGCCTCCATATGAAAGGGTTCCATAGGGGCATCACTAACGGACCAATACTATATCAAATATGTGCATAATGGGGGTTTACTTATTATAAAAAACCAAAACATTATATTGGGGGTCTATTTAGGGGGTAGGGGTTTATTTATTTAATATATAAATATCCCAATATCTATGGGTTTTTATTATTATAAATAATGGAGAAGCATGATGGGGGAGCATGGGGTTTTCAGCTTGACAGGAGAAGCACCGCGCTATGGAGCATCGGGTTTTCATCTTGATGGGAGAAGCACCACGAGGGAGAAGCAACACGCAGGAGGGATTTGTAGCTCGTACGAAAGTACTCCTATAATATCGAAGGTTCTGTGTGGAAGGAAGGAGTCAAAGGATTTGAATATATACATTATATATATGTTGAGGTATGAAGATGGATGGTTAGTATATGTGTTTGGGGCCCTCTATGGACCTTGTTTGAAGCATTAGAAGTAATACAAAAATTTCAGTAATTTGACAACATATTAGACGAAGTGGGTCTCCATCTTTCTTTGTGTGTTTGACAAAGGGGTTGATTCTGGTAACTAATCATTCATAGGCCAGTCAAATGAGTTTATTTCTTGTTGGTATGAATTAATAAGTGCATTAGGAAACAAGGGGGTCATGACCAAGTATATGACAATGCAGACACCTGGTGCATTTGGTTTGTTTGTATACAACAACATTGGTAGGCATTGTTGAAGGATGAGACCTATGTGCATCTGTTTCCATTTGCCAACACGGGCAACTGCCATCTTTGTTTCATCCACTACTATGTTTGGTATCTGCATTCTTACCTAATTTTTCTTCAATTGGGTTTATTCTTAGCTCTCATCCATTCTCATATCTTGCTACTTTTTCTGACTTTTCTTATAGGGAATTGAATATTTGATTAATATATATCTGCAAGTACAGAGCCTTGGAAGGCCTATTTTTGCTTGGTCAACTGACTGTCATTGAAAGGTAATGTTCTGTTTGTTTTGAATGTATAACCACATGGTAATGTAGTCCAAAAACTTTGACACATGGTTCACTTATATCAATTTTTCAAGTTGAAATTTTGTTGGGGACATAATGAGCCATTATGTTCCTCATGTAATGAGATGGCATCCATGCAACATATTTATTGGTTAATTTGAATTGCAAATTTCAATTCAATGAAATATCCAAACAAACATCTAAAGAGTAATATGGATGTTTTGAATAATAGATAGTGTTTGGATAGCTACATCATAATACTACTTACATTGACAAATTAATCATGTTTGTGATCAAGACTATGTGAGTTAAATATTTTCAAGGTCACTTATATTATTCTTTATGTGTTTTGATGTTTTCTGGAACAATTCAAATTCCTGTTTAACCTAAGGTGTATTGTGAGCTAGAAAAATATAGGCTTCTTCCCTAAAACCAGACTCTTGTGACCTTTATGTATCTCCAAACTGTAAAACCATACATCTGATGACTGAGCTAACGATTAGCATATGACAACAGAGTTTATCATTTTACGTATCATGCTTCATGTAATGAAATCAGCCATTCAAATACTTGCAATGATTGGTAATAGTAAAGATCTTATAATAAATAGACCATAAATATTGAAATATCACTACGCTTAAAATTATCTTGTACATGATTTGTTCTTTTAATGAAATTCCACAAAAGTGATTCCCACCATTACATGCTATCTCAAAATGCCATTTCTATAGGCAGGACTTATCCCAAAATTAATACAACCAAAATGATATTCCTACTATATCTTGATATCCTCATATACATCAACCTAATTTCTCTATCATAAATATGAGGCATATATTCATAACATATACTTATTAGCTACTGAACCAAAAGGCTTGAGGCTTCAACCCAGACCAAATACAACAATACATTGGTAGTGATTTCAAGGTTAATGCTACTAATTCCCTACTAGGACTAATAGTGGTTGCTGTGGACAGCTCATCTCTCAACCCTTTGATTTTTGAAACTAGATTCTAATCTTCCCATCTTCCTCCATTTCAATAGCATAAAACATATTTTTTAAATATAATATCGTTGTTTTATACACAATTTCATAAATGCTTCTTATTGCTTAATATATTCCATGTTGTTTTGGCTTCTTCAACTTTCATAATGCATTTATCGACATTCTCAACCATAGGAAAAATTAAAATTGATAGCACTTCTCCATTTATTCCTTCAAATTTATAAATATCACCATCCTTTGGTTTTTATTTAGTCCCACTCACCCAACCCCAATTATTTGGGCCTGCAGTACATACTCTGAAATATTTTCAAGCCTTGACCAGAGCATAGGCCTGCTTTTCCTATGAAAATGGTCTAGGAAGCATATTGTTTTTCATTTAGCTTTTGTGCACAATGTTTTCCAAAGGAAGGAAAAAGATAGTGGAAAATCACATCAATTTGTCATAACTCTTTCCAACGTGACATGATCATCAAAGAGTTTCTTAGGAGGGGCCATCCCCAATCTAGGGTCGTTTTGAACATTAACTATAATCTACTTGAAACCATTGCTAAAAGGCATGCCACACCATTTCCTCTTTTTGACAAAAAAACTGTAATGAATTAAGAAAGATAAGATAAACTTTATTAATTTCCAAAAAATGGCCACAAATAAGTCGATGGGACTATAAAGTACAATAGTGTGGAATACAAAGTGGGAGAGCAAAGTTCGTTGCTAGAGAATAATTATAAAATTAGGTCTAGCCTATGCTAAATAATATAAAGTCTAAGATTATGGAGTAGGAAAACCAGGGGTAAGGTAGATGCATGCAAGTATTGTGGAGAACCACACATTGAAAACACAAAATCTCCAAAGGGGGATTTTTTTCCTAAAGGGTGATCAACACCCCTTGATGCTATCTCTCCTAACATCCAAGGATACAGAGAAGAAGTTCCTAATGGATAATTGGTCGTAGGATTTAGAGGAGAAAGAAGATCTGGTTTGAGATATGTCTTGACTTCTAGAAATTATGTCTTGCGATTGAGATTGAGAGGAATTATCTTGTCTATTGGTGTCATGTGAGTTGTATTGGGATTTGGTGCAGCATGTCCATAAGGGTCTTACTGACTAAGCATGGGCGACCACTTCTGGTCTCATCAATATGATTGATGATGTTAGTTTGATGTTTGGATACCTCTTGGTATCTTTGTTTACTAGAACTTGAAGCATTGAAAAGGAATTGATAATCAATCAGAGGGGGTCTAGTTTGGGTGGTGGTGGTTGAAGTGAGGGGGGTCTAGGTTTGAGGTCCTCCCTCATGTACAAGGGTAGGTATCTCTGGTATAGGAAGCAAAAGAAAGTGGAGAGAGAGTTTGCATTCTCCTTAAAAAGACAATACAATCATCCTCTAATCTCATGACAGATGGGGCATTGAAATATGAAGTGTTCCTTTGTCTCAATCTTGTGAATATGGAAGAGTTGGTAGATCATCTGCCCCCTTGTGATGTGATCAATTTTGACTTGAAGATGATGAGAACTAACATGAAACTACCCAAGAGGATCTTGAGAACATGAATCTAGTGTCAAAGTGTGTATATGGGCCAAACAATAAGGCCACCCCTTATATTTATGAAGTGATTTTCATATAAGGCAATCTTAGGGATTAACTTGCTTAGTTGGTTATTCTGTTTGATGATTCCCACTTTGATGATATTATTCAAATCCTTTGGTGGGATTTGATCAGGGGAATCAAGAGATTATTTTAATGTGGGGAAGAAATCTATCAAGATACCAACCCACTGAAGTGGGTAGGTAGTCTTTTCAAACCAACAACAAGCTTGACAGAAGATATTGATAGTGGTTATGGCCTCTAAGGAATAGTAAGGGAGATAAGGGTATTGATCCTTGTTAGTTGATGACTAGCCCAAAGATAAGGGTAGTGATCCATTATTTGCAAAGTCATCAACAAAGTCATCCTTCAACATTGAAAACATCTTTGGGCTAGTTCTTTGTCCTCTGTAAGCTTATGACTTACTAAGTTTCACCTTTTGCACACTTTAGTGATCCCTTTTCTCTTTTATCATTGTGAGGTTTTTCGCCTATATATGAGGTTGGAATTGTATTAAGGGTTTTCTCATTACTAAGTTTTTAGATCATCTTTAGGCTAATAAAATAGTGCTATGACCAATCCTCTAATGAGGTTATTGCGTGCCCTTTCCTCACTTTAATAAATTTTCCACATTACAAACATGTTGCACCACATTTGATGCATGGTTGAAAAACTTGAAACTTGATACTTATTTAGGTCACAATTTTTCAATGCCATTGATTAGCTAAGTCCCTAGATCTCTTTTGTATACTTCCACTCCTATATTGATATATGAAGGCATTCTCCTTGCAACTTTTCTATTTATTTTTCAATCTCACCAAGAGGGATGTTATTATATGTATTCATTGTAATCCCCTAATCCCAATTTCGATACTTGCTATTTTGATATTTTAATGATAATGGATGGCTATGTAATTATTCATCAATTGGGTAGATGAGGGCTCAAGGCCAAGGTCCCATTGAGGGATGTATGATTTACTAGAAATAATATTTTATAGTTTGTTTATCAACTTTGGGAAATACCCTAAATTTTGTTCTTAAAAATGTAAAGGCAGATTAGATTTCCTTCGGTTATTGAATGAGTCAAATGATTTCATGATCATTGACTTAATAGATGAAGTACACTAAAATTATCTAAACTGTACATGCACTGCAAACAAGAGGAAAAGAAAAATATAAAATATTGTGCCTCAAGTTATGAAAGCAGACATAACTAGTACAACGAATCTTTCTCAAACACTTTTGAAAGTGGGTCAACTTAACTTAAATGAATGATCAACTTATATAGATACACTTAAAAGACAAGGCAATGATCATATTGCATCATCCCATATTGCATATCATTCTTGCTTCTGATGATTGTCTGACCCTGTTTTTGGCTTCCCACATTGAATACCTAATCACACTTTTTTTTCTTATTACTAGGTCATCCACTTGTGTACTTGCTTATCAATGTTCTACTGCTTGGTACATGTTATCTGTGCAAGGCATTGTTCCAAGGATCAAGTATCTTGTAGCAGTGCATAGAAGAAAAAAAGACCTGAAGATTTTCAAAGACCGAAGACTATGCTCGGGGGTAAAGGTGTATTTGTGAACCAAGTGACCTTCCACTTCACTAGAGTGTGTAATGAATGAGAATATGATTGTTTAATATTTTGAGGGAGGGAATTTGTTTCCCAATGGATAATTCGTTGTAAGTCCAAAGCAAAGTTTAGGGAGATAAAGGGTGGACTGTGGAGTTTTGTGAAGGGTCATGCTTGTAAAGTTGTAAACAATTAGGGTTGGGATAGATTTTTCTTTGAAATTCTTGTGTCAATTGTCCATGGTTGTTTTTCCAAGTGGATGGTTAGAGGAGAATAATTGTCATTGCCACTCTGACCCTTTAAATGTCACACGAATTTCTTTCTTGTTGTCCATGCACCTTTGACACAATTCTTTTTGTTGCTTGTCTGAAATAGGAGCTTCATAAAATACATTTTATGTGTTGAACAAGAGCCAAGCCATAAACCATATTCAGTGTATTCAAAAGTAGATTGATAGTCACGACTCAAGTGAGTTAAACATCTGTTATTAGAGTTAATTCTTTGAGTTGTTTTACACCACTAATGTTTGTTGTCTTGTTGGTGTACCCATAAATATATAGAGGTTACCTTCTTGATAATTTTTCTTTTGTCTTTAGTATTTAGATGCATTCGTCTTTCAAATTCAACCTTGAATTGTTGTTTCGCAATCTGGATTACTAAATTGGTTTTTTTTTAAAGTCTAGTACATATACCAGATCCTACACTTTTTTTATTAGTCCATTGGGCATATTCATCCAGACTCTTTCTTGACAATTTACAATGCAACTTTGGCCACATGAACTTTATATCTAAGGTGGGAAAACCATTTATTCTGTGTGATGTGTTTTGTAGCACTTGAGTCTTTATACCATGTACCTTTAGATGGTGCTTTGTTCTCTTATGAAGTAGCAACAAATTTACATTGTCTAACTTCTTCAGTATTGACATATTTCCTTCTTCAACATAATTACTTAAGTGTCTTTTTTGCTTAACTAAGAAAAATCAAATGTCATTTTCCTAGAGTCTATGTCAAAATGATCAGATTGACCATAATAGAAACATGTTCCTTTGTTACTTGAGTTGGATTTGCTCTTTTTTGAATTTTCATGCATGGCTCTCTCTTTTGTCACCTTGTTGACCAAAGCTTTGTCTTTTCAAATTTGTTTTGTGCCAAAAGCATGTTTGAAATTTTATCTTCATCATACAATTTATTTCTTTTCTCCTCTTGTAAAGGTGGCCCTCATAGTTCATCAAAATTTTAGGGATTAGTTCTTGTTGGTAGATTTGTTAAAAACACTTGCAAATATCAAGTCAAATTGTTAAAGACTTATAAACATTAGACTCCTAGTTTCAATCTTATCATTCACAACAATTGGGGGATCTCCTATATTTTTAGACTAGTGAGGGAATTTGTGATTGAGTCACCTTCCACCATACTCAAACACTACAACTGGTTTCTTAAATTGATCATTCTAATTTCATTAGAAGTGTTGTACACAGCCTTCAATCCATTCAAAGATTCCTGAGAGTTCCCTGCATCTTGCACATATTTTATTATGTCATTTAAAATTGTCACATCAATGATTGCGAGAGCTTCATTAACTGTATCATCATAGGATTCTTGGCAATTCTTCGTATTTTTGCATTTTTGTTTCTTTCGATCAGAAATCTAGAACATTTTTTAGTTTGAATTTATGGCTGACATAGTTCTTATCAACATGCTTATGTATGAAAGTTATTTGAACAATTGCATCAACATATCATAATAAAAGTTCTGAAAAATGCTAAGGAACTGACTCTCATAATGAACTATGGATCGTACCTCTCAGATGCAGTTGCTATCACTATATCAGAACTTTAAAACATCTTTTAGGCACAAAACTAATATGACATTGCACCATTTTGGATTAAATTTGCTTACTAGCTTGAACTCAGCCCTCTAATGGATTGTTGGGTATTTAGTTTATATAGTAAAGTCCAACGGTACTTATGCCAATGGACTCCAAAAGGTAGAACAATATGTATTTAATTTCCAAGTTTGATGGTACTTCCATTTTCCATAGGTGTATGAAGTAGTTCGTTCTAATGTCTACCATGTATTAAGTCAGTCGAATAGATTCATTATTCATCTTTTCATTTTATTTTTTTCAATGGCCCCAAGTTGATTGATGTTTTTAAAGAGTCTAGGTAAGTTTCCAAATTCGTCTAAAGTGTTAGGTTAATTGAGTCTTTCCTTGGGAATTTGGTCATAGTTCAAATCCTTTTACAAAAAAAATATGGACAACTTTAATTAATTAAAGAAAAAAAACTAAAAACCACACTTATAATGTTTGGTCAAATTACTAAAAAATGATATTTTCCTCAATAAATGCCATGTGTAAAGAAATGTGCATATAAATTATGATAATAATAAGTAAGCAACATGAGACCAATGTTGGGTAATCTGTCTATTAATACAAGCATTAACTTTTTCTACTGGACAACTCAATCCTTTGAAACGATATAGATCATGATTCAAGTTCTTTCATGTAGACGATATGAAAGAAAGGAGACATCTTCTCTTAATTTTTAATTTATGATGTCAACCTAGTGGTTATTTTTCTGTGGAGTGTGTCTACAACCTTTCATAGTAGCCCTAGCCCCAGTCCATCAAAGTTTATATTTTATGTATTTAATATCTAATGCATACATAATTGTTCTATTTTGGAAATTTGGATATTCTATATTTTGAATTTCTATTTTGTTGGCTATTCTTAATTTTGGTTAAATTGGGCATATCATGACTGAAAATTGTGCCAAATGGATCAGTCTTGTCATGAAGAATGAAGAATGTTTGTTGATTCCTCTTCAATATTATCGATCAAATATGAACTAAATTGTTGCTCGGAAGCAATTACTTCTTTGTTCTAAAATTTAGGTGTGGGATTGTTATCAATATCAAGTCTTAAGCATACTAAATAAGATGGGTCACATTCATGATGCTCACCGAACTTTAGTTTTTCAGATTTTACAGTTGGAATCCACCCTTTATTACATGGAGCTTGTTTGCTGAGTCAAACCATTTGGAATATTTATTTCTGAAGTTTAATAGGAAGATGGTTGTTGCTAAGATAAAATAACAATGAGATGTTGAAAAATTGTGTCCATGTTTCTTCTTCTAGTTGCATCCCAATGCACAACTCTAATACAAGACGACGGAATGGAAAGTGGATAAATTTGCATTCATAATATTCCTAAAGGGACTGGTAAGGAATGGATCTTTAAGAGATACCCCAACAAAAAGGGACCTGATATAGTCATACATATTACATACTACACATGGGGCATTGATGTCTGCTAGTAATAGCTTAACAATCTTGTCTAAATTATTAGTTCCTAAAGAGAAACTAGTAAAACGATTGTACATATTGGATAACCATTGTGACTACTTTTTATTGGATTAATGTTGGACAAATGATGAAGTATTATTTCTATTCTATGTTAATTTGATTGACAAGGTTGTTTCCTTTCCATATTCCTATCATTTTTCTTACGACATCTCTACCTCACTATTCTGTTAATATGAATTTATTTTGTCCTTTGAAAGATAAATACGTTGAATAGAAAATTCCAAATATGGAGGTTGAGCAATGGTTATGCCAACACCTACAGGTCTACTAGTGATTCTATGCCTCTAAATACAATTCATTTTTTCTTCTTTGTGTTTAGTTGGATAACATTTATAAATGAATCTGAAATACACTAGTATTATTATCTTCCTCAATAACATCTATCAGTCATAAAATATTTTTTTTCAAATGGAGCTCCTACTCAAGTACGTGGAAAGGGATTTGTTGTATTGAACACGAAAACTTAAGCTAATTGTTCCTCTTCCCTTTAAGTTTAAATGTCATCCTCTTTCTCCTCTCTTCAGTGGGACAACTAATAAAAGGAAGATGAAATTGTGAGAATAAGCGCTAAATGTATGTTGTTGGTGCTTGTATTTTATTTGCAAGTCAGAATGTAAACATCATTTCACTGGAATAATTTTCATCAATTCCCTGAAAATACTTAATTTAATTTTCCTACTGTGTTTTTGTAGATTAGTAATCACCTATACTATAGATGGGTGAATGATCACCTCCTTAGGGAAATTTCTCCACCATAATATGCAGAAGAAATGAGCCCCCCTCCTTGGGGTATAATCAATTCACTCCAATTTTGTGCTTGCTAAATCATAGAGTTATGTGATTTTCTTGCATTAGTGACTTAAGTATCCATTGACAATGATTAGACATAATCTCATATAAAGACGCAGATAATAGCGCAAGTGATGCATGGATAAATATTTCATTATTTCATTCACAAGCTACAGGATTCTAGTTAGCATAATGTAAAAGAACATGTTTTAAGAAGCTAGAGAACTAATTTGTCAAATTCGTCCAATTTATTCAGGGAAGATGTGTCCGAGTGTGGGGCAGTTGGTGCAGCATGGGTTTAGTTCAATGAACCGTTTCTTGTAATGGACTTTGCTGCTCATCAATTGGAGGATTTTTTGAAGGCATACTCTTACTTGGAAAGAATATTATTCGGTGTCAATCTGCTCATAGAAAATTATTTTGTTGATATACCTAATGATACTTACAAGTAATATCCTACCTTATTTGATTTTATGAATTTTTTAAGTCTTCCCTATTCTTGTATTTTATTATTAGAAGAATTGATTTCATTATTTGTTCTACATATTATATTGTGAAACATTTCTCTTTACAGGACCATTTATTCCTCTAAGGGTATCTCTTCTATTGGGCTTCATCTTGTGCGTGGAACACTGACTCTCAACCTCATCAAGGAGGTTGGATTCCCAACTAACAAAGTAGTTGATGGTCAAAATATTTGGGCCACTGATTTGGATGCATCATTGAATGTTTTGGAAATCCTTGAGATCATAGTTGGAAAAGGTATATATGAATGCAGTTTCCCTTTTATTAGCATTAACAGTTAATGCCTCTTTCAAATGTCGTTGTTATATTTGTAATATAATTGTTGGTATGCTTGTAGATAAAATAGTTATCTACTTACATCTCCCGCATGCACAGGGCCATCAATTTGGAAAATGAAACAAAGCTTGACAGGGAAGTCAAGCCTTGGTTAGCTCTTGCTACACAAAATTTTATTGAGGTTGATTCCTTATTGAAACAATTGATTGATAAAAAAGATGAGGTATTGCCTATTTTCTTGTATTTTGAATTTGGAGTAGAGTATTTATATTGACTATACGTGTAGCATGTTGAGTTGATATGCACTTGAATTTATGTGTCTTTTGTTTTCCCATTTGCCTTCATATGTTAGTCCGGAGAGTGTTTGAAGGGGCATATCATTTGTCATTGTAGGTGTTCTTTTCCGCCAATGCAGGTGCAATGCAGTTGTACAGGATTCAAGGAGGGATTCTCCAAGAGTGACAAATAAGGCAGTTCAAAAAGTTGTAAGAACTCTAAGCTACTTCATGATGTTGGATCCAAAAGGACAAATTTTTATAATGAAATGCACGAAATAATCCATGCTATATTATTAGGGAAAAAATTGTTTTCCTTATTGATGGTGGAGCCATAACCTTTCAAAGTTACTTCTTTATTTGATAGAGAAATATACATTATATACTATTTGTTTTGCATTTTTAATGTTGTAATTTATGATATTGTTTGTTGTAGTGTTGCATGACACTTGGTACTTCTACATGTCTTTATTTTATCACATAAGAGTAGCCATGGCACTCCCCATTATTATTGTTTCTTGTTGATGGTTCTACTATCCACTATCCAATTCCATTGACCTACTTTGGTCAGTCATGGACATCAATAAAATTATCTAATGTTGTCTGGTCAGTTTTACCCATGTTTTACCTGGTATAAATATAGTACTCTATATTCAATTAATGAATAAAAGCTTCAATGGCATTGCTATACACATTTCATTCATTGTTTACAGTCAATGCATCATAGAAAACATCATAAAAAGACAGTACTGGGAATAGTTTTTGTTCATCAATTAAAAGGATACATTTCATACCATATGTTTCACAATTAGGTATTGAATTATGAAGGATGGCTTATATTTTACTCTTAAAAAAAAGAGAAAACAAGTGATTACTTTCAGTCATAAACAACCATGAAGTTTTTTTGTGATTGTATCAGATTTATCCCTTTTTCCTATAGTACAACACGTTACTTTGATCTTACAAATCAAGTGGAGGAAGTCAATTTTTAAATGCTACATTGCTTGACGAAATTCATTTTGTAATATCTTGGGGGATTGGATACCTAGCCACTAGTGCCTATTACAGGCCTTGGGAGGCTTAGTCATCCTTCTAGTGCTTGCTACAGGCCCTGGGGGCTTGTATAACCATCCCACAAGAGGCTTAGTCGTCAATTGGGGGCCTGCAACAGTGAATTTAAATTTTGTACTATGTGCATTGGCTCTAGTGACATACAAGAAGTGATCTCCCATCTCTTCATTAGACCATTAGATGCCGCAAATCATAATGACATGTGGTTGAGTAATTGCATTGTGGGTGAAGTAATGTGCATCCACAATATACATCGAAAGAAGCAAGGTGCATTGTAGAATGCATGTGGGGTCATAATAGGGGTATCATGCCAATATACTATGTAGATATATAAAGGGGTATAAAAAATGTAAATGAAAAAATGGATACACACAGTATATAGTGAAAATAGGGGTTTTTTTAATTTGGGAAGGAATATTGGGAGGGGGTAAAAAAAATGATTTTGGGAGGTATTTTCCAATATTTACTGAAATTAGGGGTATTGTTTCATATGCCAAGAACGGACGTGTTATGCTATAGATTCATTGAGTGAATCCCCCGTGAAGGATTCCTTGTTCTTGATTTCATTAAGACATGTCCTGAAAGAGAAGGCTTGATCAATTCCTTCATTTGACATCCATGTATGTAAACGACCTTTTCAACTCAGTACGCCCTAATACAAGGTTTTCTTGTAGACTTAAGAGATCGAAATCATATAGACCACTACTCAATACAATTGGAGTTTTCGCCCTTGGGGTTTCTTCATTAGACTTGCATTTTCATATGATTGGTATTGTTTATTGCTTTTAGTAATTCCACCATAATATCGTTTGATTAATTCAATTTACTTAGTTGTACTCCTTTTTACTCCTTAAGCGACATGAATCAACTTGGAAAAAGATAAGGGAAAATGGCTAATTACTATGGTGCAAAACTATGGGATAAATTCGAAGTCTCTCCTTTTATGAAACTATTTATAGCCTCAAACTCCATGATTGGCATTGCATTGAAGTTGTTGAATACTTTTGCAGCATGGTGAGTGAGACATTTCCAATGAAAAAGAAAGAAATCATACAAATGAAATATATGAATCAGGGAATATGAAACCAAGGTCTCTATGTGTTTACCTTCCATCTATATAGAAAGTGTTGATTGTGGGGAAAAGCAATTTGACTTGTGAGAACTAAGTTTATTTATTATATTTATATATGTAATTTTATTAACTATGCTTATTGCATAGATATAGAGCTTAGATTAAAGGTAGATTAATAGCTTTGATGATAACATGATGCATGGAGTGGATAATCAAGGTTATGTGAGGCTCTAAATCCTAGAGTATACTTAATGAGGAACATAGATTTAAGTGAACTTTTAATCTATAGAAAAAATAAAATTAATTAAGAAACATATTCTAAGTGTTTAAAAAATCTTGAGAATATATATATATAAACAAAAATATGTTGAACATAGTTGTCTTAAAATTTTCTATCTTCTAATTTATATGTTTTAAGTTTAAAAGAAAATCTAATATAAACAAATATCTCACTATCCAAAATGCAAATTCTTAAAAGACAGATATTATTTATTAGGGTGTAAAATTATAAAATTTTAAGTGTTTTTATAATATAATATATATAACAAAATACAAAATATAAAATGAATACAAAATTCAAAATATAAACCGCTACAAAATTAAGCTAAACTCATATATTATATTTGTTATCCACATGAATTCTACCATAGTAAAATAAAATGATATGTATTATTTGTTATCGTGGTGAATGCTATAAATTTAATTTAAAATAAATTGATATGTATTATTATTTTATCACGGTGGAGATAAAATCCAATATAAATCTAAAGTGCAAAATTTAAAAATAATGTTTTGAATGATAACAAATTAAAGTTAATTAAATGTTTTGTTGGCATATGGGAAAAGAGAAAATCTAAAAAGGTACTTTATTTTAATTACAGACTTGTAATGAAATGACTTTTTTTTCATACGAAAAAATAACCTTATATTAGAATAAAAATATATTTGAAAAACAGTGGATACAATAGCAAAAAGAGTTTGTACTATGATCCAAAATAGTACCAATATATCAAACATTTACAAGTAATCTTCAAAATTGCAATTATAGTTTTAAACATAAGTTGTTGCTAGCCAAAGATACAAAGTGAAACCAAAGCTAACATCCATGAAGAAACGACAAGAGCATTCCAGATCAGCACATGATCTCATCATTAAGTCTCTAACTCAGCCTCATGACTACAAAATGCAAGGTCTAAAAACAAAAAGATCCATACTAAACATCGACCAACAACTTCTTAAAAATAGTTCAAAACTCCTTTCTTAATCAAGGAATCTTGGACAAATTTTTTCCAGTAAATCAAACCATGGTGCAAACCAATTGCTTGTTTCGATAAGGTGTCAGCATGGGTGTTAAACTCACGATAGACATGCAAAATGGTGAGGGGAAGACCTGAATCCAACAGCCCACGGACCCTCTTGGTCCAATGATGGAGAACAATGGACTGTAATGACTGGTGTTTGAGAGTCCAGTCCACAATCACCTTAGAGTCACCCATAAACGTTGAAGATGAATCCCACAATGATTGACAAAATGGAGAAGACCCCAAATAGCCAATAACTCTAACTGGTTATTGGTACCCAATCCAGCACCCATACACAGATGGATACTGGCGTTCCCCCTCATCTTTATAAATATACTGGCACCACAGACACCATCAAGAGCCGCCCCGTCAAAGAATCCAACCACCTCATCATCCGACTCGATAAGAAAATTAATAACTCGAGTCCTACAACAGGGAATCAAACCAGCCCCAAGAAAGTTGTGCGAGAGAATCTTCAAAATAATGGAATTAACATTAAGAGTTATTGCTTGGAACAGCACATGGTTCCTGGCCAACCAAATTTCCCACATAAAAAACATAACCAAATCAATTTTTAAAACTGGATGTTCGGCCACTTTGGAGAGAAAATTGACATAGGTGCAAATATTCCAAGACCAAATACATCACAGACCCAAACAAATACTCGACCACGGGCTATGAAAGAAAGGACAGACACAGAAAAGGTGTTCGGTCATTTCTAAGGCCCCTTCACACATAATGCACCTACCAGGCCCTTGAAAACCACGATATTGCAGCATATCCCAAGTTAAAATTTTATGTCTGATAATTAACCAGAAAAAACACTTCACTTTTTATGGGATTTTAACCTTCCATATCACATAATACCACCACTCAGGCTGATGCAAGTACTGATGAGCAAGTAAAGACTAATACACAAGACAAGCTTTAAAATTTCCAGCCTGTTTATCACCAGACCAAAATAAAATATCAGGTTCGTCATACAGAAGAATGTCTGCCTCCTTCAACTTACCAACAAAGGCATCCCATTCCACCATGCACGCACCATCCAAACCCAAAGACAAAGTCGATGACCAAACCGTCGATTGAACCACTTCACCCACATAGGCCTAATGCAACACAGTAATGTTCCTCTCATGTAAATCCTGCAGAAGGTTTCAAGACAATTTCCAGTTATCAACCCCAACAATCGGGTCAATACCAATATTTATATTATTACCATGCCAACCTGCCATTTTAAACTATGGAGGATAACAAGAAGAGAAAAACACAAACTGCTCCAAACCACTGATGGACAAGAAGAATTGTAATTCCCATCACGAATCCAAGATGAAAGTGGAATCCTTTTCATAAATTTAGCATTGATAATCTCTTCCCAAAGACCCGTCCTGGTTAAACCATGCCACAAACTTTTCACATAGAGAGAGATATCGAAAAGACCCAGTTGCTTGAATCCCCAACCACCCCAAGAAGATGGAAGAGACAAAGATTCCCTATTGGCCAAGTGAAATTTTGAAACCTCATTCATTCCCCTCCACAAGAAACGAAAGAATAGTCTCCTTAGATCAACCAAAATATTGCAAGGAACTCGAAAAATAGAGAACCAAAACACCGGGATGGCTTGCAAAACCGAAAGAAATAAAGTCTTCCAACCTCCCAATGAGAGCCATTTTGATATCCATCTACCCATGTGCCTCTGAACCTTCCAAACCAGCCAAAGTTAGTATGACCGCAAATATGAGTTGGGTTTTAAAAAGAAACCCAAATAAGATATACCAACATCCAGAAAGTCCCCATTGATATGGAAAAGATCAATGATACTAGTCAACAATGAATCCTCCATCCCCCAACGACAAAAAAAAAAATTAGAAAGACTAAAAAACATACCAGAGGCACTGCAAAATAGATTAGTCGGTCCTTTAATATGCAATGATTCTTCGAAAATACCATTACCGAAAATAATTTCATCATCAACAAAGAGTGTATGAGTAAGATAAATAGAACCAGAAATCTTGACTCCTTTGATCAAACCCTCATCCTTACCATTATGAAGAAGCAAACTAATCCCTTCAATGACCAGAAAAAATAGGTAAGGCGAAAGAGGACAAGGCTTTCCTAATACCACGCATCCCTTTGAAGAAATCAGTTGGTGAACCATTAATAAGGACAGCAAAGGACGCAAAGTTTACACGGGACATGATCCACTGGGAGACCTTCAGCGGAAGACCAATCTAAACAAGAATCAAATGCAGGAAAGATCGATCGACCTTGTCGTAAGCCTTTTCCAAGTCAAGTTTTAGAATCATAGCAGACAACTTCTTTAGTTTGATAGAATGCATAGTCTCTTGAACAATCCCTGCTGCATCCATAATTTTCCTACCAAGGAGAAAACCAAACTCCTAAGCTGAAATTGACTTACCCAAAACCGCTTTTATCTTACCAACAATGATCTTGGTGATAAGCTTGTACAAAATATTGCTTAGAGCAATAGGGCGATAATCCCCAAATGAAAGGGGGAGATCAACTTTTGGAACCAAAGTGAGAAAAGTTGTATTGAGATTATCAGGGATAATGCCCGACACATGAGTTTCCTCAATCGCAAACACTAGTTCCAGACCCAAAATATCAAAGAAATGTAAATAAAACTCCATAGTCCAACTGTCGGGACCCGGGCTCTTGTCCTTAGAAAAAGATTTCAGCGAGCTCTTAACCTCCAACAGGCCAATAGAGCCACCAATCATAAGACCCTCCTCCTCATTAAAAAACAAAGGAAAATTTTTAAGCACAACTAATTGATCAGTAATGTTACAAAGTTTGGGGTCCTTATACAAATTTGAGAAATAAAAATAGCCCCGGCCTTGATAGAATCCTGATCGACAACATGATTACCATGATCATCCATGGATTCCCAAACAGAATTAGTAATCCACCTTCAATTAGCAAATCGATGAAAGTATTTAGTATTCTCACCACTCGCTTCCAACCAGATAGCCCAACTTTTTAGTCCGATTGTTTCTTCCTTATGTCTCAAAATTGACAACTTCTGAGAGAATAACTCCTTAATCCTCTCAGCACGAACTAGACAGAAAAGATCAGAACCCAAATCCAATTCAGTCACGAGAATCTCGTTTTCAATAAAACTTAATAACTCGTATGCCTTCTTCTTTGATTCCAACTCCCACAACCTAACCATAGGTCGAAGATTCTCTAATTTATGAAAAAGTGCCTTAACAGCCGAGAAATGCAGAGGGACCTCCGATTGTAACTTAATCCACTGTGATTTGATTAAAGCATTAAACTCCTCATTCTAAAGCCAAGCGGAGTTGAATTTAAAAGGGTACTGAGCCTTACCATTCTCAAAATCAAACTATAAAACAATAGCCTTATGATCTGAAGAGCCCGTAGAGTAGTTCCAACTTTGAAAACGACCAAAAGCATCACACAAAGATTCAAACATGAAGAATTGATCAAGTCTTTTTGCAATGCCCTCTATGCCACACCGCCCATTCGACCAAGTTGGAGATAGTATCAGAGGGGCAATGTCCCTCAATTTTGCATTATCAAACAAATCATGAAACAAAGTCCGAGAGTGGATTAGTTGCATGACCAGAACCCCAAACCTCTGTAGCATACCAGGTAAAATTGAGATCCCCCACCAAAATAAGATTAGGAAGAGAAAGAATACCCGAGAGTTGAATGTTATGCCAAAAATATCCACATTGAGAATATGGACCATAGGCATTCAACAGATGAACCCTTGAACTGAAACCCTTCAATCTCCCCTTAAGAAGAACACCTGCACAAGTATTATAGGCTTAGAGGTCAGCCACCAAAGGGTTCCAGGACACCAAAGTCCCACCAGAGTTTCCACAAGAATCCAAAGCACTGACCAACCACCCAGGCCTCAGCCGCAGAAAGAAAGCACAGGAATCAGAACCTAAGGACATTGTCTCTTGTATAAAGACTGTCATTGGACACACAGAGCCGAGTATACGTTTGAACGCAATGCGTTTCGGGCCTCCACCCAACCCATGAATATTGAAGGATACCAGGTTCATTAAAAACCATCAACAGGGGCCGCACATGCTCTAAGTGCCCTAGGAGATAAAGAAGAAACAGTAGCTAGACTTCAGAAGAGGGAGGATCAATACAGGAGGGAATAATAGAATTATCTCGAATGGCATCTTTAAGACCACACATACCCCCTTTGGCCACCTTTTTATTTTTGCACACAGTGACAAAACCGGAATTCACCCGTGGAAGAGGAAGAATCTCCGCCCCCAGAGAGTCCACCAGAGCAAAAGTAGGGTTAGGAGAACAAAACAGTGGAGGAGAGGACACATCCAAAGCCCCAATCTCTCCAACATAATCGAAACATCTCTCACCATAAATTGTAGAAACATAGACCAGCGACTCATCCCTAAGAGGAGAGGGAGAAAGAGATATGTTAGGCCCCAACAACGAAGCAGAAGGAAGCGGAGGAAAGTCAGCCGGACAGAACAGGGAGGCATCCATCCCCCCATACTCAGGAAAATCCCCAGACCCTGAAAAATCCACATGAACCCCCCCAACAATAACCCCTTCCACAACCAGAGAAGAAACATCCAGAGAGGTCTCATCACCATGCTTATCAACATAATTATTTTCACCAACCTCCAACACAGCTAATGACTTGGAAACTTCACCAACACTAATAAATTTTAATAGAAGAGGAATATTGGATGTGAACTTACCCAAGAACTCCTTAGCCGAAGCCTTATCCAAAGGAAGCAGAAAACAAAATTCTTTATCAAAATGCACCAACTTCGCATCAGAACGAACATTGGCCCTTCCACATGCAGTCTTGGCGTGCCCCGTCTCCCGACATAGATGACAACGGAAAGCCACTCTCCAATAGTCCAATTTTTGGATGATGGACCCCTTCTCCCAAATAATTTCCATTTCCGCCAGAAGACCCTCAGAAACATCAAGATCCACAAGCATACCAAGCGTGGAGAGTTCACAACCAAGGAGATGTTCATCCTCCATCAAAATGAAAGTACCAAGAGAACTGATTGTTTTCATAAAACCCTGCAGATTCCAGCATTGGATCATATTATCAAGTAGCAAGACCCATAAATTCCTACAAAGCAAACGCTCCATCCGTGGATCAAAACCCAGATGCCATCTACCCTGAACCAACGAGCCAACCCCCAAAATCCAATACTGAGACTCGAGGACCTTCATGTCCCAAACCACCAAAAAAAACAAAGACAAAAAACTGCACCACCCAGGCGTTACACCCGTAAGCAGGAAAGAAACCGTGACAGAAAGAGCACTGATAGTGTAATACCGTCCCCTGAAAAATGGGAAACCACCACAGTAATCCAAAAGGGAGACAGTCAGAAAGAAATAATAGTAGAAAACAGAAACCCACGTCACAGGATAAAACTTCAGAAACCCAAAATCAAACATACAAGAAACCTAACAGAAGGACCATAAAGACCAGTACCAACCACCTAAAAGAGTGCCTCCTGGACAACATAAACACCATCGTTACAGAATAACCAGGGAACACAAACGCCAGAGAAACAGCCACAAAGACCAGAACAGAGAATGCATTAGAGTTTCAAAAATCTCCTGAACTCCTGATCTCAAACTGAAAAGGAATCTTACTCCGAAATTACTTATATGGTATTAACTGTATTACTAGAATAAAATATTTACCAATAAAAAAACAATTGAAAGCAGTATTGAGAGTATCACCCGATTATCAGTACCGATAGGCTATGAAAACTAAGAAATCACTGCACAATTAACAAACTAAGAAAGCACTGCATAGAAAAAATTTATTCACATTGACATTAAAACAATACAGCACTGTAGAGGTAAAATTTATTTACATTGATATTAAAATAATAAACATATAAGTATAATGTTAATATTACTTTTATTAAGCATTGGTTAAATCTAAGATTAAATAGATGAAAATATATTTATTGTAATAGATGAAAGGACTTATTGGAGTGCAATTTTATCGTCATTGTGCGGTAAGGCATAAAAACTTTATTTACATAATTTATTATATTAAAATACTATTAAGCTATTTACTTTCAGGATTATGGAAGTCAATATAACAGTAAAACTCGGTGACAATAGACTCCCGTAACTTAACTAAGAAATACTTGTAAACCCAGAGACCAAGGAGTTGTTTGGTTTCAAAATGCAAAATTTTAGAAAGCTAGTTTCAAAGATAATTAAATTAAACTGGTCTGTATTATTTGTTATCAGGGTGTACATAAAATTCAATATAAAAAGCATTGCAGAATCTAAAATGCAAAATCTAAAAATACTTCTTTCAATGATTAACAAATTAAAACAAATTGTGGTGTTTGTTATGTGGGTGAAAGAGAAATTTAATAATGTTAATTTGAATAAATATAAAGTGTAATATTTAAAAATAGCTTTTTTTTAAATAATAAAATAAATTAAAATAAACTGATAATTGTGTTGTTAGTTGTTTAGGTGGTGAAAAATAAAATCTAACTATGATAATTTGAATAATAAATAAATTAAAATAAGTTGATAATTGTGTTGTTTGTTATTTAGGTGATAATTGCGTTGTTTGTTATTTAGGTGATGAAAGAGATTTAATCTAACAATGGTAATTTGAATGATAGATATTGAAAAAAAATTATAATGAAAAAAATTATATGTTATTTGTTATTTCTAATGACTTATATGTTATTTGTTAAGATTTGGCTATATTATTAACATAGAAATCTTACTAACAAAAACATTTGAAAGGTACACCTATAAACTTAGACAACACTCCACATATACTAAATAAAGCTTAGAAATTTACATTTAATATTAATAAATTTCAAAATTAACATAAAACATTTGAAAGGTACACTCAGAGAAACTAAGACAGCACTGCACATATACGAAATAACTTAATAAGCTTCCTTAAAAAGCATAGTAGGCATTAAAAATAAATTTACATGTTTCACTGATCATGCCAGCTCAGACTTAACCACAAATTTATAGATGTAAAAGGAGTGACCCTTTTGCACCACCCTCATATTTATGGTCTCTTTCTCTTCATAGGTTTTTGCAGCACCTCGACTTATCTTGAATTTCTTTTTATCCCATACAATATGAGTGATTCTTTTCCTCCCACTCTAGCCTTTGGATGCAATTTTCATTACACTTCTCCCATTATTTTCCCAATCACGAAAACTCAAAGCCTCCCCATTATGATAATGATAAAAGGGACCCAAACGACACCAAAAGTCCTCAAAACTATTCCAAGAAATTGTAATTTACAAATTTAGGACAGTGTCCTAAATATATGGTGAAGAAACTAATTTCTAAGTTGTGGGGGCTTAAGAGTTTGTAAAAAGTATTTTCCCAAAAATGTCCTTTACTTAAGAAAAAGGTGGAGTGATATATTAAAAATTGGGAATATATAAAACAAAATAAATTAGATAAACTAAAACTATAAAAATTAGATTAAATATTTTCATTGTAAAAAATACTTTGCATTTTAAGAAATTTGATCCTTTTTGGTGCTTCTTGGTGTTTGATAAATCATTTTTTAAATAGATCTATGCTGGTTTATATTTGCAAGAAAAGAAAATGTCTGCGATGTAGATCTTAGGTGTGATATATGATTGTGCAACTATGCATTTTAAACACTTTTGAGATGTAGATTGTTCATGAAAATATGTACACGTGTAATCCTTGCTGTCTGTGGTAAATTCTCAATGTATTAATGTTTTAATTTACAGGATGAATTCTGTATTATAAATTCTATGTGAATGGTATAGCTTAAATTTCTTTGGTTGAATGGCGCATTCAGAATTGTAAAATCTATCCTTGAATGGAATGTGACCTAGTAAGGCATAATTCGAAATATCTAGATATGTCAATTAATAGAATCAATTCCTAATACATTGATTATAGATCTGTGATCCCTGTATTGCAACTATCGGAATTAGTGGATTGGTCGTTTTAAATATTAGGTATCATGAATTTGTAGGTTGTAAATCTTGTCTTATTCATGAAAATATTAAAAGCGTGATAGCTCTGTGTGTTGTAGATACATTATGAATCCTAGTTACCGGTAATTGCGTGATAGTTCTGTGGGTTGTGTTAGTGTTCAAGTAATCCCTTGATGCTCGTCTCAGTCGCAATTATTGCTATTGATCGACTGTAAACCTTCGTAGCTATTAATTACTACGACCCTGTCAGCATGTCATATGTATAACATTTCAGTTAGAAAGATAAATAAATATGAAAATTACAAATTTATATAAATGGGCCATGGTTGATTTATTACAATTGGGAAGATTAAATATTAAAAATTGATCCATGTTGAGGTGCAGACAATTAGAGAAACCAAGGAGGAAACCAGCAGAGCAAGGTTCGCTAGAGGAGAAACACTCAACTCAATTGCATTTCAGGAATAAAGATTACATATATAGAAAACTGATAAGCTAAACTATATCCAATAAATGTGGATAAGATCCCCAACTTAGGAGCTGTTTGAACAAGAACCCTAGATATAGAAAACATACTAATATTTCTGCATTATATCTAACATCCCCTTAATGCAGAAATTGATTATTGACAACACAATACATTATATCTCACGATCCAAAATGCAAATTCTTAAAAGACAGAGATATTATTTATTAGGGTGTAAAATTATAAAATTTTAAGTGTTTTTATAATATAATATAATATATATAACAAAATACAAAATATAAAATGAATACAAAATTCAAAATATAAACAGCTACAAAATTAAGCTAAACTCATATATATTATTTGTTATCCACATGAATTCTACCATAGTAAAATAAAGTGATATGTATTATTTGTTATCGTGGTGAATGCTATAAATTTAATTTAAAATAAATTGATATGCATTATTATTTTATCACGGTGGAGATAAAATCCAATATAAATCTAAAGTGCAAAATTTTAAAATAGTGTTTTGAATGATAACAAATTAAAGTTAACTAAATGTTTTGTTGGCATATGGGAAAAGAGAAAATCTAAAAAGGTACTTTATTTTAATTACAGACTTGTAATGAAATGACTTTTTTTTTCATACGAAAAAATAACCTTATATTAGAATAAAAATATATTTGAAAAACATTGGATACAATAGCAAAAAGAGTTTGCACTATGATCCAAAATAGTACCAATATATCAAACATTTACAAGTAATCTTCAAAATTGCAATTATAGTTTTAAACATAAGTTGTTGCTAGCCAAAGATACAAAGTGAAACCAAAGCTAACATCCATGAAGAAACGACAAGAGCATTCTCAGCCTCATGACTACAAAATGCAAGGTCTAAAAACAAAAAGGATCCATACTAAACATCGACCAACAACTTCTTAAAAATAGTTCAGAACTCCTTTCTTAATCAAGGAATCTTGGACAAATTTTTTCCAGTAAATCAAACCATGGTGCAAACCAATTGCTTGTTTCGATAAGGTGTCAGCATGGGTGTTAAACTCATGATAGACATGCAAAATGGTGAGGGGTAGACCTGAATCCAACAGCCCACGGACCCTCCTGGTCTAATGATGGAGAACAATGGACTGTAATGACTGGTGTTTGAGAGCCCAGTCCACAATCACCTTAGAGTCACCCATAAACGTTGAAGATGAATCCCACAATGATTGACAAAATGGAGAAGACCCCAAATAGCCAATAACTCTAACTGGTTATTGGTACCCAATCCAGCACCCATACACAGATGGATACTGGCGTTC
This sequence comes from Pseudotsuga menziesii, assembly GCA_001517045.1. NCBI lineage: Eukaryota > Viridiplantae > Streptophyta > Pinopsida > Pinales > Pinaceae > Pseudotsuga > Pseudotsuga menziesii. The sequence continues at coordinate 1,407,070 of LPNX010284449.1, read as the reverse complement.
CCCCTCATCTTTATAAATATACTGGCACCACAGACACCATCAAGAGCCGCCCCATCAAAGAATCCAACCACCTCATCATCCGACTGGACAGGAAAATTAATAACTCGAGTCCTGCTACAGGGAATCAAACCAACCCCAAGAAAGTTGTGAGAGAGAATCTTCAAAAAAATGGAATTAACATTAAGAGTTATTGCTTGGAACAGCACATGGTTCCTGGCCAACCAAATTTCCCACATAAAAAACATAACCAAATCAATTTTTAAAACTGGATGCTCGGCCACTTCGGAGAGAAAATTGACATAGGTGCAAATATTCCAAGACCAAATACATCACAGAACCAAACAAATACTCGACCACAGGCTATGAAAGAAAGGACAGACACAGAAAAGGTGTTCGGTCGTTTCTAAGGCCCCTTCACACATAATGCACCTACCAGGCCCTTGAAAACCACGATATTGCAGCATATCCCAAGTTAAAATTTTATGTCTGAAAATTAACCACAAAAAACACTTCACTTTTTATGGGATTTTAACCTTCCATATCACATAATACCACCACTCAGGCTGATACAAGTACTGATGAGCAAGTAAAGACTCATACACAAGACAAGCTTTAAAATTTCCAGCCTGTTTATCGCCAGACCAAAATAAAATATCAGATTCGTCATACAGAAGAATGTATGCCTCCTTCAACTTACCAACAAAGGCATCCCATTCCACCATGCACGCACCATCCAAACCCAAAGACAAAGTCGATGACCAAACCGTCGATTGAACCACTTCACCCACATAGGCCTAATGCAACACAGTAATGTTCCTCTCATGTAAATCCTGCAGAAGGTTTCTCGACAGTTTCCAGTTATCAACCCCAACAATCGGGTCAATACCAATATTTATATTATTACCACGCCAACCTGCCATTTTAAATTACGGAGGATAACAAGAAGAGCAAAACACAAACTGCTCCAAACCACCGATGGACAAGAAGAATTGTAATTCCCATCACGAATCCAAGATGAAAGTGGAATCCTTTTCATAAATTTAGCATTGATAATCTCTCCCCAAAGACCCGTCCTGGTTAAACCATGCCACAAACTTTTCGCACAGAGAGAGATATTGAAAATACCCAGTTGCTTGAATCCCCAACCACCCCAAGAAGATGGCAGAGACAAAGATTCCCTATCGGCCAAGTGAAATTTTGAAACCTCATTCATTCCCCTCCACAAGAAACGAAAGAATAGTCTCCTTAGATCAACCAAAATATTGCAAGGAACTCGAAAAGTAGAGAACCAAAACACCGGGATGGCTTGCAAAACCGAAAGAAATAAAGTCTTCCAACCTCCCAATGAGAGCCATTTTGATATCCATCTACCAATGTGCCTCTGAACCTTCCGAACCAGCCAAAGTTAGTATGACCGCAAATATGAGTTGGGTTTTAAAAAGAAACCCAAATAATATATACCAACATCCAGAAAGTCCCCATTGATATGGAAAAGATCAATGATAGTAGTCAACAATGAATCCTCCATCCCCCAACGACAAAAAAAATATTTAGAAAGACTAAAAAACATACCAGAGGCACTGCAAAATAGATTAGTCAGTCCTTTAATATGCAGTGATTCTTCGAAAATACCATTACCGTAAATAATTTCATCATCAACAAAGAGTGTATGAGTAAGATAAATAGAACCAGAAATCTTGACTCCTTTGATCAAACCCTCATCCTTACCATTATTAAGAAGCAAACTAATCCCTTCAATGACCAGCAAAAATAGGTAATGCGAAAGAGGACATCCTTTCCTAATACCACGCATCCCTTTGAAGAAATCAGTTGGTGAACCATTAATAAGGACAGCAAAGGACGCAGAGTTTACACGGGACATGATCCACTGGGAGACCTTCAGCGGAAGACCAATCTAAACAAGAATCAAATGCAGGAAAGACCGATCGACCTTGTCGTAAGCCTTTTCCAAGTCAAGTTTTAGAATCATAGCAGACAACTTCTTTAGTTTGATAGAATGCATAGTCTCTTGAACAATCCCTGCTGCATCCATAATTTTCCTACCAAGGAGAAAACCAAACTCCTAAGCCGAAATTGACTTACCCAAAACCGCTTTTATCTTACCAGCAATGATCTTGGTGATAAGCTTGTACAAAATATTGCTTCGAGCAATAGGGTGATAATTTCCAAATGAAAGGGGGAGATCAACTTTTGGAACCAAAGTGAGAAAATTTGTATTGAGATTATCAGGGATAATGCCCGACACATGAGTTTCCTCAATCGCAAACACTAGTTCCAGACCCAAAATATCAAAGAAATGTAAATAAAACTCCATAGTCCAACTGTCGGGACCCGGGCTCTTGTCCTTAGAAAAAGATTTCAGCGAGCTCTCAACCTCCAACAGGCCAATAGAGCCACCAATCATAAGACCCTCCTCCTCATTAAAAAACAAAGGAAAATTTTTAAGCACAACTAATTGATCAGTAATGTTACAAAGTTTGGGGTCCTTATACAAATTTGAGAAATAAGAACAGCCCCGGCCTTGATAGAATCCTGATCGACAACATGATTACCATGATCATCCATGGATTCCCAAATAGAATTAGTAATCCGCCTCTGATTAGCAAATCGATGAAAGTATTTAGTATTCTCACCACTCGCTTCCAACCAGATAGCCCAACTTTTTAGTCCGGTTGTTTCTTCCTTATGTCTCAAAATTGACAACTTCTGAGAGAATAAATCCTTAATCCTCTCAGCACGAACTAGACAGAAAAGATCAGAACCCAAATCCAATTCAGTCATGAGAATCTCGTTTTCAATAAAACATAATAACTCGTATGCCTTCTTCTTTGATTCCAACTCCCACAACCTAACCATAGGTCGAAGATTCTCTAATTTATGCAAAAGTGCCTTAACTGCCGAGAAATGCAGAGGGACCTCCGATTGTAACTTAATCCACTGTGATTTGATTAAAGCATTAAACTCCTCATTCTCAAGCCAAGCGGAGTTGAATTTAAAAGGGTACTGAGCCTTACCATTCTCAAAATCAAGCTATAAAACAATAGCCTTATGATCTGAAGAGCCCGTAGAGTAGTTCCAACTTTGAAAACGGACAAAAGCATCACACAAAGATTCAGACATGAAGAATCGATCAAGTCTTTTTGCAATGCCCTCTATGCCAGACCGCCCATTCGACCAAGTTGGAGATAGGATCAGAGGGGCAATGTCCATCAATTTTGCATTGTCAAACAAATCATGAAACAAAGTCCGAGAGTGGATCAGTTGCATGACCAGAACCCCAAACCTCTGTAGCATACCAGGTAAAATTGAGATCCCCCACCAAATTAAGATTAGGAAGAGAAAGAATACCCGAGAGTTGAATGTTATGCCAAAAAGATCCACATTGAGAATATGGACCATAGGCATTCAACAGATGAACCCTTGAACCGAAACCCTTCAATCTCCCCTTAATAAGAACACCTACACAAGTATTATAGGCTTATAGGTCAGCCACCAAAGGGTTCCAGGACACCAAAGTCCCACCAGAGTTTCCACAAGAATCCAAAGCATTGACCAACCACCCAGGCCTCAGCCGCAGAAAGAAAGCACAGGAATCAGAACCTAAGGACATTGTCTCTTGTATAAAGACTGCCACTGGACACACAGAGCCGAGCAGACGTTTGAACGCAATGCGTTTCGGGCCTCCACCCAACCCATGAATATTGAAGGATACCAGGTTCATTAAAAACCATCAACAGGGGCCGCACATGCTCTAAGTGCCCTAGGAGATAAAGAAGAAACAGTAGCTAGACTTCATAAGAGGGAGGATCAATACAGGAGGGAATAATAGACTTATCTCGAATGGCATCTTTAAGACCACACATACCCCCTTTGCCCACCTTTTTATTTTTGCGCACAGTGACAAAACCAGAACTCACCCGTGGAAGAGGAAGAATCTCCTCCCCCAGAGAGTCCACCAGAGCAAAAGTAGGGTTAGGAGAAAAAAACAGTGGAGGAGAGGACACATCCAAAGCCCCAATCTCTCCAACAGAATCAAAACATCTCTCACCATAAATTGTAGAAACATAGACCAGCGACTCATCCCTAAGAGGAGAGGGAGAAAGAGATATGTTAGGCCCCAACAACGAAGCAGAAGGAAGCGGAGGAAAGTCAGCCGGACAGAACAGAGAGGCATCCATCCCCCCATACTCAGAAAAATCCCCAGACCCTGAAAAATCCACATGAACCCCCCCAACAATAACCCCTTCCACAACCGGAGAAGAAACATCCCGAGAGGTCTCATCACCATGCTTATCAACGTAATTCTTTTCACCAACCTCCAACACAGCTAATGACTTGGAAACTTCACCAACACTAATAAATTTTAATAGAAGAGGAATATTGGATGTGAACTTACCCAAGAACTCCTTAGCTGAAGCCTTATCCAAAGGAAGCAGAAAACAAAATTCTTTATCAAAATGCACCAACTCCGCATCAGAACGAACATTGGCCCTTCCACATGCAGTCTTGGCGTGCCCCGTCTCCCGACATAGATGACAACGGAAAGCCACTCTCCAATAGTCCAATTTCTGGATGATGGACCCCTTCTCCCAAATAATTTCCATTTCCGCCGAAAGACCCTCAGAAACATCAAGATCCACAAGCATACCAGGAGTGGAGAGTTCACAACCAAGGAGATGTTCATCCTCCATCAAAATGAAAGTAAAAGAGAATTGATTGTTTTCATAAAACCCTGCAGATTCCAGCATTGGATCATATTATCAAGTAGCAAGACCCATAAATTCCTACAAAGCAAACACTCCGTCCGTGGATCAAAACCCAGATGCCATCTACCCTGAACCAACGAGCCAACCCCCAAAATCCAATATTGAGACTCGAGGACCTCCATGTCCCAGACCACCAAAAAAAACAAAGACAAAAAACCGCACCACCCAAGCGTTACACCCATAAGCAGGAAAGAAACCGTGACAGAAAGAGCACTGATACTGTAATACCGTCCCCTGAAAAATGGGAAACCACCACAGTAGTCCAAAAGGGAGACAGTCAGAAAGAAATAATAGTAGAAAACAGAAACCCACGTCACGGGATAAAACTTCAGAAACCCAAAATCAAACATACAAGAAACCTAACAGAAGGACCATAAAGACCAGTACCAACCACCTAAAAGAGTGCCTCCTGGACAACATAAACACCATCGTTACAGAATAACCAGGGAACACAAACGCCAGAGAAACAGCCACAAAGACCAGAACAGAGAATGCATTAGAGTTTCAAAAATCTCCTGAGCTCCTGATCTCAAACCAAAAAAGATATCTTACTCTGAAATTACTTATATGGTATTAACTGTATTGCTAGAATAAAATATTTACCAATAAAAAAACAATTGAAAGCAGTATTGAGAGTACCACCCGATTATCAGTACCGATAGGCTATGAAAACTAAGAAATCACTGCACAATTAACAAACTAAGAAAGCACTACATAGGAAAAATTTATTCACATTGACATTAAAACAATACAGCACTGTAGAGGTAAAATTTATTTACGTTGATATTAAAATAATAAACATATAAGTATAATGTTAATATTACTTTTATTAAGTATTGGTTAAATCTAAGATTAAATAGATGAAAATATATTTATTGTAATAGATGAAAGGACTTATTGGAGTGCAATTTTATCGTCATTGTGCGGTAAGGCATAAAAACTTTATTTACATAATTTATTATATTAAAATACTATTAAGCTATTTACTTTCAGGATTATGGAAGTCAATATAACAGTAAAACTCAGTGACAATAGACTCCCGTACATCATTAAAAACCAAACCTCAATGTAACTTAACTAAGAAATACTTGTAAACCCAGAGACCAAGGAGTTGTTTGGGTTTCAAAATGCAAAATTTTAGAAAGCTAGTTTCAAAGATAATTAAATTAAACTGGTATGTATTATTTGTTATCAGGGTGTACATAAAATTCAATATAAAAAGCATTGCAGAATCTAAAATGCAAAATCTAAAAATACTTCTTTCAATGATTAACAAATTAAAACAAATTGTGGTGTTTGTTATGTGGGTGAAAGAGAAATTTAATAATGTTAATTTGAATAAATATAAAATGTAATATTTAAAAGTAGTTTTTTTTAAATAATAAAATAAATTAAAATAAACTGATAATTGTGTTGTTAGTTGTTTAGGTGGTAAAAGATAAAATCTAATTATGATAATTTGAATAATAAATAAATTTAAATAAGCTGATAATTGTGTTGTTTGTTATTTAGGTGATGAAAGAGATTTAATCTAACAATGGTAATTTGAATGATAGATATTGAAAAAAATTATATGTTATTTGTTAAGATTTGGCTATATTATTAACATAGAAATCTTACTAACAAAAACATTTGAAAGGTACACCTATAAACTTAGACAACACTCCACATATACTAAATAAAGCTTAGAAATTTACATTTAACATTAATAAATTTCAAAATTAACATAAAACATTTGAAAGGTACACTCAGAGAAACTAAGACAGCACTGCACATATACGAAATAACTTAATAAGCTTCCTTAAAAAGCATAGTAGGCATTAAAAATAAATTTACATGTTTCACTGATCATGCCAGCTCAGACTTAACCACAAATTTATAGATGTAAAAGGAGTGACCCTTTTGCACCACCCTCATATTTATGGTCTCTTTCTCTTCATAGGTTTTTGCAGCACCTCAACTTATCTTGAATTTCTTTTTATCCCATACAATATGAGTGATTCCTTTCCTCCCACTCTAGCCTTTGGATGCAATTTTCATTACACTTCTCCCATTATTTTCCCAATCACGAAAACTCAGAGCCTCCCCATTATGATAATGATAAAAGGGACCCAAACGACACCAAAAGTCCTCAAAACTATTCCAAGAAATTGTAATTTACAAATTTAGGACAGTGTCCTAAATATATGGTGAAGAAACTAATTTCTAAGTTGTGGGCGCTTAAGAGTTTGTAAAAAGTATTTTCCCAAAAATGTCCTTTACTTAAGAAAAAGGTGGAGTGATATATTATGAATCAATTATTAAAGTATTTTGGTTTTGCGCAAATCAATTTGTCCTAAAGTATTGTGTGTAATAGGTTATATAGTACAATTATTTGCGCAGTAAATTGGAGATAGAGAGAAAAAGATAAAACAATAAACATATTTTTGTATGGTGAACAAGGGTTGCATGTCGCAGTTAAAGACAAAGGATTTAATGCGTAGATAAGTATGAAGAAGTTACTATGCACAATAATGAATATAGCACAATTATTTGCCCAATAAATTGGAGATAGAAAGAAAAAGATAAAACACTAAACATATTCTTGCATGGTGAACAAGGGTTGCATGTCGCAGTTAAAGACAAAGGATTTAATGCGTAGATAAGTAAGAAGAAGTTACTATGCAGTTCACACCATAGTGAATTTGTGGAGTTCCCTTGACTGTGCACTCGTCTCATTATTCCAGTAGCATTGGTATTGGTGATGGTTTTCTTGGTAGTCAGTATCCCTGCACATAGTATAAGTGTTGATCTTGGTGATGGTTCTGTTGGTCTTGGACTAAGAAAGGGTTTAGGATGATTCAGTGGTCTGTAGGGTAAGTATGTGATCGTTGATGGAAGTTATCGTACTAACCCTTCTCACTAAGTGGCTAGAATCTTGGTGGATCTTGATATTAGTAAGGGCTTGTATGAATCCAAGGACCTAGTTTTTTAAGATAAAAGCTTGATTATATTAATGTACGTTTCAAGTGTATGAAATTCCATACTTATGGCACATACATGTTGATTGTGACAAGAGATTTTATAAACAATTTTGTGAACCAAAACATAGGGATAACAATAAGCACCCTGTTGGGAAGAATTTAATGCATGGGAGAGGTGCATATAAGCCATCAAATGTGAGGGAGCATCACATCCGATGACCTATATGCACCCTTCCCCGACATTAAACTCTCTCAAGTGGGGTTCTTAATGTTATCCAAAATACATTTTTTTTCTCTAAAGGACAAGGAACAAAATGGTGCTAGTTCTAACGACGAAGGGGTTGGGTTTTCCTCATTTTTAGAGTCTAAATAGGACTGTGGTCCTTCTATGCAGGCTAATCCCTAAAAAAGGGAAGGGACCCCTAGCTTTATTGTTGGGGATGGATTTTTCTATTTCTCTTATATTGGTTGGCCATTAAGATCCCAAGTTGGAGGTCATGCATGAAGTTTGGGGGACATCTTATGTTCATATATAGATCAATTTGAAGCATTATGATAAGATGAATATTTGACTTTGACCTCATTTGGTAAGGTTTCACCTCCCTTTGATTCTCTTCCTATTTGGCCTTGTGTGGTAAGGCTTTACCTCCCTTTGTTACTCCTCCCCTTTTGCATGTGAGTGTTTCTTTATTTGGAGGTAAAGGTAGTCCTTCGTCCCTAGTAGGGAACACTTTTTTGATTGCTTTGGGTAGGGGGGAGGATAGTCTACTGTCTAGATCCATTCATCGGGCTCTTTACTTATTCTGATTCCTCCCTTGGTCTAAGTAAACAGACTCAATATTTCATAAAGGTGAATCTTCCTTGATATCGAAAGGTGTGACTTATCTCCTTTCCCCACGAGTCACTTAATCTCTTTTGGGAGAAGCACGAGGGTCTTGGTCTTTACCTTCACCCACAAACACTCGTAAAAAATTATCCTTTAAACATTCTCAGGAGAAAAAGACAAGGGAGATTAGCCAAGGTAGAAAAAAAGGTTCTATATGGGTCCTTATAGAAGGGAAATACCCACCTTTGGGTCCAGTATGAGGATTCTTTCTATAATTATCCATGGCCTAAGAGGCCAGGCTAATATATTAGCCCTCTATCTATTGGTAGAATGAGAGAAGATGCATTTACTTTTAATTCAGGAATCTACGATTAAAGAGGATCATCTTTTGGTGGCATATTTTTTTTGGGATGCAACCACATAGCTTAGATAATGAATAAATTGACTAAGGGAGGTGGAAAGATAGTTTTCAAATGGACCACAACACAACAACAAGATTTTGACATCTCTAGAACAAGATTTTCATAGCTCCATTGCTCCCACTACCCGATTTTCATTAGCCATTTTAAATAGAGACTGACACATCAAACGAATCCATGGGCACCATGGTCACTCAAGCAGGCCATCTAGTGGTGTTTCGTTCAAAACTTTTCAGTGATGGTGTTCACAAGTATTCAAATTATGAAAGGGAACTGTATACCCCTGTACAAGAAATTAAGAAATGGAGACACTACATTCTAGGAAAAGAAATGTTCATACAGACCATAAGCCTATATAGTTCATTGTTTCATAGTCTAAATTATATATGGAAATAAAACTCAAGTGGATTAGTTACCTATGACAATTTCAGTTGGTAATTAAGCATCGAAGACACAAATCCAATGTACTAGGTGATTTCCTTATCCAACCACTAGTCACTACGCTTCATATAGTGTTAAGTCTGCATGGTTATGTCACCATTACTTGGCATTGACTATATGAATAAGACACTTACTTATCCTCTGTGTATAGACAACTCCAAAGAGGTCATCCAATTGCTTTTGACTACCACGTGAAGGACAATTTTCTTTACAATATCTAACAATTTTGTGTACCTCTAGGTGAGAAAAGATAGTTCATCTCATTTGGGATGCATACTACAACAAAATAGAAAGTCGTTTTGGACTAGCAAAGGCTCTCACGGTATTCTAGAAGTATTTCTATTAGCCTTCACTCAAGACGGATGTCGAACAAGTATATCAAGTCATGAATGGTTTGTGCCATTGCCAAGCCACCAAATCTATGACAGGTTTTGCGTACACCCTTGCCATTCCAATTCAACTACGGGAATTCATTTCCTTAGGCTACTTGACTAAATATCCTATCACCAACACCAACATGATGCAATCCTTGTAGTGATTGATAGATTCTCTAAAATGACCATCCACATTCCTTGTAAGAAGACTACAACACCAAAGCAATCTACTCATCTCTTATTTGGGTATGTTTGGAAACAATATGGCTTATTGCCTACAATAATATCTAATGGAGATTCCATATTTGTCACCTCTTTTTGGAAAACACTCTGGAAGTAGCTCGGCACATAGATAGCTATGTCGACCATGTTCCATCCTCAAACCAATGGATAAACAAAAGTTGTGAATTGCATGGTGGTATAGTTCCTCTACATGTACAACCACAAACATCATGGAACATGGGATGGAATTCTCTCATACATATATCATAACTATAATTGAGCACATCATAATTCAACAAGCAATATCCGATTTGAAGTTTGTTATGGATTTCATCCCTCAACACCTATTAACGTAATAAGTCAACCAATTAGTCTGATTGAGACTGACCATGAAAAATGAGAAGTCGACAAGGCACTTAAGTTCAAGGATTGGGTTTGTGAGATTCATAATCAAGCACATGAGATGTTGTAGGGAGATAATGAAAAATCCAAGACCAAACACAACAATCATTGTATTCCTCATTCATTCAAAATTCAGGATCAGGTCTAGTCGCATTTCAAGAAAGAAATATTTAGTGTCCTAAAAAGGAAGTTGAATCCTTTACGATGTGGTCCTTACTCCCTACTTGAGACAATTGGGGAAAATGATTTTAAGCTCATTATTCCACCATACTTGGGTTTGCATCCAGTATTCAATATGGACATTATTTGATTATTTTTTCCACCACTGTTGGAACATATCGACTTATATCTAATTGATCCAAAATATATCCGTCCAGGTGTTCAAAAACCTCTTGTTGTTGAAACCACTATCAGAAAACAAGCATGCCACACAAGGAGGAAAGTGATTCGCTTGTTTAAAGTGGCCAAAAAAGGACAACCCCTAACTCAAGGAAAGTGGTATCCTCTCATCAAATTGGAGTACAAGTTTCCTCATTTGCTTAAGCAGGAAATGGGGACTATTGTCGAATGTGTCAAATCCTTCATCATATATCATCTGCATCAACTAAGTCAAACATGTGGATTAGTTGATCCATCGAAATCTATGGATCAGTCCATCCATCAACTCAATATGTAGGCTACTAAGCTTACATGTTGGAAATATTTATGAACATATGAATAGTTTAATGATTGAATTTTATTTTACAGTGGAGACATTACATTGAATATATATGCATGAATGTGAAAAGTTGGCATCTCTTCAAGATGGCCAATAACCTTTAACCTAAAAATAGTAATACTTAATAAGTTAATAATTAATAATAGTAATAACCAATTAGGTTCATTACATAATCAACTCACACAATATTCTACAAGACGCATTCATTATACATGCCCCATAACATTTGATGACTCAAACACATGTCAGCAGAAATTCTGAATAGTTAGAAGGCACCATGAAGATGCCATCAACATGAAAATGGTGTCTCTTCATCTTCTTCTAGTCAAAATATGGGACAAATATGGTTGGTCTTCTCAATCAAATTGTAACTAGTTCTTTGTAACTAAAAGGTGGTTGGTAGGCACCCAAGCATCCCTTAGATTTGTATATATACATTTAAGCCTCCATATGAAAGGATTCCTTGTTCTTTATTCATTAAGACATGTCATGAAAGATGAGGCTTGATCAATTCCTTCATTTGACCTCCATGTATGTAAACAAGTCTTTCAACTCAGTACACCTTGTTACAAGGTTTTCTTGTAGACTTAAGAGATTGACATCCTATAGACGGCTACTCAATACAATTGGAGTTTTCACCATTGGGGTTTCTTCATTATCAATTCGTGACTTGCATTTTCATATGATTGGTATTGCTTATTGCTTTTAGTAATTCCACCATAATACTATTTGATTCATTCAATCGACTTAGTTGTACTATTTTTTCCTCCCTCCTTGGGCGACATGGATCAACTTGGAAAAATATAAGGGAACATGGCTAATAATTACTATGGTGCAACATTATGGGATAAATTGGAAGTATCTCCTTTTATGAAACTATTTATGTCAAAACCCCAAAATTTCCGAAAATTTTTAAATTTTTAAATTTGCATATCATTAACATAAATGTAGTTAACTAAACATTTATTTAGTTATAAACTACCACATTCCTTATCTACATTTATCTGTTGGTTATGTTTAGCAGTAGAACAGTTCTTTTCAATTTACTGACTTTGTTTTCTTTTCGTCCACAAGGTGAGAGCGTCATGCAAAACTAGGCTTACTTAGCTTTCAAGCTAATGCAGACATTTTCCTGTTCTTACAGACTACAGGTAAGAAGTTCGGTTGGCAGCTTGTCGAAATTCTAAAGTGTTTATAAATACCAGTATGTTGCAAAAATAAAATTTCAAATAGGAAGATAAATGCTAAACCATTTTCGATACTTACTGAGGTAAAGTTCCATAACTGTCCATCATTCTAGTGGAAGTAACTTTATGATTCTTTAAATATTACTATGCTATTCGATATTTATCATAAATGTCCAGTATTAAAAGACTCCAATTAAACTCTTTGCAACATAAAGTAGAAAAAGGTAGAGTTATAGAATTTACAGTTTACCTTCCAAGTGCACACATACACTTACATTGTAATGTTCATTTATAAGGGGTTACGTACCACTGTTTCCAAAACTAAGTTTATTTCTAGGTCAGATAGATGACTTACTATAATAGGTTTTGATTCCTAAACCTTTCGTATCAAATAAGTGGACCTGTACTTAGTGGCTACTATTTTTGAAGGACTGCAGAACTAAATCATTAGTCTAACATTTACGATGATAATTCTTAAATGAATAGTTTTAAAAGCTTAACTCTTATATGTCACCATTGCTTGGTTAAGAGTCTTTATTCTAGACAAAACAATATCAAAGTAAATGTTATTATTTTCTTTGTATTACTTACCAGTTTCTATTCTTAGGAAATTATGATGAAACCAAGGGGTTAACATTACTATCCGTAAACTTACCATGGTCGATATTTGCAACACCCTTGATATCATCCATTAGTATATTTGATAATTAGACTATAGAGGTTGAGTAAATACTTGTGTGAGTACTAATCCTACCCAACATATGCACTATACATTCCTTCTATAGCAATTTACGAGACTTATTTCTTTTAAGATCGTAAGAGTTAGAAGACATATTAGTCACTCCCTAAAGGAAAGGTCATGAATAAGACCAATTCATAAAGGGTTTAACCCTAACAGAGTACTCATGTAAATCTTTATATCATAACTACATACATAACATTCAACCATTCACAGTTATTAAAACATAGACAGTCAAGTGACAGAACCTGTTCGAACTGGGACAACAACAGCAATGGGAGGTCGTTCCTCCCTACCAACTCCTGGAGAGCGCTCAAACAGTGACTCCTCAGGACCCTCGAGCTTGCTCTGGTCTCCCTGGCTGGAACTAGGTGCAGCAATAGTCAGATACCAGTCTTCAAACTCAGTGTTAATCCAGAACTTATCAGTAAGTTCTCCCAGCTAACAAGCTGTAATAAACCAAGTTACTGCAGCTTTCCTCTCAGAACAACTTCGTTACTACTTTTCCCTCTTTCCTCAATGAATTTCCTGAATATCATTCACCTGAATGAATTCTCTCTGGAAAATATCTGAGCAGCCTCAGCTCTATTCATTGGGTACTTTTTAAAAGATTGCCTAGGTCTTTTTGGGTTAGTTGTCATTTAATGAGCCACCTGCTCTGATTCCACTTTCTTGGGGGATCATGACCCCAAATATAGGGATGTTT